>JAEQBH010000183.1:600000-1155712 GCA_016808115.1 Tetrastigma voinierianum | reverse complement strand
CGCAGTTGCAAAATTTTGCAACCCTATAAAATTTGGCTGTGTTTCGTTTCTTCCTGCTTTCTCGCTCCACTCTTCCTCGACTCGACGGTAACCCGAGTTTGGCTTGGATTCTTCGTGTTTGAGTCGACTCGATGACTTTAGCCTAATTTAGCTTGCAAAAACGATAAAAATAGCCACAAAATGCGAACAATAATATAGTCAGGACCTTAGTGTGCCAATCATTGATTAAAGCTGATTAGTACACAAAAAGTGCCTAAAACTCCGCAATGTAAACAGTGGCTCAGTGTTTAGCACTATTTGGGTACTAATCAAAGAGTCCTCTCTTTGTTCTCATCTCAAGTGGATACCCTGAAAGGGCGTAGTTCAAGGCTTCTATCCCTATGTGGATTCCTTAAGTGGTGAAGTATATATCTTGTTCTCTAATCTCTTTGGTGAATTCCCTTTAGTGGCAAGTTCATGACTTCTTATCTCTTGGTGGATTCCTTAAGTGGTGAAGCAAGTACATATCCTTCTATAACATCTACTCATCTCATCATCTTCTTTAACTTTCCAAATCCACCCCCTCCAACCATAACCCAAAACTTTCCAAATCCGTTCCATACTTTAAAACCTTCCATATACTTTGTTTCACTCTAGGAACAATAAAACCATCATCCATAACCTTGAGAAACCTAAATTCATCCATAGCCCTAGCGCATCTAGAAAAGCCTCGAATACCTCAATTAGCCTCAAACGAGGCTATTTTGCATCAAACCAAACTCAAACCTTTCCAAACCTAAAATCCTTCATTCTAAACCATAATTCCATCATATATAAACCCTAAACTAGCCCCTATAAACCATTGGAGACCAGACTTATCCCTTAACAAAGTATCACCCTAACTTACCCAACCGTTAGGATCATCCATCATCAAGCCACGCCCTTGTATCAAAGTGGTATCGCAGCTCATGCTTCCTTTGATGGCTGATCAGAATCTAAGAGGCATTTTTAGTTCTAAATACAAGAGTTATAATTATGGTTCGAGTAGTTCGCAAACTTCAAAGCAAAAGCATATAGTGATCTTAAGACTCTTTCTCAACATCTACAGCAACGTTTGAGGATTTATGAAGATCATAATTCTATGGAGAACTTGATGGAAGTTACATGAAAGTTCAAGATCAAGGAGGAAAAAAGTGATTTTTATGAAGAGACTTTGCAACCTAGTCAACTTGAAGGTTTCGTGGAGCACAAGAAGGCTAAAAGTATGTATGCACAAGACTATGATTATCATGGGAGGTATGAATGCTACTACCAGAATGAAGATTACTATAAAAGGCATGGTAACTATGATGAAGGCTTATTCAATCCAAAATTTAACATTCTAGACTTTGATGGAATAATGGATCCTGACGAATTTTTTGATTGGCTTAATATGGTGGAGCATTTCATTGAGTATTATGATTCCCTTGAACGTGAAAAAGTGAAGTTGGTGGCTATCAAGATGTGCAAGAATGCTTCCATTTGGTAAAAATAAGATTAAAACTTGGGAAAAGATGAAGAGCTTAAAACGAAGTACCTTCCTTTTAACTATCGCCAAGACATCTACCTCTAAAATTTTAATTTTAAGGAAATAAGATTTGAGGTAGAGGAGGCCTGACTAAGTTTGTAAACTTGCTTATCAAAGGAGACTTGCAAGAGGTCGAGGAAATATGCATAGCCCACTACATTGTTGGTTTGAGATATGATATTGCTAGAGTTATTTTTTTGCAACCATATCATAGTCTTCAAGATGTGATGAAACTTGCTTTAAAGGGTGGAAGCTAGAAAAAAGTATGGAAACTCTACTACAACTAAGAGTGTGGTTGATGAAGGGTTTTGTTGAGGGTTCTAATTTTTGAACTTAGTGGTACTAAAATTACCCCACTCATAAAGAGTGAAGCGCAACAAGAATTGGCTTCTAAGACAAAAATGTGTTTTAAATGCCAAGGATTGGGGCATATTGATTCTGAATGTCCTAACAAAAAAGTGATTTCCCTAGTTGAGGAAGATGAAGCAAGGGAAGAAGATGTTGAACAAGTAATTGAATCTAACCATGTCCAAGACGATGATGAGAAGAATTCACTGTTGTCAAAATCTGAGTTGGATATTGAAGAAGTGGTTGAATCTAACCATGTCCAAGAAGATGAGGAGAAGAGTTCACTACAGTCAAATTTTGATTTAGAAATCAAAGATGTTTCAGATGTGATGACTCGGGGTTGTCAAGAAACCAAAAGTGAAAAGGAATTCCTACAAGAAGCCAAATCGATTCTAGTTCTTGTTGGATGTAATGCCCGAAGAAATACCACAAGGATTTGGCACTTATGAGGGATATTCAACATCAAAGGACTCATACTGTGGTTGTTCAAGAGAGTGAAACCTATGTGGTTTCCACTATGTTGGTGCACAAAAAAGATGGATCTTGGAGAATGTGTTTTGATTGCCAAGCTTTCAACAACTTTTTGATTCATGAGAAAACAAGATTCAAATTAAAGGGCAAAAGCGAACAAGAAGACCTCGAATTTACAGCTCCATGAATAGTAAATTTCAAGCTGACGCTTACGATTCGACGGAACAAATAAATAAATAAGAATTTCTAAAACAAGCCCCGAAATTCAAAAATGTTCATAATAATATATTGAGTCTAAAGAGGCTAAAACAGATTAAAACGAAATTATGTTAAGGGGTGAAAATGCAATTTTTCTGAAAAATGGCAAATCCAGACTTAAATACGTAAAATATGAAATTTTAGATCCCTGATGATAAAATGGACTTCATCGTTGAATTCATCTCGTGAAATCTAGTTACCCAGTCAAATTTCGTTGGATTCCAAGATAGTCGGGTTTTTCACAAATTTCGAAGCCAGGACGAAACCAGGACGAAATAAATTGTTTTGGGGCGAGAACGGAATCGAAGAAGTGTAACACGTGGTGCGACGTGAGCCACGTGTCCACACTATAAATATATTAAAATATCTAACATGGCCAAAAAGCTCTCATTTTGGTCTAAGACCAAACTATAAGAGAGATAGAGAAAGAGAGAGAGAGAGAAAAAAAAGAGGAAGCCAAGCTTCTCTCTTCAATTCACGGGATTTCGTCGATCATAGTTTGGTAGTCCAAGAGTTAAAGCTGCTCTATGTGACGAGAGCTACGCGTGGGTACCGGAATCACAAGATTCCGCCAAGGTTCAAAGTTCGGGTTTTCACGAAAATCGAGAAAAGGCGGTGTCCCGGGAAGTCACGCCATTTGAGGTAGGGTTTCTCTCCTACTAGGGTTAATTTCTGTCTAAAGGCATGTGTGTGTGTGTGTCTAAGGGAGATGTTATCCAGTTTTTCTCTTCGACCCCATGATTGTATTTTGGCCATAACTTGGTCATCACTCATCCGAATTGAGTAATTCAAATTTCTAGATTAACTAGACTGATAGGAAAACATATCTTCATGAAATAGGTATATCCAAATCTCCACCCCTTGGCACTGAAATTCATTCAAAGTGCACCACACACTAATTCCTGTGTAGGGACACAATGGTCATGGCCAACACCCCCGAAGGCCATAACTTCTTCGTCCGAACTCAAGCTTTGGGTGTTCTTAGACTCTATGGAAATCCCATTGAGTCAAGATTGCATCCATATTCTTGTAGAGGATAGTAGATGATCAGAACATGGCTGAAAATTTATGTTTTTCACCAAGTGTGCAGGTTGCTTGGTTGTGTCGCTGTGAATAGCCGGGTTTTGACATAACCATTTCATGGCATGTTGTGGGCTATTGTATGAGGTAGTAATTGCCACGAGTTAGCATAAGAAAAGCATGAGAAACAAAAGAGGTTGAGTTCAATTGATTTTAATCAATTGGAAGTGATTAAATGCTTAAGGGTTGCTGGAAAGTATATTATAGTTAATGGTTTAATCTGAATAAGATTAAGGTATGGAAGTTAATGGATTTTATAGATAATGTGACTTGTAGGAGGAAAGTGATTAAGTTTTTGTTTAAAGGAGAAAAAGGGCTTAAATAACTAAGGTGAAGGAAAATGTAAATGTTTATCAATGCTTATGTTTTCATATTTATGTTATAAATGTTCAAATGAAAAGGAAATGTGGTTTTCCTTTGACTTTTTAAATTATGTTGAGAAAAAATGAATGATTATGGTTCATATAGTTTTATAAAGCATGATTTATGGTTTCCATATTAAATGAAATGTTTATATGAACATATTCTTTATATATATGTTTATATGAAAATGTTTGAATCCATGGTTACCCTATGTTACAAAGATAAAGTTTAAAGGAAAGTTGACTAAAGTACTTTACACGTGCATGGTACATGGGAAAGGGATAGGAGTTTTTTTAGAGGGAAGGGAAGAGTGATGCATATTGCCATGCACGTGAAAAGTACGAAAAGGTTACCAACGCATAATGTGATTTATTCAATAGTGCAATGGTATTTAAAAGAAATGCACTATTTATCGGAGGTTTTTTGGGCCATCGGATCGTAGTGACTCGTTTTTCTCGTGAGGTTCTTTCATATGAGCCAACGGTTAACATTAGGCGGGTTCCATTGGATATGACGGATTCAAAAGGAAAAGAAAGTATATTGAAAGGATATGTTTATACAATTGTTTTACACATTGTATTTTGAACTATAAGGGAAAATACAAAGTAAAATAAATGTTTATTGAAATGATATGTTTATACAATTGTTTTACATTGTATTTGAACTATATATAGAAACATTATTTTCCTATGAACCCGTATTTCTCACTCGAGCTCCTTTAGCCTACATTTTCCAAATGTTTTATAAATGTTTTCAAAAAGGTAGACTAACTTGCGCCTCAAGCGCCCTGACACTTCCGCCTCACGACGACCACCTTTGAAAAATGTATAGTTTTTGTCAGAAATACTTACTGTGCACCTTCTTCCTCGTATCTTCTGTAATATATATATATATATATATATATATAGAAGAGTATATATATATATATATATATATATATATATATATATATATATATATATATATATATATATATATATATATATGTTTTAAAGAAATGAACTACAAGAGCTCCAGATCCTCTATTTAGTAGAGGTATGTAAAGGCTGGGTGTAATTCTCGACTCGAGCCTAATCTAAGTAGGGAAAAAATTTGTTTATATCTATAATTTGTTCAAAAAAATTATTTTCAAGTTTGATTTGAAATTGTTGTGGTGGACTTGATGTCCCATTGTTGGATGTGGAGTAAATTAAATTGTTTTATTACAGGTGTTGTAAATTGGGTAATGTTTTTTTTTTTTTTTTTTTTGGATAAGTAAGAATTTATTACCAAAAAGGCCAAAGCCAACAACAATCAATACAATACAAGAAGCCACAGGCTACTAGAAAAACCAAAAACGGACAGCACCTCCCCTAAAAACATAGGAGGGCAACAAATTTAAACAAACCACCCGATAAACAAAGAAACCATACTAATACAACCTGGCACAAACCAAGGCCGCCGGGTTTAAACCCCAAATAGAACTAAAACCAAGCTCACACCCACATTTCGGCAAAGCAACCAAACCACAACCCAAATTCCATACCCGGCAAAGCAAACCAGACCAATTAATGGCCAACCCCAACTAGACCAGAGCCATCGATCACCCAGACAATCTACCATGGTCAAGAATATTAAGTGGAAAAGACCATCTCTCACATATTGCCCTGTTCACTGGATTGTCCGCAACTTTTTGAAAACTATAAATTCTTAAACGAACGTCATTACAGATAAGATGAAAAATAGCATCAGCAGGAGAAAAGATGTTCTCATAAACTCTACTATTCCGTTGTCTCCACAAATGGTAGATGGTTGCACCCCACGCAATCCTCTTAACTATAGCGCTAAAAGACTTCCCTTTAGTAGCACTAACCCACAAGAATTCATTCCTTAACTCCGCTGGCCGCCTCTAACATTCCCACATAATCTTAATAATATCCCTAATCCAAATACCATGGAGAATTGAAGCAAAATCAAGAACAAATGATTCCCGCCTTCAACATTCTCCGAGCGCGTATCACACATGATACGAGTTGGTCAAACCCATTCGAAAGCGCTGGTTCAGGTAGCCAACCTGTCCCGCATACTGGCCAACCAAGCAATAAAAGATGTCTCCCGATAGCTTGAGGAAACCATATATCGAATGATGCCAAACGCCACCGCATTTTCACCAAATGATTCCAAGTCAATTAATGTCAAGACCCCGTGGCGGCTACGATGAAAATCAAAGCACAAAGGGATCCGTGATGCCAGCATTTACAACATACATTGGGGGAATTCAATCTTAATTTTGGAAATTCAGATTTGGAGGTCAGAAACCTTGGAAACACCCTAATATATTTCTATTTCCAAGTGTTTTTTGAGTTTTATTACTATTTTGATTGAGTTGGTTTATTTTAGAAAGATTTGTTCTCCAAGTCAAGAGAGTTGCTTTCATTTAATTTAGAAAGTCTGTTTTCTAGCAATAGGAGTTGCTATTTTTTTTTAGAAAAGGTTTGCTTCATAGATTTGGTGATGATTCATAATGATTTGTCGCTATTTGAGCCATCAGAGATTTGAGATGATTTTGTTCTAGATTTGTCGCGATTTGTTCTGCATTTGCCGCTAATTCTATTACTGCCTTGTCCTAAAATTATATAGTTTTTTCTCCTTCATGGATATTTTTAGTGTGTAGTAGTTTAGGAAAGTATGTTAGTTTCCTTCGCTTTTGGCCAAATATTTACTTTCCCTTGTGGCCGAATATTTAGTTTCTATTCTTCATATTTTTTGGCCTATTTAAAGGCTTGTTATCCTCAGATTCTTCAAGTTTTAAGCATTTATAAAATTGAGAGTTTCACTTTCGTTCTTTAAAGAACTCCTGAACTTATCTGCTATTCCAAGTGGCGCTCATCAAGACTCATCAACTTGACTCTCATCACCGATTGTGGCGCCCTCACATATACCAAGGTTCTTGCCTCCATATAAGCAACGGGTCAAGTCATCCATCCAAGCCGACATTAGAGCGGTTCTTCCAGCTAATCTCGCATCACTGCCCCTCACAAGCTGACTCGGGTTCGTATCACCAAGGGTCCACAAAAATGCCATCCTCTCTAGTAACGCCATGATGGTAATTTACACCTATTCTTGATGTCGATAAGGTCAATAGAGTTCAATAGGCCGCTCCACCTCGCCTCATCAATAACCCCGCTTACTTGGGCATTACTTTGATGGCTGGAATCATATACACTGACCTATAGTAACGGATGAGGGACCAACCGGATTCCAAATCATGCCACAAAAAAAGTCCCTTGCCGTTATAAACTTGTGTTTTATGAAGGCCTAATTTTTTGTCTTCAACGTTGGTAATTTTTCGCCAACTCACTGAGCAACCCAAGGGGTTTTTGCACACCTCTAAAAGCTCCCTGCCTCAAATACATCCTCCGCACCCATGCCACCCATAACGAGTCCTTTCTATAAAACAAGTTCCGTATGTGTTTCATTACATCTGTGATCATTCAAGTCTTTAATTCGCCGCGCAACCCCAAATTCCTCTTCGGGAGGCGTATCATTCCCATTTAATCTTGGCTCGATGAAAACTCTCAATATTTCCAAATTCCCACAAAACCCGTCAAAGTTTGCCTAATCTTATAAATAGTATATTTTGGAATACGAACAAACTCACCAATACTGATGGATACTATATAAAATCGAACCAATTAGCTGCAGTCTTCCCGCATAAGAAAGGGCCCTCGCTGTCTAAGACTCGACCTCGGCCAAGATTTTATCTGTAAGAGGTCGATACCACCGGGATGTTCCTTTGGTAGAGATCAACGGAACACCAAGATATTTAATGTGCAAGCTCCCAAATCAACCAGTTGATGCTCAAGAACTCAAATTCCTTGTCTTCACCATTTTACCCCGCAATGAATATCACACCTTCCGTTTGTTCACCCGCGTACCGAGAATTCCTCGAACCCGATTAGCTCATCCATTATGATTCTTGTACACTGACTCGTCCCGCCTAAAAAGAAAATATCATCCAGAAATGTTAGATGAGTTACTTATCCAAAAAAAAAAAAAATGTTAGATGAGTTAGATTAATTTTTACATTCAGATATTGAAAATCTCGACTGGGCGCCCACCGAAAGGGATCTAGACAAGGCCTCCATAGCAATGATAAATAATAAAGGCGATAAGGGTCCCTTGCCTCGCATCATCAAGCCATAGCAAAAACCCGCCAAATTCTCCCCATTTGATCGACACGTAAAAGAAGGGTGGTGATGCAAGCCTTGATACATTCCAGTAGGTACACAGGGGTTCTATACTAGCTAGGATACCTGTGATACGCCCAACCGACAGTCAAAAGCCTTCTTAATATCAATTTTTAGTGCACACTCTGGGAGGTCTTTATCACTTGATAATTGATCATAAGCTCCTGAGTAATAAGGACATTATCTGCTATACTCCGACCTTTCACGAAAGCTGACTGTGCAGGGCTTATAATCTCAGGAATGCACTGATTAAACCTCGCAGCAAATGAAACTTTGCCCGATTTTCTATAAAATGTTTAAGCGTATAAAAAGGGTTTGATGTTTAAAAGGAAAAAAAAAAGTTTTTCCTACCATGTTTCATAAGATTTTAATGGAAAATAGAATTGTATAAACGGATTCGCTCCACGGATTCACTTTTAAAAAGTTTTAAAAGAAATGAAAAGTTTTTTTTCAAATCCGTAGGAGTGCCGGGAGGGTCCCCGGGTTGGGTCCCTTCAGGAACTATATGAAAAACAATCAAATAAAGATTATCAAAGGCTGGTATTTGATCTAGGAGGATGGATTCAGTAACACATGATAAAAGAGAGGTGTTCCAAGTTACGCACAAGAATATATGGCCCTTCCAAGATTATTAAGAAGATCATAAAGAATGCTTACAAGTTGGAATTACTCGATGACAACAATATCTTGCCTACATTCAATGTCAGGGATTTGAGGCCTCTTATCATGGTAAAGACTTGAGGGCAAAGTCTTTTTTCCCAACTACGGGGATTACCCAGAGCTTCTACAACATACATTGGGAATTCGATCTTAATTATGGAAAATTCATATTCAGGAGGCTGTGAAACCTTGGAGACTCCAAATATGTTTCTAAATCCAAGTATTTTGGATCTTGTTACTGTTTTGATTCAGTGTTGTTTTATTTAGAAAGATTTGTTCTCCTAAAATAAAGTTTGTTTTCTTAGTCAAAGTATGAGTTTCTATTTCTTTTTAGGAGTTTCTTTATTTAAATTAGAAAGTCTTTGTTTTCCAAGTTAAAATAGGAGTTTCTTTATTGGATTTAGAAAGTATAGGGCTATATATACCCCCCTAATGTAGTCTTTTGACAATTCAATTCAAGTTTAATAATATTTTTAGATTTCTCTTTGCAGTTCTCTTTAAGAGTTCTTTCTTTGTTCTCTATCTCTAGGTGGATTCCTTGAGTGGCGAAGTCTGTTGTTTCTGTGGATTCCTTGGGTTGTGACTTCAAACCTGTGTGGGTCCCATTGACAACCCATCAACGCATGGACTACCTAGGTATCGCATATCTCGATACCACCAAATTGCGTCCCATTCACCGGATCCATGCATGCTCTATATATTTTGAACAATATACAACTTATTAAACAGCTTCATAAGAGTTCGAGTTAAAACTCTCTCACACATGCGGTCCTGGATGAGGGTCAGCCACCTGTACATAACCTGCACCTGAAAAGGGGTCCCACGACGAGGTGAGCAATGCCTAGTAAGGATAACTCCTACAAGCTGGGCTACTCCCACCTGGCGCACCGAAAATGAATCTCAAGGGTGTGGTCCATGTCGTTATCCGAGATCTAGCAAAATTCCCAAGCTTCGAGAACCCATCAGAATTAATCTATCGTTACACTTTACCCGGGTCCTCACATCCTTCCCCTCTTAAAAGAATTTTGTCCCGAAATTCTCACACACATACTATCACATGCATATGCAACAGTCATTTAACATTCAATGACTAAACCACGTACCTCCATCCTCCAATAGGAAATGATAACTGGTAAGCATCGTGTCCTCGCATTCCCATGTTACCTCCTTCACTCCTCGGTGTTGTCACAACACCTTCATTAGCCTCACAGTCTTATGTCATAAGACCTGGTCTCGGCTATCCAAAATACGCATAGGTCCCTCTTCGAAGGTCCCATATGTATCAACAACAAGCTTGCCCCAATCCACTACATGAGTCGAATCTGGAGTGTACTTTCGGAGCATGGAGACATGGAATACCTCGTGGACACCTGATAAACTTGGCGGTAATGCCAACCAATAGGCAAATGTGCCCATTCTCTAGAGAGTATCTGGTCAGCCCGATACACCCCGCCGACAACTATCCCCGCTCACAACCGACCACTCCTCCCAGCATCACCCTCTACATACGCATCACCCGCTCAAACTCTAGAGGTCATCGTCACTGATCAGCGTAACTCTTATGCCGGCTCTGAGCCGTGAGAAGATATTTCCGTATCAAACCCACCTTCTCCGAGGTGTCACTAATCAAATCCGGACCCATGATGGATCTCTCTCCCACCTCCGCCTAACAGATCAGAGATCGGTATGGCCTCCCATACATAATTCAAAACCCTTGCAAGTTGACACATGGCTTGCCATGTGTCTTAGAAGGACATGCATTTTGACACATGGATTGCCATGTGTCACTCACATGGGTTGCCATGTGTCACTCACATGGGTTGCCATGTGTCACTCACATGGCTTTCCATGTGATGAGTCCTCCGGTGGATCGATTGGCGAAGTTACTGTTCACAATCCCTTAAATGTTCTAAATGGACCAATTACAAGGTCAAGAGCTAAAAAGATCAAGGAAGCAATGGCTGGGCTGGTGCAATCCACTTGGGCCGAATTTGGACACCCAATTAACAAGACTTCTACTTTCAAGATTGGCTTCAATAAGGAGGGAGTAGCCTTAATTAATCTGATTCAAGCAACTGAAGAGTCATTAACTTGAACTTGAGCCGGGCAAATTAAATCAACGAACCATTTATTCGTTTTAATTAATGGGGGTCGATTTTCATGAAACTAAACCCATATTTGTATTTTGTTAGGTCGGGCCGAACTTCGCCAGTTTTGCTGAATTCTCTTAGCCTAGTTAATTAGGGGAGCATCTATGTTTATAAATAGACATTATGCTATTAAAACAACTTTGATGATTAATATTCTGAAAATTTTCAAATTGAAAGAGTTGAGTTTTCTCCTCTTGTTTATTAATGAACTTTTGAACTTATCAAAGAAACAATTCTCTGTGGCGTTCACCCATCAAATCTGAGTTCTTGAAACGAAGTTTTCATTGGGTTCTGAAACGAAGTTTTCACAGTTCTAAAGCAAGATTTCAATGGGTCCTTCGACTAGTATTAAACTGTTTAGATTCTTTCAAACCTTGGTTCTTTGTTCTTTGCTAATCATCAATAAGGTATTTATCTATTACTTGGTTTTTTCTTTCGGGGTTCAAGATTCAATCTGCATTGTGGGTTCAAAAGGGTTTTCCTCACAGTTCATGTCAGGTGGAAAAGAATATTGAGTTGGATCTTTGATTGCCACAACTATTCGTGAGGAAAAGAAGGTAGTTACAGTTGTCGAAGTTCCAAGACTATGCACTTGTTTGGTGGGATCAATTAGTGACCAGCAAGAGTAGGAATTACAAGAGGCCTATGGATACTTAGGATTTAAATCATTTGGTATCAGAGCAACAGGTTCTATTTTTCTGGTTTGCCTATCTTTTACTTTTTTTTCTTTTCTTCTTTGTCCAAACCCAATTTAATCACCACTTCCATCAGTTCCTTCTAAATTTCATTCAATCCCCAATTTTAGTCACAACCTAATATCTACTCCATCCTAAGTCCGATTTTCTTCATTCTTGATCAGATATAACTTTTGTTTGTTTCCTTTTATTAAACATTCCATTCCAAGTTAACAAAAAAAAAAAGGAAAGTAAAGGAAAAGAAACCGGTCAAAAAAAAAATTCCTATAAGTTTATCATCATTCAAGTTGCTAGCAATCCAATCCCCACCATAGTATAAAAAATAAATAAATAAAGCTTGAATATTGGTTAACGCCACCAACCTGTCCTTTGATAGGTTTTCGCTTGAATTTTGCGGAAAAATCTGATTTGTTTTATTAGTTCCAAAAGAACTAGAAAAGAAATTATGAGTGGAAAAGGCAAGAGTGACTGACATAGAGTGAGAAAAAGCCAAATATATTGTAAAAAACACAAGCGAACTCCGCAGCGGAATCATTCTTCGAGTGAAAACCTCGTGAGCGAAAGTGATTTGTGAGGTCCTACTTTTTTTCTCTAACCTTTGTTTTTACAAAGACTATGTCAAACAATAACATCCGAAGGTGTGGCGGAGGAGTTGATATGAAGTTCATTATGCAGGCCTTAACTAGCGAAGTACAGAGAATGTTTAGGGCTGAATTGGAAAAATTCCATGAGAGGGTGGAGAGTTTCGAGCACTCCACGAAAACCTCTCCCATTGTATGCAGTATGGAGAGGTCACAAGAAGAGGGGTTGGCAGACGAAGAAGAGTATGACGAAGGAGACTTTGAAGATGAATGGTTGATTCTGGTGTTAAATGTGGAGGTATGGGGAGACATAGAGAAGATAGAATTCCGGAAGATAATAATTGGGAAACATTAAGATGAAGATTCCATCTTTCCAAGGAAAGAATGACCCCGAGGCATATCTTGAGTGGGAGAGGAAGGTAGAGTTGGTTTTTGATTGTCACCATTATTCCGAAAATAAGAAGGTGAAGTTTGTTGTCATAGAGTTCTCATATTATTCCATAGTGTGGTGGGACCAACTAGTGTTGAATAAGAGACTTAATAGGGAGCCACCTATGGAAACATGTAAAGATAAAGAGGGTAATGTGGAAGAGATTTGTCCCGACTTACTACTACTAAGAATTGTACAACAAGTTGCAAACCCCGAGTAAGGTAACCAAGTGTGGGAGGAGTATTATGTAAAGGAGATGGAGGCTAAATGGCCAGAGCGACATTGAAGAAGACTCCAGAGGCTACCATGACAAGGTTTCTAGTGTGTTTGGGTCGAGGATTCAAATGTGGTGGAACAGAATAATATGTGGAGTTAGAGGATATGGCATAAGTGGCCATCAAGATTGAGAATCAAGTCAAGAGGGAGGGGCAGAGGCAAACACACGTTTCCACACTCGTCCAAGTTCATCTACATGGAAATCGAATCAATGGAGAAAAGAAGAGAAGCCACCCAACGCCAAGCATAAAACAGGAGGGGAACAACCAAGGAAATCAACGTAAACCCGATTCTTTCACTACTTGGAATCATGATATTATGTGTTTTAAATGCCAAGGAAGGGGTCATATTGCAAGCCCATGTCTGAACAAAAGAGTCATGGTGATACGGACAATGCTAGATCAAAATGCATAAATGAGCTCTGATTAGGATTCTATGCCATCCTTAGAGGATGATGATGAGGAGTATGCTGTCCAAGGAGACTTGTTGGTGGCCAGGAGGGCCTTAAGTGTTCAAGGCTTTCAAAAGATGACGATGCAATCGGGATAACATTTTCACACTAGTGCCACATCCAAAACAAGGTATGTAGTGTGATAATTGACTTTCGTGAAGTTGCAATTAATGTCGCTAGCACAACCATGGTGGAGAAACTATGAATGCCAACAAGTAAGCATCCTCGACCTTATAAATTGCAATGGTTGAATGATAGTAGGGAGGTAAGGGTGAATAAACAAGTGTTAATCTCTTTTAACATCGGGAAATACGAAGATGAAGTTTTCGTAGATGTAGTTTCAATGCAAGTCGGGCACTTGTTATTAGGAAGACCATGGCAATTTGATAGGAAGTTCAAGATGACTTGCTTCACGAACAAGTGCCTGCTCGTAGACAAACTCAACTGACTGGTCACTCTTATTCTTTTGACACCAAGTCAAGTTTATGAAGATCAAGTAAGGTTGCAAAAAGAGAGTGAACAAAAGAAAAAGAGTGAAAAAGAGAGTGAACAAAAGTTTAAAAATTAATAAAAATGAGAGTTTCAATTTCTCTTTGGTTCTTTAAAGAACTCCTTGAACTTATCGGTTATTCCGTGACGTTCATCAAGACTTATCAATCGGATCTCCATCACCGATTGTGGCGTCCCTACATATACCAAGGTTTCGCTTCTCTTATAAGCAATCTGACAGGAGGTCTTCCATCCAAGCCAATACTAGAGCAGCTCTTCCGAAAGCACTCGATCACAGTCTCCTCACAAATTGACGGGGTTCATATCATTCTTCTCTCAGATCTATCAACTGGGGAACCACAACCCGTCCCCTATACCGAAGGTTATCATCAATGCGGAATGGCCTAGCCCCATCATCGATCTCTACATCCTGTCCCTAGGTCTCAATCACTCTGGTCAATTGGGAAGGTGTAGCCACAAAACTCCCCAAAATACCATGAGCCTGATCACTATACTTTAGTGGTCTGAGAATATTTCGAACTATTCACTAAATAGATAGTGGCGCCAAATTTTCAAGGCAAAGACTATAGCTGCCAACTCCATGTCATGTGTGGGGTAGCTCCACTCGTGGTTCTTTAAATGCCTAGAACCATAAGCTACCACCCTCCTGAACTGCATCAAAACACATCCCGGACTGTCCTTAGAAGCATCGCAATACACTGTGTACATCTATCCCCTTTTCGAGACTACCAGGATAAGGACTGAAGTAAGCCTCCTCTTTAATTCCTGGAATGCATTCTCGCACTAGTAATTCCACTCAAACTTGACCTCTTTCCAAGTCAATCTCCTCATAGGTACAACTAGTCGAGAGAAATCCTCAATAAATCTCTGGTAGTACCTTGCCAATCCCAAGAAAGTTTGTATCTTAAAGACTGACTTCGGCCTCTCCCAACTCATAACTGCCTCTACCTTCTCCGGGTCCACTGATACACCCAAAGCTAACACTACATGTCCCAAGAATTTCACCTTAGTAAGCCAAAACTCGCACTTACTGAACTAAGCGTATAACTGATGTTCTTGGAGGGCCTGAAGAATAGTCCTCAAAGGATCCTCATGCTCCTCCTCTGTCTTAGAGTAGATCAAGATGTCAGCTAACCTAATACTACCACAAACTAATCTTAAATAGGGTTGAAAACCCTATGCATGATCCATGAATGCCGTTATGCATTCGCCAATGCGAAAAGCATCATCAGAATTTGAAATGCCCTTACCTCATCCCGAATGTCGCTTGTGGATATCAGCCCTTAACTCTCAACTGATGATAACCAGTATGAGATCTATCATGGAGTATACCTGCGGCTCTCTCAGCTGATCAAATAAATCATCAATCATTGGCAAAGGATACCGATTCTTGATCGTAACCCTATTCAACTATCGGTAGTCTACGAACTGTCGAAGGGTCTTATCCTTCTTTTTAGCAAATAAAACCGGAGCACCCCAAGGTAAAGTGCTCGGTCTAATGAAACCCTTGTCCAATAATTCCTATATCTGGATCTTGAGTTCCTGCAACACAACCGGGGCCATCCTATACAGAGTCATAGAAATGGGCGACGTACCAAGGTGTAACTCGATGATAAAGTCTACATCCCTCTACTTGGAATCCTTGTGAATAACCGGAAGACATCCCCACCGCAAACTACCTTAGATTCAAACCCTTTTTCACCTCGCCTTACTAAGGCCTTGGTTGTCGTGAAGAAACCGAAGTGAGAAGGAGATCCCAAAAGAAGTAGAGCCAATTACAAAAGAATTTGTTGATGAAAATTCGAGGAGATTCCAAATGGGTTGCCCCCTATGAGAGATATTCAACATCAAATAAACCTCATACCAAGTTCTGTTTTGCCTAATAAATTGGCCTCTAGGATGAGTCCTAAAGAACATGAAGAGCTGACTAGGCAAGTTGATGAGTTTCTTAACAAAGGGCTTATTTAAGAGAATAAGAGTCCTTGTGTGGTTCCTGCCCTGCAAATACCAAATAATGATGGATCTTGGAGGATGTGTATTGATAGTAGAGTAGTCAACAAGATTATTATTGAATATAGATTTACCATTCCAAGACTCGATGATTTGCTGGATCAACTCTATGGTAAAGGCCCATCTTTCGAAGATTGATTTGAGGAGGGATGTACCATCAAATCTGTATGAGGGAAGGGGAGTGAACAGCATGACTTTAAAACTTTATGGGCTCTATATGGATGGTAATGCCATTTGGGTCAAGCAATGCCCCTAGCACTTTTATGAGGTTTATGAATCATATCCTTAAGCCATGCATTGGAAATTTTGTAGTGGTATACTTTGATGATATTTTGATCTATAGCAAGAATTCGATGGAGCACTTGGATCATCTGAGGCAATTGTTCTCTATTCTAAGGGAGCAACGATTATTTTCCAACTTCAAGAAGTGCGACTTCTATGCCAACAAAATTATATTTGTTAGCTATGTGGTTACTAAAGATGGAATTGAGATGGACCGAAGCAAGATAGAGGCGATCGCGAATTGGCCAACTCCTAGCTCGATCCATGATGTGAGAAGTTTGCATGTGCTAGTCTCTTTTTTTATAGGAGATTTATTCGTGGATTTAGTTCTAAAATGGCTCTTGTAACTGAATGCTTAAAGGGAGAAAAATTCAAGTGGACTAGTGTTGACAAAGAAAGCTTCGAGTTGATTAAGAAGAAAGTAACTAAAGCCCCATGTTTGGCTTTACCCGTTTTCAACAAAGTGTTCGGCGGAGCGTGACGCATAAGGGTCAGTTCTCGCTTGGCCGCCTTCCCGCTGAGTTCACATGATGACAAATCGTTGTGGTGGGGGACTAAGAATGTTGGGGGTTGACTCAACGCGGGTTGGCTCCACAAAAAAGGGGTTTCCCCTCTCTTCCCAATAAAAAGGGATACCCATGATGAATCGTTCCTTAGCCGGGCCCGCTTCCACCGTATTACCCATGATGGTTCCCCTCCCGTGGTCACTTTGAGCTCCTTGATTACGCCGTCGTCGTCAACGATGCGTACCGGGTACCACCGGGCTTCAGACGCCGACATCGGCCTTAACGCCGATTCCAGACAACCTCACCGGGGATCTACGTGGATCAGATCCCCGCCTACCTAGGGACGACGGTGAGAATGGGTGTAGTCCAAGAGCAGAGGAGGTGACCATGTGGTTTTCCCATGGCTACAAAAAGGTGACGGAAATGGGTTCCGAAGTTGGAGCTAAGCACGATCCGTGAGATCCGAAGTTGCGATCGAGGAGAGATCCAAAAAGGATCTTCGGGCTTCGATTGTCGGGCGCTTAGATCCGACGAAGATGGAAATGCGGTGTAAAGCCCCCCATCGCCGATGCCGCAGCCAAGGCGATAGACTGCTCCAAGAATCGCCGGCGCTAGGAAAACGCCGCAAGACTCACTCGCTGTAAGTATTGAGGGAAAATGGGTCCTGTCGCCGACGAGCGCCCGCAAAAAGGACCAACTCGTGAATGGGTTAAAACCAGAAAGAACATTTTCCGGCCGAGTGTTTCAAATCCTCGCCGTAGGAAATTGATCTCCACGAATGGCCTGTCTCGTGTTGAGGTGACCCCGTAAGGGGCCGCTGCATGGGAGTAGCAACAATATCACATCTCGGGCCTACCCACCTCCGATCGAGAGTGTTCAATTGGTCTGGGATGACGACTCTCCCACCAATTCAGCCATCGCGATTCCTGCAAAACAGAGAAGCGCCAAAGTTCGTAACTGGTCAAGAAAGGCAAGGGCTTATGCAGAGTTTACAATTGATACCGCCAAGGTTAGCCGCAGAATTGAGGATTACCTCATTTGTGAATTCAAAATCTGCTTCTCGCCTTTCACAGCCTCTACAATGATGGAAGGTGATTATCAAACTCTGAGGCAAAGTGGTCGATGGTGTGGGTCTTCGAAGGAAGCCCTTGTGGGTCAGCCGATGCCGTCTTCCCATTACATGTGGTTAAACCTGCCGAGCGGCTTGGGGCAAGCACGAGATACCCGAGATCTCCACAATGTGATAATGGTCAGAGCATATCTGTGCCCGTGAGACCTGCTGTCGAGATTGGGCTTCGAGAATGGCCTGGTATTTGGTCAGACCAATCATTCTTCGACTGAAACTGTGCATGGAGATGCTTAACGCAGATCACCTCCCTACCTATCTCGGGTAAAGTTTTAACATCCTCCGGAAAACTCTGACTACATTGCAATTTCTGATACATCGTAAGTGCACGAGCATTCCTATGCATTTCTGTATTAATTCTCACGAGAATCACTCTAGATTATCTCCTCTAGGATATGCATTGAGGTGTGGATGTGAATTGTACATTCCCTAAATCTGCAATATTGGATCTGGGAAATGGTAAGTACACTACTATTAGAATTGAGTACCCATGGGTTCCTCAGAACTGCGCACACCGTAAGATCTGCCATAGTCAAAGGCGTCGTGGTGTGAAGAAAATGGTTGACTCGAATACAACCTGTCCGATCACTGGCTAGAGGCATGTTAAAGACTATGTTGATGATGCTGATTCTTCTATAGTGAGAAGTACTGTTAATACTGCCGATGATATAGGCAACCACATTATAACCCCCGTAAGGCTGGAAATGTGAAGGTTACTGATATCCGTGAGTTACCGACTGGCAATAATTTCGAATGTTTAACTAGGTATGATAATCGTAATCTGAAAGCTGCCGTTGTTCCTAATGTTATTCCACTCTAGGTGAATAGATCACCGGATTCTTCCAAGTCACCTTCCAAATATTGCGCATTTCTCTTATACCCTCCCAAGCCAGGAAACGTTTGGCTATTATAAAGAGAATTTGATGAGTCGACTACATGCCGATGTCAAAGAAGAAGCTTCCAAATCCAGAGGCAAGGAATATGTTAACAGTGTCTCAACTGAAAGGATAGCACCATACTCCTCAATGTTTAGTGCACCACTCAATCGTTCTTAAAAATCGTGCCTGATGATTGAAGTAAATTGTCTGTAAGAAAGCTTTCATCCTAATAATGTGTTTTCTCCCAGTCTTAAGTTTGTCAGCTCCCGCTTGGGCTTGGCTTGTCTGCTTGAGGATTGTTGATCTCTCGGTTTTGGTTCCACTGTGGATTTTAGATCGGCCGATGCCCTCGTCCTATGTTTTTAGGGAGAGTCGCCCTGCCAGATTCTCCTGCTGCTTTGGCTTTGTACTATTTTTTAGTTTGTTGAGGTATTGCCCTTTTGGAAATAAATTCTTACTTATCCAAAAAAAAAAAAAAGAGTGTGATGCATCTCATGTTGGGATTGGTACTGTCCTTAGTCAAGAAGGAAGACCCATTGCTTCTTTTTGTTTTGGTAGTTAAAATGAAGCAAAAAGGAAGTACTCCACCTATGACAAGGAGTTCTATGCTATCTATAGAGCTTTATTCCATTGGAGTCAATACTTGCTTTGCAAACCATTTGTGCTCTTCTCAGATCATGAAGCACTAAAATTCATCAACCACCAACACAAGTTGAATCGAAGACATGCGACATGGGTGGAATTCCCATGCCGCATAAATTCACAATCAAGCATATAAAGCAAGGTTCATAACGCTTGTCGCGAATGCCTTTAGTAGGAAATATGCCTTAGTGACTTCCATGCAAGTCCAAGTTGTTGGATTCGATGTGTTGAAGGAACTATACGAGGAGGATGCTGATTTTAGTGAAATCTAGAACGTATGCACCGACAAGCCTTTCAAGGGTTTTGTAAGGGTGGATTGTTTTCTCTTTAAAGGAAACATTCTATGCATCCTGTCTTGTTCCCTAAGATTGAGTATTCTGGATGAGTTCCATGGTGGAGCATTAGGAGGACACTTTAGTGAAGCAAAAACCTTAGCTCTAGTGAAGGGAAACTTCTTTTGGCCTAAGCTAGAGAGAGACATTGCTAGATTTGTCAAGAAGTGTGGTTGTGTGTATCACAAAACTCATGGAACCAGGGCGACTCCCCCGAGCCTGCCCGACCCTGGCCGCTAGTCTCGAACCTAAACCCTGACGCTGCTAGCCAGCTAATAAAATCCTCTAGCACGCGACAATCTTAGTTTGGGGTGAGTCACACTCCAAACCCTACCAATCTTATATGATCCAAGTCAGAGTCATTTACTCCATATTTCCAATTATCTTATCAAAACATTTGGCTTATTTTATTCATTTTAAATTTAGTAATTCTCGCTGGAAGCAATTATTCTTTGGCAAGCCCATAAAATATTTCTATTAAATTAACAAAAGATTCATAACTTTTACATTTTAACAAAAATGCCTTTTACAAAAATAATTATCCAGAGTTCAAATCAAGCTTTACAAAACAATAATGTTCGAAGAAATAGTGTAATGTATATGACTCGAGCATACCCGTACTCCTTCTATGACTCGAGCTCCCATCTGGTCTTGCTTCAATGTCCACTACCCTGACTGCTACGGATAAAACAATACGCAAGATTTTCACGCTTAATGGTTCTATACAAGCCAGACTCCATTTTCATTCATATAACCATGCATTTATCAAAATAACGCTTTTAAGGTTAACATCGCTGTAATGTAAAGATACTTATACAAATACACTTTTCAGTACCATCGTTTCGTTGTTCGGTTTGTGATTCCACATATAGCTATAGAATTTGACATCCACGACAGATTCAGTTGGTGAATCCTGCCTGTTTGTCATTCAGTAGTAATGTGGTTTCACATTCAATATTACCATCTCACATATGACTATAGAATTCGACATTCACGACATATTCACTGTGAATCATGCTCATGTTTGGTCATTCAAGAGTAATGTGATTTCAAGGCTCAATATTACCGCCTCACATATGACTATAAAAGTCGACATTCATGATGCATTCACTTGGTGAATCCCACACGCTTGTCATTCAAGAAGAATGTGATTTCGTGATTAGACAACACGCAAGAGCCTTCACGACGAATTCAACAGAATCTCAATATGTCGATCACTCAATAACACGCTTCAAATCAATTCTACTTTATGCAATGAATTCGCTTGTAGCTCAAATATTATGATATATGATATTTGTCAAACATTTCAAATACTAATCATTTGAATCAAGATATATACATGCTTCAGAAATAGAGAGCAATATGAGAATAAAGAACGGTAGTGAACAAACTAGAATAAAGAATAAGTATAGAACAAACTGAATAAAGATCGCTATAGAACAAACCAATTATCGATTCCGGCTTCCTTTTCGATATCAATCCTAGGTCAGGCTGCTCGCCCCCACCTGCACCTAGTCAAATACAAATTTATTCACCTAGTGGTTACAAAACAATCGTATTTAATCGAATATCGCCTGAGGCAAAGCCAAACTCTTCCGAGGCTATGAGGTACGATACGCTTTTGACTTTAGTCTCATTCTATTCCTCTATGAGTCTACTTTACTCTGAATTGGAATCATTCCTAATGAATTATCCAAACTAAAGTTATGGCATTTTCATAAACTAGTCAATTTACCGATTACACTAGGATAGTTTGTGGCTACTCATTTTCCAGGGTCTTAACTCATATTTGACACTAGTCTATAAGTGTACTCATTTAAAGCTAAGGTCTTAAGGGTTCTATTCCAACTGAATCACTCCACCTGGAGCACCTGAACTCGAGTTATGACCTAGACACTTGACTACTCATGTTCAAAAATGTAATGAAATTTGGCTTCTCAACATAAATTTCACTCGAGTGAATTTCACACATAGAATTAGAATTTGAAGGTTCCTATTTCTGTATGTTTGGTTTTCCTTGAAGTCTAGTTTAATTATCCACTTGAATCACTCAAATCAGATAAGAAATGAATAAGTTATGGATAAAATACAAAAACTGGTCAAAACAAAGCAGGGTGTACCGGTACATGTGTGACCTGTACAGGTACATGTTCGGTTCTGGAAGGGTGTACCGGTACATGTTCAAGGTGTACCAGTACATGTGACCCGAAAATGCCCAGAATGTGTGTTTTTCTCCCATTTTTCCATATTTTGCTACCCAATCAACTCTATGCTCCATATACACCTCAAACCATTTCTACTTTTCATCTTGTAAACTCAATTATACTCAAATCATCTTTCAATGGATATCTTTCTTCAAAACCCTCCATGATTTACTCTCAATGGATATCACCCGAAATGTGAACAAACAGAAGAGTGCAATATTCATTGCCGGGGTAAATGGTGAAGACAAGGCTGAGTTACCGAGCATCATCGATTCGGGCTTTGGGAGCTTGCCTATTAAATATCTGTTCCGTCGATTCACAAGGCTGTCCTACTCTGGATCAAGCCACTTCTTCGATAAAAATCTTGCCGACCCGCCTGGCCAAGCAGGTTCTTTCTGGAAGACTGCACTAATTGGTCTTGGCTTTTATATAGTAATCCATCGTATTGGTGCAGCTTTGTTGATTATTCCAAAATATACTATTTATAAGATCGAGCAAAACTTCAGCAAAGTTTTGTGGGCTGGAAATATTGAGAGTTTCATCGAGCCAAGATTAAATGGAGGCGCCTCCGTTCCGAAGGAGGAGGGAATGGGTTGCGCGAATTAAAGACTTGAATGATACGAATGTAAAATGAAACACATCCGGGAACTTGTTTTATAGAAAGGACTCAAGTATGGGTGGTGCATGGGCGGAGGATGTGTATTTGAGACGAGGGAGCTTTTGGTGCAAAACCCCTTCTCGATTTGCTCGTGGAGTTGCGAAATTCGCAGCTCAAAGACAAAATTAGGGCCCTTCATAAAACACAAGGCTCAGAACGGCAAGGGGACTTTTGTGGCATGATTGAATCCTGTTGGTCCACTCATCCCTGCATTCATGGAGATCAATTGTATATGATTCAGCCATCCAAAGTAATGCCCAAGTAGCGGCGGTTATTGATGAGGGCAGGTGGAACTGGCCTATTGCGAACTCTGCTGACCTTATCGACATCAAGAATAGGTGTGTAAATTACCATCTTGACGTTACTAGAGAGGATAGCATTTTGTGGACCCTTGGCCCTTCTGGGGTCTTCACCGCATCTACCTTGAATCATTTTTAGATCGAAATGCCAGGCCACCGCATCATTCGGAGCAGGTTTCCTGGTTATCAGAGACATGCTTTATTGTTTAACACCGTGCGTGACAAAGTTAGCTGGGCATAAGACAACCGTCAGTCGTGGGGTTTGACCAACTCCATATCATGTGTATTCCCCGCGCCAAATGTTGAAGACAGAATCATTTGTTCTTCGGCCGCCAATTCTCTACCGGTATTTGGATGAGATATTAAGATTATGTGGGAATGTTAGGCAGTCATGAGTTGGGAGAATGAATTTTGTGGTTAGCATAATAAAGGGAAGTCTTTAGCGCTATAGTTAAGAGGATTGTGTGGTGCAACCATCTACCATTTGTGGAGACAACGGAATAGTAGAGTTTATGAGAACATCTTTTCTCCTGCTGATGCTATTTTTCATCTTATCTGTAATGACGTTCGTTTAAGAATTTATAGTTTTCAAAAAGTTGCGGACAATCCAAAGGAATGGGCAATATGTGAGAGGATGGTCTTTTCCACTTAATATTCTCGACCATGGTAGATTGTCCGTGATCATGGCTCGGGTCTATTGGGTTGGCCATTGGTGGTCCCGTCATTATTTCGCCGTGGGGTCGGTTGTGGGTTTGCTGTTTTTGCCCTGAATGTGGGTGTGAGCTGGTTTAGTTCTATTTGGGGTTTCAGCCAGGTGGTTTGTGTTGTATTATATGGTTTGTCGCTTTTCGTGGTTTTGTTTCGGTCACGCCCCTCTCCTATGTTTTTAGGGAGAGGCCGTCCGCTTTTGGTTATTTTTCTAAGAGTCTGGGTTTTTGTATTGTATTGATTGTTGCTTTGGCCTTTTGCAATAAATCTACTTATCCAAAAAAAAAAAAAAAAAAAACATGGCTACTCACTTTTCAAACAAGACCAGAAACTGCCTAAACATAGCTTCCCTTTAAATGAATTTCTGAGTCAAAAGGAGTCGAAAATTGGATAGACCTATTTCAAGGAGATATGTTCTCCTATAAGTCTAGTTTACCTAACAATTGGAATCATTCAATTCGGCTGTGTGATGGCCAAGTTATGGCCAAAACACATTCATGGGATCTCAACACAACACAGGAAAATTGCCTGAACCTAGCTCCACTTTGAATGCATTTTTGAGTCAAAAGGAGTAGAAAATTGGATAGATCTATTTCAAGGAGATATGTTCTCCTCTAAGTCTAGTTTACCCAACAACTAGAATTACTCAATTCGGATGAGTTATGGTCAGGTTATGGCCAAAATTCAATCAAGGGGTCGAAGGGAAAAAAATTGGGTAGCATCTCCCCTAAAACACAACATTTAGCGTATACACGAAATCTCCTCCATTGAGGGTCACAACCAAACTCAACCAATTCCATTTTCATGGCCCCAAGAAAGGAAAATAACCAAATAGGCAAAGTCTCTACCTCTTGTAGTGTGTGGGATCAAGTCCTTGATCCTTCAACCTTGCAACAATGGAGGTCTTGTAGCTTTTCCTCCTCCTCTTCCTTCCTTCCTTCCTTTCTTTCCTTTCTTCTCTATTTTCTAGTCTTTCTCCCCGGTTCTCCCTCCCTTTCCTCAAATTTCGCTAATTGTTCTCTTCCTCACAATGCTTGATTCATTCCAACACAAACCACTAAACCTATACATGTTCTCAAACATGCTTGACACATGGCCTAAGTTAAGGCATGTGTCACTCATGCCAAAACTCATCCCCACTATAATGCATGCATTCACAAGGGCATGACACTTGGCCACTCAAGTGCCAAGTGTCCCCAATTCCGGTGTCACGCGGCATGCACTCTCATGCCATATGTCACCCAATGATTGGTCCGTTGAACCTCGAATTGCATGAAAACTCGACCGCCCCGTGATTCGACGCACTCGTTTCCAGCTCAACTGTATTTCATGGTATTTATTCTAACGGGCGTGATCCTGCTTTAATATCCGAGATCTAGAGAAAATCTAGGTTTTATTTGTAATCAGTTCCGACAAGAATTACCGATTCGCTATTTTTTCTCGGAAAATACATTCTTTCGAAGTTTCACATTCTCCTCCTTAAAAGAATTTCTGTCCCGGGCCCTTGCATACATACACATGCATATGCAACACTATTTAAACATTAATGACTAGAAAACACCTTCCCATTTAACAAGAAGGATAGTTGGTGTGCACTGTCCTCGTGCTCCCACATGTCGCCTCCTCAACTCCCGGGTGTTTCCACAACATTCCTTACAAGCCTCACAATCTGCTTACGCAAAACCAAATTTCCTGGCTATCCATGATATGCACTGGTCCCTCCTCGAAGGTCCCATCCGCATCAACAACAAGCTCGCCCCAATCCACTATATGAGTCAAATCTGGAGTGTACTTCCGAAGCATAGAGACATGAAATACCTCATGAATGCTTGACAAACTCAGCGGCAATGCTAACCGATACACAACCGTGCCCACCCTCTCAAGTACCTCGAAGGGTCCAATGTACCTCGGCGACAGCTTCCCTTGCTTACCGAACCTGATCACTCCTCTCTTAGGCATCACCTTCAAGAAGACATGATCACCCTCGAACTCTAGAGGTCATATACTATCAACAGAACTCTATGCCGACTCTAAGTAGTAAGGAGACACTTCCGGATCATACCCACCTTCTCCGAGGTGACTCTAATCAAATCTGGACCAGTGATGGAGCTCTCTCCCACCTCTGTCCAACATACTGGTGGTCGACATAGCCTCATAGAGAGCCCCATGTGCGCCATCCGTATGCTTCTGCCCGATAACTATCGGCCAGAGGCGAACTCTACCAAGGGCAAGTCCTCTAAAATCAATAGTCCACTGATTAAATCCATCCGCTCAGGATGAAAAGCCAGATTCATCGATAATGTGTCCCCATGGCCTTCTGGAAACTCTTCCAGAACTGAGCCGTAAACCGAGGATCCCGATTCGATACTATGGAGACTATCACTCCATGCAACCGTACTATCTCCCGTATATACAGCCTAAAGAATTCCTCCAGTGTGAAGGTCATCCGCACGACCAGAAAATGTGCTGACTTTGTGAGTTAGTCCACTATAACCCACACCGCATCATGCTTCTGCGATGTCCCGCGGGCAAAGGAGTCACAAATCTCCATCACGACAGCTCCCACTTCCACCGCCATTCCAATGGCTAGAGTAGTCCCATCGCCTCCTGCTCACCGACCGCCGGCACATGAGACACCGTCAAACAAAGTCTTTGACGTGCCGCTTCATTCCGCTCCAATAATACTGGCGACAAAGGTCACGATACATCTTCATGCCACCTGGATGCACAGCGAATCGGGAGCAATGGAACTCCCTA
The DNA here is from genome assembly GCA_016808115.1 of Tetrastigma voinierianum. Taxonomy (NCBI): domain Eukaryota; kingdom Viridiplantae; phylum Streptophyta; class Magnoliopsida; order Vitales; family Vitaceae; genus Tetrastigma; species Tetrastigma voinierianum. The sequence continues at coordinate 1,129,262 of JAEQBH010000183.1, read as the reverse complement.
AGGATCTCCTCCCTCAAATCCGCTGGATCGGGGACCAAATCTGGCCATATCATCGCGAATATATCGCCTATAACGATCGATATATCACCAAATGCAAAATTCAACGCATAAGCCGCGGTTTGTTCCACACATTGTTTTATCATCGATATATCGGCGATCTTGGCTGATATTTTCCAATATTTTCCTTCATTCGACTTTCGTTTGTTGATATCGTATCGAGAAGGCCCGACACCCAAAATGTCAACGAGATATCGCAACATTTCCAACACTGCATGACACATAAGATGACGTATGCGATGAGTGACACTACGGTAAGAGGATTCAGGTCATAGTGACACATGTGGTGGACACATACATGGCAAGAGGACTTGTGTCATAGTGACACATGTAGGACACATGGTTTATTACATGCCATGTGAGTGACACATGGCTTCATGCAAAGGGGTGATAAGTGAGAGTTAAGTATAAATGGGAGGTAAGTCTGAGTGAGTGAGATATGGGAGAGGGAAGGAGAAAAGAAAGAGAGAAAAGAAAGAGAGAAAATAAACAGAAAAAGGGAAAGGAGAAAAGAAAAAGAGAAAGGGAAAGGAGAAAGAGGAAAGTCGGCTAGCTTCTTCCTTAAATCTCTGGCATTCTGACAGTCGGGACTCGTTGGAATAAGAAGTAAAGTCTATCTATGCGACGAGGGCTATATATAGGTAACAAAATTGAGGAGTTTGACCAAAGATCCAACAAAGGAAATTCGGGAAATCTCGTCCACTGCACTCTAAGAAGTAAGGATTCTTCCTTCTTTGATTTATTTTCCACCCTAAGGGCTGAGTGATTGTGTTTTTGCCCCAAGGGGCTGTTTGGTCGAATTTTGAAATATGAGAATCTACCTTGTTTTGATCCTACATACCTATCGGATTTTTGCACCGATTTTTGGTTGGGAAACATAGGGAATTTGGACTTAGGTCCTTCATAGAAGTTATAGCTGCATCTGTGAACTTTATGTTAGGCTTTTGAATCACTCGAATTGGACCTCTACAGCTCACGTTATGGTCCATTTCCCGGGACTACTGCAGCTTAGGTTGTTTCTCAGTTTGTGTCCAGATTTTGGGACTGGTTTTTGGTGTTGATTTCGTACTGATTTCGAGACTGATTTGAGATCGTTCCATGGCTAGTTTTGTGGCCTAACTACGCTCATTTAAGGTCGGCGCTTGTAGCCTTGTGTGAATTGATTTGGATTGATCTGCATGGCCTTTAGAGTCAAGTGGTTGAGGTTGGTTTTGTGGCCGGGTGTATGGCCTCGTTTATGGTCCCCTTGTGATCGGTTAATGCAAATTACGATGGGCTGATCATGCTGTTATGTCAGATAAATGTTGATATATATATAAAAGTAATATATCACCGTTAATATATGTGTTATTATATTAACATTGAATAAATGATGTTTGGAATTAAAAGCATGTGTTATAATTGTCCAAGATGCATGGTGTATGCAATGAATTAAATTGTCCATATGGTATTAAGTATCCATGATACACATGATGAAGTGTGTAGTTTGAGTTGTCCATATGGCATCTATTACATATGTGGCATGACATAGACATGTAGTGGAGCATCACATTGCATTATGCATGGACATCATGACATGGGTGTGAGTGGCTGATATGAATCAACACTCAGAGCCTGGGTGATTGATTGTGGACTCGATACCATCGATGCAGCCCAACCAAGTTTCGTTTTACTGTTTACATGAAATGAAAATATGGGTTGGGTAATAGCAAGCAAGGATAGATAGCCCCTCATGTGAAAGACCTGGTACATGTGGGTATACATATTTCCAGCAGCAGCTCTTGCGAAAAGTGTATGGCGTAAAGCCTATGTGTCACCCCCGAAAATTCATTGCCCACAAAAAGACACACATGGTTTTGAATATATAAATGATTATTGGGGTATAACATCCAAAGCTTTTTTGGTTTAAAAACAAATGAATTTGTTTTATAAATAAAATTATCATCGATGATCCACAAACATGGGTGTGACGCCTCAAAACCCCGAGGGTATGTCGACCAATCGTCAACTCGTGAAAAACTTGTGAATGTCAGGTAACCCGATACCACACTATTGGGTCCCCTTTATTGGAACCCATAATTTAACAAAAATCGGATAGAGTCTCCTCTGTACAAGGAAAACTACCTAAAAATAGAATCCTGTGGCAACAGATAATATCATATCCATCCTGTGGCCAAATATCATATCATCATCACTACCCATGTCCATCTACAAGTAAAATGACCACATAGGTTCCATTTATCCATACCAAACATAATGCACAAGGCTATAATACCATAGTCCTTAAAAGTTTAATTACAATACTCTTTACACAAAAACATATATCAAAACAGTACAAAAGTAGGAACCAAAGCCACAACCCGGCTTTCTTCACAATGGCGGCCTCGAGTGAGCATCGTCTCCCTACACTTTCCCTGTACCTGAAAGGGGGTCCCACGATCGGTGACGCACGCCCATAGATAAACCCACAGGTTACCCCACCTGAGTGCACATGCAATGGTCATGTCACCAAAAAAACACATTCTAATCAAGATTATGCAAACCTAGAATGGATGAATGAAATGTGACTCACCATGTCCCATGTACTGAGTCCTCACTGACTCCATCAAACCCAAGTCCTAATCGACTCTTATCACTACACAATGTCAAACCCATGTGTGATAAAATCCATCATTCTTGGATTACCTCCAATGATCATTTTACAAAACAAATTTCATTTGTTTTCAAACCAAAAGCTTTTTAGATGTTCACCTCAATAGTCATTTGTTTTCAAAAATCCATGTGTCTTTTATGGGTGGCAAATTTTCCGAGGTCCCGCCGTAGGCTTCGCAAACCTTACCACACTTTTATAGGCTTTCATCGATGGATCCATATGTGTAACCAAAAAGATAACGGAGCTTTCACCCGACACATTATTTCATTTTCCATTTTCAAACTATGCGACTCAATTTGACGCTTAATCCGCTTTCTCCGAGCCCGCACAACTCAACACCAAACGCAATGTTAATTTACACCATGCAAACCATGGAACCTCTATTGATGTCACTTCAAGGTACCGTGTCCACCACCCATTCGCCAAGAATAGTGAATGACAACAACCATGCACACACACCCATTTCATGCAATGTCTCCATGCATATGAAATGCAATTATGCCATTTCATGCTTATGCCATGTCACACATATATATGCTATATGGACGATTTCATTCATGCATTACACCCATGCATCATTTGAACAATTATATCAATCAACATACACTTCAACAACCGTAAACAAATCATGTCAACATACTCATACTACATATACATACTCCACATGTCACATTAGACACACATATTGACATCAAATCAATTACTACCAAGCATGTCATTCAAACTCAAGCAATGAAAACCTCATCCTCAAGACCAATTGTGGTATATTTGAAAAACATTCCACACAACAAGCCATAATAGACCACGTGATGGATCTGGAACCTCGATCTCAAAAACTAGCCCCTTAACAATCCTAAAATCTAAACACAAACCATTAAACAGCTTAAGCTATAGTAGTCTCAGAAAACGGACCATAACTTAGGTTATAGAGGTCCAATTTGGGTGATTCAAAAGCCTAACATCAATTTCTCAGATAGAGCTACAATTTCCTTGAGGGATACTAGTCCAAATTATCTTTTTTTCTAATCAAAAATCAGGGTGAAAATAGGGCACTATTCCCATAACCCATTATTTTGTTAAACAAATTTCCCTAGTGGCATTAAAACTCAAACCAAATAAATTTCTAGAATGAAAATAAACCAAAGTATGAAGAATCCCTACCTCTGGATGTAGAAGAACCAAAGGAGGTCCCTATGAACACTCCTAATCTCAAATATTTGATTTCTTAAAAGACAAACATTACACTTCATGACGAATTCAGTCGTGAATTCCATTACAAGTTGGTCACTCAATAATAATGCTTCTAAATCAATTTATTTTTATAAATGAATTCGCTTGTAGCTCAAATACACGCATACATGCAGATATTTGTCAAACATTTCAAATACTAATCATTTGAATCGATATATATATACATATTTCGTAAATAGAGAGCAATATGAGAATAAAGAACGTGTAGTGAAATAAACTTAGAATAAAGGAATATGAACAAACCGAATAAAGATCGCTTATAGAACAAACCAATTATCGATTCCGCTTTCCTTTTCGATATCAACTTGGGGTCGTTGTCGTCTTCACCCGCACCTAGTCAAATACAAATTTATTCACTCTTAGTGGTTATGCAAATAACGTATTTCCTAATCTTAATATCGCCGAGGCAAATAAACTTTTCCGGTGGCGCTAGGTACTGATACGCTTTGACTTAGTCTCATTCTTATTCCTCTATGAGTCTACTTTACTTCTGAATTGGAATCATTCCTATCGAATTATCCAAACTAAAGTTATGGCATTTTCATGCCAAACTAGTCAATTTACCGATTACACTAGGGATAGTTTGTATTACTCATTTTTCCAGGGTCTTAACTTCATATTTGACACTAGTTCTTTATACTCATTTAAAGTTAAGGTTCTAAGGGTTCTATTCCAACTGGAATCACTCAATTCGGAGCACCGGAACTCGAGTTATGACCTAGACACCCCGGACTACTCTATGTTCAAAAACAGAACATGAAATTTGGCTTGAACATAGCCCCACTTTGAGGGAATTTTTGGGCCACATAGAATTAGAATTGAAGGTTCCTATTTCATGTTTGGTTTTCCTTGAAGTCTGTTGACTTATCCACTGAATCACCAAATCAGACAAGAAATGAATAAGTTATGGATAAATACAAAACCTGTCAAAAACAGCAAGGTGTGTACCGGTACATGTGTGACCCGCATGTGTACATGTTCGTTCTGAAGGTGTACCGCATACGTTCAAGGTGTACTGAAGACATGTAACTCTAAAATGCCTTAATGTGTGTTTTTCTCCCATTTTCCATATTTTGCTACCCAATCAACTCTATGCTCCATATACACCTTCAAAACCATTTCATTTTCTATCTTAAACTCACTTATACTCAAATCATCTTCAATGGATATCTTTCTTCAAAACCCTCCATGATTTGCTCCTCAATGGATATCACCCAAATGTGAACAAATGTAAGAGTGCAATATTCATTGCCTGCAATGGTGAAGACAAGGGCCGAAGTTACTCGAGCATCACCGATCTGGCTTTGGGAGCTGCCTATTAAATATCTGGTGTTCCGTTGATCTCTACAAGGCTGTCCCATCTGATCAAGCGCCTCTCCTGATAAAATCTTGCCGACCCGCCTTGGACAAGGTGGCCCTTTCTTATGCGGGAAGATTGCAGCTAATTGGTTCGGTTTTATATAGCATCCATCAGTATTGGTGCAGTTTGTTCATTATTCCAAAATATACTATTTATAAGATTGAGCAAACTTTCAGCAGGTTTTTGTGGGCTGGAAATATTGAGAGTTTTCACTGTTAAGATTAAATGGGAGGCGCCTCCGTCCAAGGAGTGAGGAGGGTCAGTTATGTGCGAATTAAAGACTTGAATGATAATAATGTAATGAAACACATCCGGAACTTGTTTTATAGAAAGGACTCCATGGCTGGTGGCTGGGTGCGGAGGATGTATTCGAGACCCAGGGAGCTTTGCGTGCAAACCCTCTCGATTTGCTCGTGGAGTTGGCTAAAATTCTGCAAACTGAGACAAAATTAGCCCCTTCATAAAACACAAGGCTCAGGAACGCAAGGGGACTTTTCTGTGGCATGATTCTCCCTGAACCGGGGCCGGGTCCACACCATCCCGCACTATGAGATCGAATTGTATATGATTCAGCCATCCAAAGGTAATGCCCCAAGTGAAGGCTGCTATTGATGAGGGCGTGTGGAACTGCCTATTGCGAACTCACGATCTTATCGACATCAAGAATAGGTGTGTAAATTACCATCTTGACGTTACTAGAGAGGAGAAGATTTTGTGGACCCTTGGTCTTTCCGGGTCTTCTACCGTTAATTCGCCTTGAATCATTTAGATCAAAATGCTGCAAGCACTGCATCATTCGAGCAGGAGCCAAGCTATCGAGATATGCTTTTATCAAGTCATTGTCAGATCAGATACAAAGTTGGCTAAGGCAAGACAAATCGCTTCAAATGGGGCTCACCTAACTCCATATCATGCATCAGCGCCAACACAAACATAACTACTGGTCTTCGTCGCAATTCTTCCTGCTCTGTATTTCTGATATGATACAAAGATTTATAACAAGAAATGCCGTATCGGGAATGAATTTTTCAGTCATAGTGCGCCTGTAAAGTAAAGTCTTTGGCGCCAGAGTTGGTGAGGATTTATAAAAACCAATGCGTCATTCAGGAGATAATGAATAGGTGCTTCGCGTGAGAACTTTTCTCCACGACGTTATGTTTTCATCTTTAATCCAGAAGACGCCGCTAAGAACTATGTTTCAAAAGATAACCGGCAACAGGCAATATGGATGCAGCCCTTTCCAATCATTCTTTAATCACCGTTGGTGATTTGTCCGGTACGATCGATGGCCTCGTCTAGCTTGGGTCGCTACTGCGGTCCCGTCATTTCGCCCGGGCCGTATCGGTGGTTCGCTTGTCCTAATGTGTGGGTGTGTGAGCTTGGTTTAGTTCTATTCGGGGGTTTCGCTGTGGTTTGTGGGTTGTATTAGTACGGGTTTGGTCGCTTATCAGTGGTTTTGTTCGGGCTGTTGCCCTCTCCTATGTTTTTAAAGTGGAGGTGTCGTCCGTTGGTTTTTCAGAGTCTGTGGCTTGTATCAGAGCTGGATTGTTGGCTTCGCCTTTTGGTAATAAATTCTTACTTATCCAAAAAAAAAAAAAAAAAAAATAACCCATACATAAACCAAATACAAGAATTTGTTAGGGTTTGTTCTAACCCAACCCCTTTACTTTGCAATTAAACCGTAAATCCAACCTCAAAGGGAGGATTCCATGTTTTTCTTGTACATTCGGGGTTTTACCCATCTTATCTTCACAATTTAGGGTTTCTAGTGATCTTTCCACAAAAAAAAAAAACCCTAGAGACAAAGGAGGAACAATTCTCCAAACCATAGCCTTAGGAAACAAAATACACTGATCCCAAGTTGAAAACATACCTTGATCTTTGCCTCTTCCTCCTCCCCTCCTTCTTCCTTCTTCTTTCCTCCCTCTCTGGTTTATCTCAAATGAGGCTTACTTTATCTTATAGCTTGAAAGGTATGTTTTGCACAAAGAAGCACCATTTTATTTATTTATGTTTGAACTTACAGCGTCCCATCCCCCTGTCAACCCACTTTAAGTAATTTGCATTTATATCTTGTTTTATGATCACTTTAACACCTGCGGTATAATAATTTACCTTGGCTTATTATAAATTCTGTGTATCTAAATTTCCATTTTCGCATTTAACTACTTAAAACTTCAATTTATGCCTACAAAATACCCTTAAACATGTCAAAAAACGACTAGGTATATCTTCATACATAAAACAATGCGTCATTTATATACACCATTGCCAATTCCAAATATGCCATGGGAGGAGGTTAGCTTGGATTTTGTTTTGGAATTACCTAGAACACAACGAAACAAAGATTCAATTATGGTCGTCGTTGACATGTTTTCAAAGATGGCCCACTTTGTACCATGCAACAAATCTAATGATGCTTCGCATGTTGCTCACTTGTACTTCAAAGAGATTGTGCGCTTGCATGGTATTCCCAAGACTATGGTTTAAGATCGAGACTCTAAGTTTCACCACTTTCGAGAACTCGGAGGAAACTTGGGACTTCATATCACTCAGCACTCTTACCACCTCGACCGATGGTCAAACCGGGTTACTAATAGAAGCTTGGGAAATTTTCTACGAAGCTATGTAGGAAAGAACAGAAACAATGGGATTGATTCCCGGCCCAAATCAGTCTGCTTCTGGCCAGGTCCATGCATAGAACTGTTGGGAAAAGTCCATTTGAGGTAGTCTATGGACTACAACCACTTGGACCCATGGAATTAGCACCCCATGCTACTATTAAACAATTTAGTGGAGATGCTGATGTTAGAGCCAAAGAGATCAAGAAGTTGCATGAAGAAGTTCACCTGAAGATTGAGAAGCAGAATGCCAAACAAGCAAATAGACGTCGCAAGTATGTTGAGTTCGAGTTTGGCGACTTGGTTTGGGTACACCTTCGCAAGGATAGGTTTCCACCAGGCAAGTTTGGAAAGCTCAAGCCAAGGGTAGATGGCCCTTTCAAGATTATAGAGAAAATTAGAGAGAATGCCCACAAGTTGCAGTTGTCGGATGAATATGAAATTTCTTCAATGTTCAATGTCAAGGACTTGAGGGCTTATCACGACAAAGACTTAAAGGAAAGACTTTTATCCCAACTATGGGGGATTGATGCATGAGCTTCTATAAACACACCAAACATTGGGAGTTCAACCCTAATTATTGAAGAATTTGATTAGGGAGGTCAAAAAGCAGTGAACACATGGGAAAACTCCCTTTTTGAACCTCATTTGGGCCTTGGAAGGAAAAAAAAACGTGGTCAAACTTAGGTAAATCCCTAATGTGGAACCGCCATATTGATTTTAGAAAGATTTGACGCATGATCTTCTGGAGGATATACTTTAGGATCCTACTGTATTTCTTTTAGAAAGATTTGCTACGAGATTTACTCCAATATTTATTTTATCCCTTTTAGGAAGATTTGCTTTATTTATTTTAGAAAGTTTCTGATGAGAATCAAAGCACAAAGGATCCATGATGCAGTAGCTTCTAGAAGATTCATTAGGATCAATCTTAATTAAGGAAAATTCAGATCTGGAGGTCAGAAACTGAGACGCCTCGAATATATTTATGTTTCAAGTGTTTTGAGTTTTATTACTATTTTGATTTGGAGTTGTTTTATTTTAGAAAGATTTATCTCCAAGTCAAAGTAGAGTTACTTATTTAATTTAGAAAGTGTGTTTTGCTAGGAAAATAGGAGTTTTATTTCTTTTAGAAAAGATTTGCTTCAGATTCAAAAGCTGACTTGTCGCTATTTTGAGCCGATTTGTTCCCGATTTGTCGCTATTTTCTGAGAGAGATGATTTGTTCCTGATTTGCTGCTATTTTGGAGAGCTGATTTGTTCCTGATTTGCTGCTGATTTGTTATCACCAAGTCTTGTCCTAAAAGTTATCTAGTTTCCTTTTTTTTGTTTTTGGCCAAATATTTACTTTCCTTATGGCTAAATATTTAGTTTCTATTCTTCACATTGTTTCAGCTCTATTTAAAGGCTTGCTATCCTCAGATTCTTCAAGTTTTAAGCATTAATAAATTGAGAGTTTCAATTTCTTTGTTCTTGAAGAATCCTTGAACTTATCAAGTATTCTGGCGTTTATCGGCACTCTATCAACTGATCTCCATCACCGAATGTGGCGTCCCTTACATATAAATACCAAGGTTCTTGCTTCCATATAAGCACCCGTCGCGTCATCCATCCAAGCCGAATACTAGGGCGGTTCTTCAGCTAATCTGGATCATGGGTCTCCCCAAGCTGACGTGGGTTCAGACGCCCCTTTTAGGAGTCATTATGTAATTTAGAAAGTTTCTTTCCTAGTTAAAGTGTAAGTCGCTTTTATTTGCTTTAGAAAGTATAGCCTATAGCTTCACTTCTTTTAGTTGTGTTTTTTTTATTCATTCAAGTTTTAATAAAGTTTCAGATTTCTCTTTTAAGTATCTTCTATCTCTTGGGTGGATTCTCGGGGTGTTCAGTATTTCTATACCTAGGTGGATTCCCTTGATGGCTAAATCTTTGTCCGACTTATCAATAAACTTCATAGTTGATTGTGGCACCTTCACTCCATCATCTATCTTGTGTGGATATTTTAAGTAACCCAGTAAGTTACTACTCTTGTGCAAACTCTACTCTCCTCACCATCTAATCTTTTCTTTAAACTTTCCATAACCAAATTTTCAACCTCAATCCAAAACTTTCCAAATCTTGTTCCATACTACTAAAACCTTCCTAAATGCCCTTTTTCCCCTTATATACCATAAATACATCGTCCCAAAATCTCAAAAATTTGTCCATAACCTATTTTAGCCCTAGAAAACTACCTCAAACCCATATTTTGACTTATCTAAACTTCAGGATCATCCATCACGGTCTCAAACTTGCATCAAAATCAAAGTAGAAGTTGCTTTATTGAATTTAGAATTTTTGTTTTGCTAGATAGGAGTTGTTATTGCTTTTTAGAAAATATTTTCTTTTTAGAAGTTGCTATTTCTTTTAGAAAAGATTCATTTTTAGAGTTGGTTATTTAAATTTTCTTATAATTCACTAATCATTCAAAACTTTCCAAGTCTTGTTCCATACTACTAAAACCTTCCTAAATGCCCTTTTTCCCCTTATATACCATAAATACACCATCCCAAAATCTCAAAAATTTGTCCATAACCTATTTTAGCCCTAGAAAACTACCTCAAACCCATATTTTGACTTATCTAAACTTCAGGATCATCCATCACGGTCCCAACCTTGCATCAAAATCAAAGTAGAAGTTGCTTTATTGAATTTAGAAAATTTTGTTTTGCTAGACAAATAAAAGTTGTTATTTCTTTTTAGAAAAGATTTGCTTTTAGAAGTTTCTATTTCTTTTTAGAAAGATTTGCTTTTAGGAGTTACTATTTCTTTTAAAAAAATTTGCTTTTGGGAGTTGCCTTTTTTTAGTTAGAAAGTTTGGGGCCTATATATACCCCCTTTATTGTAGTCTTTAGGTATATTATGATGAAATAAAATTAAGATTTAAGTTTCTCTTTGGTTCTTTAAAAAACTTTTTCGAACTTATTGATTATTTTGTGGTGTTCATCAAGACTTATCAATCAGATCTCCGTCACTAATTGTGGGGTCCTCCTATACCAAGGTTCTTGCTTCACTATAAGTAACGGGTCGAGGTCATTCATCCCAGCCGAAGACTAGAGCAGTTATTCTGAGATAAATTCGATCACAGGTCTCCTCATTAGTTGATGGGGTTCGAATCATTGCGTCATCGTCCCCTTGGTTATACAGAACACAAATGATGAAAGGTTGGAAATGTGATGGATGATCCTGAAGTTTAGATAAGTCAAAATATGGGCTTGGGGTAGTTTTCTAGGGCCAAAATAGGTTAAGGATGAATTTTATAGATTTTCTAAGTTAGGGACGGTGTATTTATGGTGTATAAGGAAAAAAGGGTATTTATGACGGTTTTAGTAGTATGGAATAAGATTTGAAAATGGATTGAAAGAAAATTTGCTATAGAAAGTTTAAAGAAAAGATGAGATGGTGATGAGAGTAGAGTTTACACAAGAGTAGTTACTACTAGGTTACTAAACATCCACACACAAGATAGATGACTTGGAGGAAGGTAAAGCACAATCAACTATGGATTCAAGGATTAATAGTTTAACAAAGACTTCGCCACCAAGGAATCCACCTAGGTATAAGAAGCCACGAACTCGCCCCAAGGGAATCCACCCAAGAGATAAGAGAGAGCTCTTAAAAGAGAAATCTGAAACTTTATTAAAACTTGAATGAATAAAAAAAAAAACACAACTAAAGGGGTATTTATAGGCCCCTTACCTTCTAAAGCAAATAAAGCAACTTCTACTATAATTAGGAAAAGAAACTTTCGAAATTACATAAAGCAACTCCTAAAAGCAAACTTTCTAAAATAAATAAATTAAATCTTCCTAAAAGGGATGGAATAAAATATTAGAGTAAATCTCCTAGCAAATCTTTCTAAAAGAAATACAGCAGAATCCTAAAGCAAATCCTCCATAAGATCCTGCGGCAAATCTTTCTAAAATCAATATGGCAGCTCTACGTCAGGGATTTACCCATGTTTGACCACGTTTTTTTGCTTTCCAAGGGCCAAATGAGGTCCAAAAAGGGAGTTTTCACATGTGTTCAATGCTTTTTGACCTCCCCGATCCACCTTCTTTTCAATAATTAACAAGGTTGAATCAGTTTATAGAAGCTCATGCATCAATCCCTGATAGTTAGGAAAAAAGACTTGCCCTTAAGTCTTCACCGTGATAAGCCCTCAAGTCCTTGACGTTGAACATTGGAGAAATTTCATATTCATCTGGCAACTACAACTTGTAGGCATTCTCTCCAATTTTCTCTATAATCTTGAAAGGGTCATCTACCCTTGGCTTGAGGTTTCCAAAATTTCCTGGTGGAAAACCTATCCTCGCGAAGGTGTACCCAAACCAAGTCGCCAACCTCGAACTCAACATACTTGCGGAGTCTATTTTCTTGTTCCACATATTTGGCATTCTGCTTCTCAATCTTCATGCAACTTCTTGATCTCTTTGGCTCTAACTTCAACATCTCCACTAAATTGTTTAATAGTAGCATGGGGTGCTAATTCCATGGGTCCAATCGGTTGTAGTCCATAGACTACCTCAAATGGACTTTTCCCAAAAATTCTACCCTTGGGCCTATTGTAGGCAAACTCAATTTGGGGCATAATCAAATCCCATTGTTTCACGTTCTTTCCTACATAGCTCTGTAGCAAATTTCCCAAGCTTCTATTATTAACTTCAGTTTGACCATCTGATAAGAATCAAAGCACAAAGGCGATCCATGTTTCTCTCTAGGGGCGATGGTCCTTTTCAAGTCCTCAAGCGCATCAATGACAATGCATACAAGCTAGATTTGCCCAGTGAGTGTGGACCCGCTTGAAGTCCCACTGGGTCCTATGACACAAGCCAGGGATAAGAGATTCAAAGAAGCCCTTCATGTTTTAACCCGAGATGCCCACGTGGAAGAAGCTCATGTGTTCAACTCCAAAAAGGAAACAAAGATGGTCCACGTCATCAAATTAAATCCGGACTTGGACCAAGAGCCAAGTAGTTTTTGACTTGTTGATTTGCTGCTATTTTGGAGTTGACGTATATGATTGTGTTGATTTGTCACGATTTGTCGCTATTTTGAGCCGATTTTTAGCTATGATTTGTCTTTTATTTGATGCTATTTTCGGGAGCTTATTCGTGCCGATTTGTTCCCATTTGTCATTACTTGATGCCGATTTGCTATTGATTTATTCTAGATTGCGGCTGATTTGATTCCTAAGCCTTATCCTAGAATTATCTAGTTTCCTTTTTTTTAGTGTGTTACTTTAGGAAAAAGTATATTAATTTCCTTTCTTATTTTTGGCCAAATATTTAGTTTCTATTCTTCATATTTTTTTGGCCTATTTAAAGGCTTGTTATCCCTATATTCTTCAAGTTTTAAGCATTTATAAAATTGAGAGTTTCAATTTCTCTTTGGTTCTTTAAATAACTCCTCGAACTTATCGGGGTTATTCTCAGGCGTTCATCAAGACTTCTATCAATCGTATCTCCATCAATTCTACTGTATGGCCCTCACATATACCAAGGTTCTTGCTTCCATATAAGCAACGGGTCAAGGTCATCCATCCAAGCCAACACTAGAGCGGTTCTTCCAAGCTAATTCGATCACGAGTCTCCTCACAAGTTGATCGGTTCGGGATTACTCTGCATCGTGAGCAACAAAGAATATGTCAAACAACAACACATCCGAAAGTATGACGGGAGGAGTCGAGATGGAAGTCTCATTATGGAGGCCTTAACTAGCTGGCAAAGAGTATATTTAAGGCAAATTGAACAATTCCATGAGAGGGTGGAGAAAGCTCGAAAGGAAATTACCTAAACCCTCCAACAAAGGTGTAGCCGAGAGAGGCTACCAAGAAGAGGGGTGCGTGTAGAAGAAGACAAATATGATGGGAATGGTTTTGAGGATGAGAATGATCATGATTCGGCTGTTGGTGATAGGAGGTATGGGGGGAGACATAGAGAAGCTAGGAATCAGGAAGATAATAATTTGAGAAACATTAAAATGAAGATTCCATCTTTCCAAGGAAAGAATGACCCCAGGCATATCTTAAAGGAGAGAGGAAGGTGGAGTTGGCTTTGATTGTCACACCATTCCAAAATAAGAAGGTGAAACTTGCTGCCATAGGGTTCACTATGCAAATAGCCAGGGACCAATTAGTTTCTTTTAATATGAGACGGAATAGGAGCCAATATGGGAAACATGGGAAGAGATGAAGAGGGTGATGCGAAGAGATTTGTTTCAACTTACTACTACCGTGAGTCAGACAAACAAGTTGCAAACCCGAGGAAGGCAAATCGTAGTATAAAGGAATATTATAAGGAGATGAAGGTTGCACTAACTAGAGTACATTGAAGAAGATCGAGAGCTACTAATTACAGGTTTCCAAGTTTAAATGAAAGTGTATTCGAAATGTGTGGAATCTGCAAACATTACGAGTTGGAGATATGTGCATATGGCTAATGCTATTGAGAATCGTCAAAAGGAGGATGCAGACTAACACACGTTTTGAACCTAATCCAATTTCATCCACTTGGAAGTCGAATCAATGGAGAAGAAGATAAGCCACCCAACGCCAAGCCCAAAATAGAACAAGAACAAGAGGTGACCAGACAAGGAAATCAAGACCATGAATCAGATTATGACTCTAGGCCATCCTTGGAGGATGCCGATTATGAGGAATACGCTGCCCTAGAAGAATTGTTGGTTGCAAGGAGGGCATTAAGTGTGCAAGACAAGGAAGAGGACAAGGTGCAACGGGAGAACATTTTTCACACTAGGTGTCATGTCCAAAACAAGGTATGTAGTGTGATCTTTGATGGTGGGAGTTGCACTAGTGTCGCTTAGCTTTTACCTTGGTGGAGAACTAGGGTTGTCAAATAAGCGGGCCTTGGAAATTTGATTAGAGAGGCAACCACGCATGGGCCAAGAATCATTTCGCCCATGAAAGACAAGAACTTATAACTCTTGTCTTCACTGTCAAGTTTATGAAGATCAAGTGAGATTGCAAAAGAGAGTGAACAAAGAAAAGAAAGAAAGAGAGTGAACAAAAGAAAAGAGGAAAAGAGAGTGAACAAAAGAAAATGAGTGAAAAGAGAAAGAACAAAAAGAAAAAGTGTGAAAAAGAGAGTGAGCAAAAGAAGAAGAGTGACAAAAAGCAAGTGACTGAAACTTTGAGAGAAAAGGGGAGAAAAACCAATTTCTATGCACGAGCAAGTGAGGTTAAGAGAGCATTGTTCTTAAACAAGCCTATCCAATTTCTATCCAAGTTCTTAATACTAACCAACTTGACACTTCTTTGCCTAGTTCTATCAAGCCTCTTTATGTGAATTAAGATATCTTTCCCGAGGAAATTCCGAAAGGTTTACCTCCTATCCAAGGATCGAACATCAAATTGATTTTGTCCATGGTGATACCATTTCAAATCGACTCGCTTATAGGAGTAATCCTGAGAAGACGAAGGAACTCCAAAAGCAAGTTGGTGAATTGATGGAAAAGTGATATTAGAGAGAGCTTGAGTCCATGCGTCAGTCTTCTAAGGATTTTAGTTCATTAACATTATGGTTAAGATTCATGACGAATCTTTTGAGGAAGGGGGAATGATGAGAATCAAAGCACAAAGGCGACCATGTTTTCTCCCCTTAGTGGGCAATGGTCCTTTCAAGTCCTCAAGTGCATCAATGACAATGCATACAAGCTGACTTGCCCAAAGGAGTGTGGACCCAATTGAAGTCCCACTCGGGTCCTATGACAAGCCGTGGATAAGAGATCCAAAGAAGCCCTTCATGTTTTAACCCGAGATGTCCACGTGAAGAAGTCAGGTGTTCAACTCCAAAAGGAAACAAAGATGGTCCACGCCATCAAATTAAATCTCTAATTTAGACCAAGAGCTAAGTAGTTTTTCTAATTTTGTTGATTTGTCGCTATTTCGAGAGTTGATTTGCGCAGACGGGTGTTGATTTGCTGATGATTTGCTGCTATTTTGGAGCTGATTTGGTTATGATTTGTTCCTCGATTTCGCTATTTTGAGCCTTATTCGCGCCGATTTGCCGATTTGGTGCCGATTGTTGTTGATTTTATTCTAGATCAAGGGCTGATTGATTCCTAAGCCTTATCCTAGAATTATCTAGTTTCCTTTTTTTTTAGTGTGTTACTTTAGGAAAAAGTATGTTAGTTTCTTTCGTTGCCAAATATTTAGTTTCTATTCTTCATATTTTTCGCCTATTTCTAGTTGTTTGTTATCCCTATATTCTTCAAGTTTTAAGCATTTATAAAATTGAGAGTTTCACTTCTCTTTGGTTCTTTAAATAACCCCTTGAACTTATCGGGTTATTCCGTGGCGCCCATCAAGACTTATCAATCTGGATTCCATCACCCATTGTGGCGCTGCCCCTCACATATGCTCAAGGCCCTTGCTCCATATAAGCAACGGGTCAAGGTCATCCATCCAAGCCGACACTAGAGCCGCTTCTCTTCCGAGCTAATTCGCGATCACTGGTCTCCTCATTAAGTTGGATAGGTCTGTGATCACCATCGCCCAGGGTGATAAGAAGTACTGAATAGTAAATAAGTCCCAAGTTTCCTCCATAGAGTTCTCCAAAAGTGACTAAGAAACTTAGAGTCTCAATCTTAAACCATAGTCTTGGGAATACCATGTAAGCGCACAATCTTTGAAGTACAAGTCAGCAATATGCCAAGCATCATTAGACTTGTTGCATGGTACAAAGTGGGCCATCTTTGAAAACCTATCAACGGCGAATATAATCGAATCTTTGTTTCTTTGTGTTCTAGGTAATGCCAACACAAAATCCAAGCTAACCTCCTCCTCCCATGGCATATGTGGAACTGCCACGGTGTATATAGTCCCAAGATTGTTTCCATGAGTTTTAGCCATCATGCACACAACACACTTCTTGACAAATCTAGCAATGTCTGTCTCTAGCTTAGGCCAAAAGAAGCTTGCCTTCACTAGACCTAAGGTTTTTGCTTCACCAAATTGTCCTCCTAATGCTCTCCACCATGCAACTCATCCAGAATACCCAATCTCAAGGAACAAGACGGGATGCATAGAGTGTTTCCTTTAAAGAGAAAACCGTCCACCCTTACAAAACCCTTAAAAGGCTTGTCGGCGCAAACCTTCTAGATTTCACCAAAATCAGCATCCTCCCCGTATAGTTCCTTCAAAACATCGAATCCAACTACTTAGACTTGCATGGAAGTCAGTAAGGCATGTTTCCTATTCAAGGCATCTGCGACAACGTTATGAACACCTGCTTTATGCTTGATTGTGAAGTTGTACGCTTTTAAGAATTCCACCCATGTTGTATGTCTTCATTTCAACTTGTGTTGGTGGTTGATGAATTTTAGTGCTTCATGATCTAAGAAGAGCACAAAAGGTTTGCAAAGCAAGTATTGACTCCAATGGAATAAAGCTCTATAGATAGCATAGAACTCCTTGTCATAGGTGGAGTACTTCCTTTTTGCTTCATTTAACTTCTCACTAAAGAACAAAATGGGTCTTCCTTCTTGACTAAGGACAACACCAATTCCCAACTTGAGATGCATCACACTTTACTTCGAACACTTTGTTGAAATCAGGTAAAGCCAAACATGGGGCTTCAGTTACTTTCTTCTTTATCAACTCAAAGCTTTCTTCGGCAACACTAGTCCCCTTGAATTTGTCTCCCTTTAAGCAATCAGTTACAAGAGCCATTATACAGCTAAATCCACGAATAAATCTCCTATAAAAATAGACTAGCCCATGAAAACTTCTCACATCATAGATTGAGCTAGGAGTTAGCCAATTCATGATCGCCTCTATCTTGCTTCTATCCATCTAAATTCCATCTTTAGTTAACCACATAACCTAGAAATATGATTTTGTCGGCATAGAAGTCACACTTCTTCAAGTTAGCAAATAATCGTTGCTCCCTTAGAATAGAGAACAATTTCCTTAGATGTCCAAGTGCTCCATCGAATTCTTGCTATAGATCAAAATATCATCAAAGTATACATCCTCAAAATTTCCAATGCATGGCTTAAGGATATGATTCATAAACCTCATAAAAGTGCTAGGGGCATTAAACAACCCAAATGGCATTACCATCCACTCATAGAACCCATCTTGAGTTTTAAAGGCCGTCTTCCATTCATCTCCTTCCCTCATACGAATTTAATGGTATCCACTCCTCAAATCATTCTTTGAAAATATGGACACACCATATAGTTGATCTAGCAAATCATCAACCCTTGGAATGGGAAATGGATATTCAATAATAATCTTGTTGACTGCTCTACTATCAACACACATCCTCCAAGATCCATCCTTCTTTGGTACTAGTAGGGCAGGAACCACACAAGGAGTCTTACTCTCTCGAATAAGCCCTTTGTTAAGCAACTCATCAACTTGCCTTATAAGCTCTTCATGTTCTTTAGGACTCGTCCTATAGGCCGATTTATTGGGCAAAACAGAACCTGGTACGAGGTCTATTTGATGTTGAATATCTCTCATAAAGGGTAACCCATGTGGAATCTCCTCAGGTACAAAATCAACAAATTCTTCTAGAATTGTGATGCAGGAGCTTCTATAAACACACCGAACATTGGGAATTCAGCCCTAATTATTGAAGAATTGGATTGGGGAGGTCAAGACGCATTGAATACATGTGAAAAACTCCTTCGACTTTATTCGGGCCTTGGAAGGCAAAAAACGTGGTCGACTTGACAAACCCTCGATGTGGAGCCGCCATATTAATTTAGAAAGTTTGCTTTATTTATTTTAGAAGACTTGCTTATTTATTTTAGAAAGTTTGCTTTATTTATTTTTAGGAAGATTTTGTTTATTTATTTTAGAAAGTTTGCTTTATTTTATTTTAGAAAGTTTTCTTTTAGAGTTGCTTTTGTAATTTAGAAAGTTTCTTTCCCCAGTTAAAGCAGTTGTTCTTCAGAATTTGAAGTTTCTTTCCTAGCTAAAGTAGAAGCTGCTTCTTTTGATTTAGGAAAGTATGGGGCCATATATACCCCTAATGTAGTCTTTGACAATCAGCTTCAAGTTTAATAATATTTTCGCATTTCTCTTTTTAAGAGTTCTCTTGTTCTCTTTATCTCTTGGTGGATTCCTTGGGGACTAGTTCACAGGGCTTCTCATACCTAGGTGGATCTCCTTGGTGGTGAAGTCTTGTCCTGCATTTTTATCAATCAACCCGCTCATAGTTGATTGTGGCGCCTTCACTCCATCATATCTAGCGTGGATCGCTTCATTAACCCGTGGCAACTACACTTGTAAAATCTACTTTCCTCACCATCTCATCTTCTCTCTAAACTTTCCATAAGCAATTTTTTCAACTCCTACCCAAAACTTTCCATATTTTGTTCCATACTACTAAACATTCCTAAATACCCTTTTCCCTTTATATATCACAAATACATTCCCTAACTTAGAAAATCCTACAAACTCGACCATAACCTGTTTTGGCCCTAGAAACTACCCCAAACCCATATTTTGACTTACCAAAACTTCTAGATCATCCATCACGGTCCCAACCTTGCATCAAAGTGGTATCAGAGCTCAAGGATTGATGGCTGATCATAAGCTAAAGAGTATTCTCGGTTCCGGAGACAAGAGTCCTAATCATGGTTCAAGTAGTTCTCAACCCCCATTGCAAAAACGCATTGCAGATCTTGAATCTGTGGTTCAACGTCTACAAAAGGCAGTATGGCTATCAATGATGATCCTATGATGCACAAAGACCTTCGCGAAGGTGAAGGTGATGAAAGTTTTGACGAGGGAATTGTGCCGCCAGCCAAGTTCGATTACTGAGGCGCAAGAAGCCTTAAAGACCAAAGATTCAAGAGAATATGATTATGGAGGAAGGTATGAAGATCGATACCGCTGATGATGATTACTATGAGAAACGTAATAATGATGAAAGTTCCGCATTCAATCCAAAGTTTGATATCTGGAATTGGGCTAGGAAGAATGCAAGCGTCGATGACTTTGACACATCAGCCGAACGTGTTCAATATTATGATCCCGAGAAGCAAAAGGTGAAGTTGGTGGCTATCAAGATGCGCAAGAATGCTTCTTTTTGGTGGGAAAATTTAAAGAGGCAGCGTCAGAGAGATGACAAGAAGAAGATTGAAACATGGGAAAAGATGAAGAAAGAATTAAAAAGGAAGTACCTTCCCTTCCACTATCGCCAAGATATCTTCCTAAAAATTCAGAATTTGAAGCAGCAGAATCTGACTGTGGAGGAGTATTCGGCTAAGTTTGAAAATTTGATGATCAAAGGAGACTTGCAAGAGGGCCGAGGAGTACCCAGCCCGCTACCTTGTCGGGGTTCGAGGTCTAAATTTAAAACTCTGCAGCCATATAATACTCTTCAAGATGTGATAAGCTTTCTTGCCTTAAAGTCGAGGCTCTAAACAAGTATGGGGGTTTTAATACAAACTGGATTAAAGAAGGATTTATCAAGAATTCGACTAAGGTCCTAGTAGTGCTAAACCACTTTAAACTCAAGTAAAGGTGAAGTGCACAAGCCACAAAGAAGAGTCTACTGTCAAGGCAAGGTTTTAAATGCTACTGATTTGGGCATATAGCTTCGAATGTCCTAACCGACGAGTGGTTGCCCTAATTGAAGAATATGAAGTTGAGAAGAAGATGCTCGAAGAGGCAAAATGAATCGACCTCATGAAGATAAGGATGAACTTACTATGCCCGACCATGGACTTCCTTTAGTCGCTCAAAGGAGTCTTAAGATAAGAAACATAGTGAAGAGAATTGGCTTGCAGCCCCAATGTCTTCTCGCCACAAAGTGCACATCTACAATGTATTTGTTTGGTTATTATTGATAGTGGAGCCGAGAATTGTGTTTCGAGATGGTGCAAAAGCTTAATTTGAAGATGGATCCACATCCAAACCCTATAACTTAGGGGCCGGCTTCAAGAGGGTAGTGATATCAAGGTAAAGCATAGGTGCCTTGTCTCTTTTACAATTGGAAAGCACTCACCAGGACGAGGTATGGTGTGATGTTGTCGGATGTCATCACCACGCTTGGGGAGGCCATGGCAATAAGGATAGGAAAGTCATTATGATACTTCAAGAACACTTTACATTCCGGCAAGGATGGCCACAAATGGGCCTTAGCACCGCTTGAATCCAATCGCCCACCCTCCAAAACCAAGAGTAAAATTTTCATAATAAAACTGAGTCGGAGAAAGAAATCAAAGTCGTCTAGATGATGGGCCTTGTCGCTATCAAGAAACCGAAGTGAGAAGGAGATCCCAAAGAAGTAGAGCCAATTCTCGCGTAATCTGTTGATGTAGTACTCCCGAGGAGATATCTCCACATGGCCCTTATGAGAGATATTCAACATCAAATGCACTCGTACTGTGCCCGTTTTGCCCAATAAACCGCCTATAGGATGAGTCCTAAGGAGCATGAAGAGCTTACAAGACAAGTTGATAAGTTGCTCAACAAAGGCCTATTCGAGAGTAAGTTCTTGAATGAGCCCATTTCAAGAACAGAGAGGATCTAGAGAGGTTATAGATGCTAATGATGATTATTGAATATCGATTTCATTCCAAGACTCGATGATTTGCTGGATCAACTCTATGAAAGGCCCATCTTTTCAAGATTGATTTGGAGGAGTGGATACCATCAAATTCGTATGAGGGAAGGGGATGAATGGAAGACGCCTTTAAACTCGAGATGGACTCTATGAGCGGATGGTGGCCATTTGACTATCCAATGCCTAGCACTTTTAAGGAGGTTTATGAATCATATCCTTGCCATACATTGAAATCTTGTGGTGGTATACTTTGATGATATTTTGATCTATAGCAAAATTCGAAGTGGAGCACTTGGAGCATTTGAGGCAATTGTTCTCTATCCTAAGGGAGCAACGATTATTTGTCAACTTGAAGAAGGTGACTTTGTTTACGTAATCATATTTCTTTGGTTATGTGGTTACTAAAGATGGAATTGAGATGGACCAAGTAAAGATAGAGGCGATTACGAATTGGCCAACTCCCAGCTCGATCCATGATGTGAGAAGTTTTCTATGGCCAGTCTCTTTTATATGGTGATTTATTCAAAGGGATTTAGCCTCTATAATGGCTCCCGTGAATCGAATGCTTAAAGGGAGACAAATTCAAGTGGACTAGTGCTGTCAAGAAAGCTTCTGAAAGTTGATTAAGAAGAAAGTAACCTAAGCCCCATGTTTGGTTTTACCTGATTTCAACAAAGTCTTCGGGGCGTAGAGTGTGATGCATCTCTGCTGGGATTGTGCCGCCCTTAGCTGCAGAAGGAAGACTCCATCGCTCTTTAGTGAGAAGTTGAATGAAGCAAAAAGGAAGTACTCCACCTATGACAAGGGAGTTTTGATGCATCCATAGAGCTTTATTTCATTGAGTCAATACTTGCTTTACAAGCCATTTGTGCTTCTCGATCATGAAGCACTAAATTCATCAACCACCAAAGACAAGTTGAATCGAAGACATGACATGGGTGGAATTCTTGCTGCTGCATAACTTCACAATCACATAAAGCGGGTGTTCATAACGCTGTTATGGATGCCTTGAGTAGGAGACATGCCCTAGTGACTCTAAGTAAGTCCAAGTAGTTGGATTCATGTGTTGAAAGAACTATATGAGGAGGATGCTGATTTTGGTGAAACTGGAAGGTATGCGCCGATGCTTCTCAAGGATTTTGTAAGGATGGACGGTTTTCTTTAAAGGAAACACTCTATGCATCCCATCTTTGTTCCTTGAGATTGAGTATTCTGGATGAGTTGCATGGTGGAACATTAGGAGGACACTTTGTGAAGCAAAAACCTTAGCTCTAGTGAAGGTAAACTTCTTTTGGCCTAAGCTAGAGAAAGACATTGCTAGATTTGTCAAGAAGTGTGTTGTGTGCATGATGGCTAAAACTCATGGAAACAATGCGGGACTATATACACCATTGCCAATTCCAAATATGCCATGGAAGGAGGTAAGCTTGGATTTTGTTTTAGGATTACCTAGAACACAAAGAAACAAAGATTCACTCGTGGTCGTTGACAAAGCTAAAGATGGCTCACTTTAGACCATGCAACAAGTCTAATGATGCTTCGCATGTTGTCGACTTGTACTTCAAAGAGATTGCGCGTCTACATGCTATTCCCAAGACTATGGTTTCAGATCGAGACTCTAAGTTTCTTAATACTGAGAACTCGTGGAGGAAACCGGGGGGACTTTCATCAAGCCCAAGACTCTTATCACCCCTCAAACTGATGGTCAAACCGGTTACAATAGAAGCTTGGGAAATTTGCTAAGGAGCTAAGTGTGGGAAAGAACGTGAAACAATGGGATTTGATTCTACTCCTAAATTGAGTTTGCTCACACAGTCCATGCATGTAACTGCTGAAAAAGCCTATTTGAGGTAGTCTATGGACTAAGCAAACTGATTTGGACCTATGGAATTAGCACCCCATCCGATCATTCAACAATTTAGTGGAGATGCTGAAGTTAGAGCCAAAGAAATCAAGAAGTTGCATGAAGAAGTTCGCTTGAAGATTGAGAAGAAGAATGCCAAATATGGAACAAGCAAATAGACGCCGCATATGTTTCGAAGCCTGAGGTTGGCGAATTGGTTTGGGTACACCTTCGCAAGGATAGGTTTCCACCGAAAGTTTGAAAGCTCTGCCAAGGGTAGATGGTCTCTTTCAAGATTATAGGAGAAAATTGGAGAGAATGCCTACAAGTCGCAGCTGCTGCATCGAATATGAAATTTCTCCAATGTTCAATGCTACGACTGGCGCTTATTTCACGCCAAGACTTGAGGGCAAGTCTTTTTCCCCAGCCATGGATTGATGCAGAGCTTCATAAACACACCTAACACTGGGAATTCGCCCACTATTGAAGAATTGACCGGGGAGGCCAAGACGCATTGAATACATGTGAAAACTCCTTGACCTCATTTGGGCCTTGGAAGGCAAAAAAACGTGGTCAGACTTGGACAAACCCCTGATGTGGAGCTGCCATATTAATTTTAGAAAGTTTGCTTTATTTATTTTAGGAAGATTTGCTTTATTTATTTTAGAAAGTTTGCTTTATTTATTTTAGGAAGATTTGGTTTATTTATTTTGAAAGTTTGCTTTATTTATTTTAGAAAGTTTTTAGGGAGTTGCTTTTGTAATTTAGAAAGTTTCTTTCCTAGTTAAAGAAGGTTCTTGTAATTTAGAGTTTCTTTTCCTAGTTAAAGTAGAAGTTGCTTTTTTTGATTTAGAAAGTAATGGGCCATATACCCCTACGTGTCTTTGAGACAATCGCCTCAAGTTTAATAATATTTTCGTATTTCTCTTTTAAGAGTTCTCTTGTTCTCTTTATCTCTTGGTGGATTCCCTGGGGGACGAGTTCTGTGGCTTCTCATACCTAGGTGGATTCCTCAAGCGGTGAAGTCTTGTCCATTTATCAATCAACCCGCTCATAGCTGATTGTGCGCCTTCACTCCATCATATCTAGCGTGGATCGCTTCATTAACCCTGCAAGTAAACTACACTTGTGCAAAATCTACTTTCCCTCACCATCTCATCTTCTCTCTAAACTTTCCATAAGCAATTTTTCAACCTCTACCCAAAACTTTCCATATTTTGTTCCATACTACTAAAACATTCCTAAATACCCTTTTTCCCTTATATATCACAAATACACATTCCCTAACTTAGAAAATCTCATAAACTCGACCATAACCTGTTTTGGCCCTAGAAACTACCCCAAACCCATATTTTGACTTACCAAAACTTCTAGATCATCCATCACGGTCCCAACCTTGCATCAAATTGGCTCTACTTTTTGGGGATCTCTTTCTCACTTTCGGTTTCTTCAACAGCAACCAAGGCCATCACATCTGAACCAGTTCTGATTTCTTTCTCCAACTCAAACTTTGACAATAAATAATTCTTCTGCTCAGGTTTGGATGCTGGAGTAATTGCTGATTTCAAAGGTGCAAAGACAATTTTATGCCAATCCTTGTGGAATATGTAAGTGTTCTTAAAGCCATCATAAATTATCTTCCTATCATATTTCCATGGCCTCCCAAGTAGCAAGTGACAAACATCCATTGGAACAACATCACACCATACTTCGTCCTGGTAGAGCTTTTCAATTGTAAAAGAGACAAGGCATCGATGCTTTACCTTGATATCACTACCCTCTTGAAGCCAACTAAGTTTATGCGGTTTCGGGTGTGGATCGATCTTTAAATCGAGCTTTTGCACCATCTCCAAGGAAACACAATTCTCAAAGCTCCCATTATCAATAATAACGAAGCAAACCCTGTCCTTAGATGTGCACTTTGTGTGAAAGACATCGACCGCAAACTACCCCTCCTCACTAGGAGCTGCCCCAATCTTAAGACTCCTTTGAACAACTAAGGAAGTCCCATGGTCGGGCATAGTAAGCCCATCCTTATCTCCATGGTCAGATTCATAGAGATTCATCCTTAACTCATCCCCTTCTATGTCTTCTTCTCAGCTTCATCTTCTTCAACTAGGGCAACCATTCATCGATTAGGACATTCAGAAGCTATATGCTCAAATTTGTGGCACTTAAAGTACTGTCTTGACTTAGAAGTAAACTCTTTCCTGTGGCTTCTCAGGTGCACTTCACTTTTACTTGAGGTTTAAGGGTGGTTTAGCACAACTACTACCCTTGAAGTCTCGAATTTTGATAAATCCTTTTAACCCACCAGAAGAAAACCCCCATACTTGTTTAGAGCCTCAACTTTTAAGGCAAGCTTTATCACATCTTGAAGGGTGTTATATAGCTGCAATTGAACAGTTTTAGAAATTTCAAACCTTAAACCAACAAGGTAGCGGGCTATGGACTGCTACTTAACCTCTTGCATGTCTCCTTTGATCATCATATTTTCAAACTCAGACGAATACTCCTCCACAGTCAATTTTGCTGCTCAAATTCTGAATTTTGAGGAAGATATCTTGGCGATAGTGGAAGGGAAGATACTTCCTTTTTAGTTCTTTCTTCATCTTTTCCTAAGTTTCAATCTTATTCTTGTCATCTCTTTGACGCAGCCTCTTTAAATTTTTCCCACCAAAAAGAAGCATTCTTGTGCATCTTGATAGCCACCAACTTCACCTTTTGCCGCTCGGAGGGATCACAACACTCAAACACATGTTTGACGATATTAAGTCAATCCAAGAAGTCATCAGCATGCATTCTTCCTTCAAATTCTTGAATATCAAACTTTGGATTGAATCTGGAACCTTCATCATTATTACATTTCATAGAACCATCACTCCAGATCGATCTCACCTTCCTCCATAATCATAGTCTCCAGAACGCTTGTCTCAGCTTCCCGCGCCAAGTAATTTCGAACTTGGCTAGGCGACACAATTCCCTCGTCAAAACTTTCATCACCTTCACCTTCCATGAAGGTCTTTGACGCCATATGATCATCATCATTGATAGTCATCACCTTCACCTTGACCCGTTCCTTATATGGAAGCAAGAACCTTGGTATATGTGAGGACACCACAATCGGTGATGGAGATCTAATTGATAAGTCTTGATGAACGCCGTGGAATAACCAATAAGTTCAAGGAGTTCTTTAAAGAACCAAAGAGAAATTGAAACTCTCAATTTTATTAATGCATCAAAATGAAGAATGTAGGGATAACAAGCCTATAAATAGGCCCAAACATATGAAGAATAGAAACTAAAATTCGGCCACAAGGAAAGTAAGATATTTGGCCAAAAACTAGAAAGGAAACTAGACAATTTTTAGGACAAGAATTGGTAATAAAAATCAGTGCCAAATCAGGAACAAATCAGCTCCAAAATAGCAGCAAATTAGGAACAAATCAGCACCAAATCAACACTAAATCTGAAGCAAATCTTTTTCAAAAAAGAAATAACAACTCTTATTTGACTAGCAAAACAAACTTTCTAAATTAAATAAAGCAACTTCTACTTTGACTTAGAGAACAAATCTTTCGAAAATAAAACAACTCCAAATCAAAATAGTAATAAAATTCAAAACACTTGGAAATAGAAATATATTAGGTGTCTCCAAGGTTCCACAGCCTCCCGAATTTGAATTTTTTATAATTAAGATTGGATTCCTAATTAATGTTGTAGAAGCTCTTGCATCACGGATCCTTTGTGCTTTGATTCTCATCATTCCCCCCTTCCTCGAAAAGATTCGTCCTCGAATCTTAACCTTTGTGCTTTGATGCACATTTTCCACGGTCCATCATTTTTGGGTTCAAGTAATACATGTAGAACACATGGACTAATCAATTCCTCCACTTGGCTTTGAAGCTCTTTTGTCTCCTCGGGTGGCAAACCTATACTCATCCTCAAGGATTACATACTTAAACTCCTATAACAAGGAAGAAACAACACTAGGCAAAGAATCAAGATCATTATTGTTCAAAAGCGTCTCCTTGTACAAAAGTACAAACATAGGCTTGTTAGAATAAAAAGCACTCTTAAGCTCACTATCTTTTATAAAGAAGCTTTCCTTTCTTTTTGTTTCCCCTCCTTTTTCATAGTTCACTTCCTGATCTTTTTTTTGTTTTCTCTCCTTTTTCGTAGTTCACTTTAAGATCTTTTTTTCTTTCACTCTCTTTTCTTTTCTCACTCTCTTTTTCACACTTTTTCTTTTGTTCACTATCTTTTTCACTCTTTTCCTTTTGTTCACTCTCTTTTTACAACCTCGCTTGATCTTTTTCACACTTGGTGTCAAAGGAACAAAGGTGACGGTCCGTTGGTTGTGCATGAACGAGTACTTATTGGTGAAGCCGTCATGCTTAACTTTCCTATCAAATTGTCATGGTCTTCCTAATAACAAGTGTCCAACTTGCATTGGAACTACATCACACAAAACTTCATCTTCATATTTTCCAATGCAAAAAGAGATTAACACTTGTTTATTCACCCTTACCTCCCCGCTATCATCCAACCATTTCAATTTATAAGGGCAAGAATGCTTACTTGTTGGCTTCCCTAGTTTCTCCACCATGGTTGTGCTAGCGACATTAGTGCAACTCCAACCATCAATGATCACACTACATACCTTATTTTGGACGTGGCACCTAGTGTGAAAAATGTTCTCTCGTTGCACCTTGCCCTCTTCCTTGGCTTGCACACTGAAATCCCTCCTTATAACCAGCAATTCTCCTCGGGCAATGTTTCTTCATCATCGGCATCCTTCAAGGATGGCATAGAATCACAAACCGATTCATGGTCTGTTTCAATATCACCATTGTCTCCCATCACCATAACTCTTTTATTCGGACATTGACTTACTATATGACTCCTGCCTTGCCATTTAAAACAATTAATATCACAATTCTGATTAGTGAAAGAATCGGATTTACCTTGATTTCCTTGGTTAGTCAAATTTTTGTTTTTGTTCTATTTTACCAAGCATTGCGGCTTCTCTTCTTCCTCCATTGATTCGAATTTCCAAGTAGATGAACTCAATTAAGTGCAACATGTGTTGCTACTGCCCCTCCTCTTGACTTGATTCTCAATCTTGATGGCCATATTTACCATATCCTCCAACTCCACATAATGTTGCAATTCCACTACATTTTGAATTTCCCGGTTTAAACCTACCAGAAACCTCGCCATTGTAGCCTCTTAATCTTCTTCAATATTTGCTCTAGCCATTGCAACCTTCATCTCCTTATAATAATCCACACTACGGTTGCCTTGCCTCAGGTTTTGCAACTTGTTGTACAACTCCCGGTAGTAGTAAGTTGAAACAAATCTCTTCCACATCACCCTCTTCATCTCTTCCCATGTTTCCACCGTAGGCTCCCTATTCCGTCTCATATTCAAAATTAATTGGTCCCACCACACTATTGCATAGTCCGAGAACCCGATGACAACAAGTTTCACCTTCTTATTTTCGGAATAATTGTGACAATCAAAAACCAACTCCACCTTCTTCTCCCACTCAAGATATGCCTTGAGAAAGATGGAATCTTCTTCTTAATGTTTCCCAAATTATTACCTTCCCAATTCCTAGTTTCTCTAAGTCTCCCTCTATACCTCCTGTCACCAACAATCGAATCATGATCAATCTCACTCTCAAATCCTCCTCCGTCATACTCTTCTTCTTCTACCCGCACCCCTCTTCTTGGTAGTCTCTCCCTTCTACGCCCTATTGAAGAGTTTCGTGGATGCTCAAAGCTTTGCTCCACCCTCTCATAGAATTGTTCCAATTCGGCCCTAAATATCCTCTTTACTTTACTAGTTAAGGCCTTCATAATAAACTTCATGTCAATTCCTCCCGTCACACCCTCGAATGCACTGTTGTTTGACATATTGCTACAAAAAACAAGGTTAGGAAAAAAAGTAGCACCTCACAAATCACTCCCTCACATGTTTTCACTCGAAGAATGATTCACTTAGTTCACTCGTGTTTTCACACAATATATTTGGCTCTTTTTTTTCACTATAATATTGTAACCACTCTTGCCTTTTCGACTCAAAATTTCTCTTTCAATTTTTTTGGAACTAATTAAACAAATCAGTTTTTTTTTTTTTTTCTTTTTTTCTTTTTTTTTTTTTTTGGCATGAACCAATATTCAAGCCTTACTAAGGACACCAAAAATTTCTCGGTTTGTTATCGATTTTTTTTCCAATCCGATCCTTTTCCTTTACTTTCCTCTTTTCTTCTCTTTTTCTTTTTTTTTTCTCAACCGGATCCTTTTCCTTTACTTTTTTTTTCTTTTTTTTGTGTACCCCAGAATGGACTGTTCAAAAAAGGAAACAAACAAAAGTTATATCTGATCAAGAATGAAGGAAATCGAACTTAGGATGGAGTAGATAATAGGTTGTGACTAAAATTGGGGGTTGAACGAAATTTAGAAGGAACGGATGGAAGTGGTGACTAAATTGGGTTCGAACAAAGAAGAAAAGAAAAAACGTAAAAAATAGGCAAACCAGAAAATAGAAGCTGTTGCTATGATACCAAATGATATGAACCTCGTCAACTTGTGAGGAGACCCGTGATCGAATTAGCTCTGAAGAACCGCTCTAGTGTCGGCTTGGATGGATGACCTTAACCTGTTGCTTATATGAAAGCAAGAACCTTGGTATATGTAAGGACGCCACAATCGGTGATGGGGATCTAATTGATAAGTCTTGATGAATGCCACGGAATAACCGATAAGTTCAAGGAGTTCTTTAAAGAACCAAAGAGAAATTAAAACTCTCAATTTTATTAATACATCAAAACTGAAGAATGTATGGATAACAAGCCTATAAATAGGCCCAAATATACGAATAATAGAAACAAAACTTCGGCCACAAGGAAAGTAAGATATTTGGCCAAAAACTAGAAAGGAAACTAGACAATTTTTAGGACAAGAATTGGTAATAAAAATCAGCGTCAAATCAAAAACAAATCAGCTCCATAATGGAAGCAAATCAGCACCAAATCAAGAACAAATCAACTCTAAAATAGCAGAAAATCATCACCAAATCAGCAACAAATCAACACCAAATCTGAAGCAAATGTTTTTCAAAAAAGAAATAGAAACTCCTATTTGACTAGCAAAACAAACTTTCTCCATTAAATAATGCAACTTATACTTTGACTTGGAGAACCAATATTTCTAAAATAAAACAACTCCAAATCAAAATAGTAATAAAACTCAAAACACTTGGAAATAGAAATATGTTAGGTGTCTCTAAGATTTCACAGCCTCCCGAATTTGAATTTTCCATAATTAAGATTGGATTCCTAATTAATGTTGTAGAAGCTCCTGTATCACGGATTCTTTGTGCTTTGATTCTCATCATTCAAATCAAATTTTTCTGCAAAATTCAATCAAAAACCTATCAAAATTGGAGGTTGAACAAAATTTAGAAGGAACGGATGGAAGTGGTTGTAAAACCAGTGAAAATTTTAAATTTAAATTTTTCAAAAAAAAAAAAAGAAAGTGGCAAAACGGTAATTTATCGGAATAGTCCGAAGAAAAGTTGGGATTTTTCTAGATCTCGGATGACGAAACGGATTGCACCGTTGGAATCGTCTCGCGAAATCTAGCTACCCAAATACCCTCGTTGAATCCCGAGATAGCCTAATTTCACGTATTTCAGGCAACGGTGAGTTCTGGAGACACATGATGAGCCATGATGCAGGTTGGGACCATTTTCTGGATGATCCCGTAAGTTTAGGTAAGTCAAATATGGGCTGGGGTAGTTTTCTTGGGTCAAAATAGTTATGGATGAATTTTGAGATTTTCTAAGCGAAGAAAGGTAAATTTATGGTATATAAGGGAAAAGGGGTATTTAGAAGGTTTTGTAGTATGGAACACAATTTGGAAGTTCGTTGAGGTTGAAAATTTGTTATGGAAAGTCGAGAAAATATGATGGTGATGGAAAGTAGAGTTTGCACAAGAGCCGGTTATTTACTCTGCTAATGAAATGCATCCACAAGATAGATGACGGAGTGAAGGCGCCATAATCAACTATGGACGGGTTGATTGATAAGCCGGACAAAGACTTCACCACCAAGGAATCCAACCAGGCATGAGTAGTCACTTAACTCGCCACTCAAGGGAATCCACCCAAGAGATAAGAGAACAAGAGAGAACTCTTAAAAAGAGAAATCTAAAAATATTATTAAACTTGAACTGATTGTCAAAAGACTACATTAGGGGGGGTATATATAGCCCCATACTTTCTAAATCAAAAAGCAACTTCTACTTTAACTAGAAAAGAAACTTAAATTACAAAGAACAACTTCTACTTTAACTAGGAAAAGAAACTTAAATTACAAAGCAACCCTAAAAGAAAACTTCTAAAATAAACAAAGCAAACTTTCTAAAATAAATAAACCAAATCTTCCTAAATAAATAAAGAACTTTCTAAAAATAAATAAAGCAAATCTCCTAAAATAAATAAAGCAAACTTAAAATTAATATGGCGTACTCCACATCGTGGTTTGTCCAAGTCCATCACGTTTTTGCCTTCCAAGGCCCAAATGAGTCCAAAAAGGAGTTTTCTGGGCTATGTATTCACGCGTCTTGACCTCCCCAATCCAATTCTTCAATAATTAGGACTGAATTCTCAATGTTTGGTGTGTTTATAGATGCTCCTGCATCAAACCCCTATAGTTGGGAAACAAGACTTGTCCTCAAGTCTTCACCATGATAAGGCCTCAAATCCTTAACCTTGAATGTAGGAGATATATTAAAAAATACCGCAATTTAACCTCAGAAGCACTTTATGATCTTCTTAATAATCTCGAAGGGCCATCTATTCTTGTGCACAACTTGGAACACCTCTTTATCATAAAATCGAATCCATCCTCCCTGATCAAATACCAGCCTGATAACCTTCATATGCCTCGTTTTCATATTGTTCCACTCTCTTGCCCTTTGTTGAATCTTTGCTTCCTCATGAATAAAATGTTATCAAAGCTCGCAATCAAACACATACTCCAAGATCCATCTTTTCATGCACCAACATAGTGGGGAACCACATAGGAACTTTCACTCTCTTGAAACAAGCCCTTTGTCAAGAAAATCAATAACTTGTGTTTTAAAACTCTTCTTATGCTCCTTGTGGCTCTTCTTGCTGTAGGCTAGCTTATTAGGAAAACCAAACCTCGTATGAGGTCTATTTGATGTTGAATACCCTCATAGGTGGAAACCGTGGTGGTATTTCTTCGTGCATTACATCAACAAATTCTATAATCGATTTTGTTTCTCGTGAGAACCTTCACTTCTAGCTTCCAACAACCAAAGTCAGTTCAAAACATCTTTGATTTCTAAATCAAAACTTGACTGTGAGTGAACTCTTCTCCTCATCTTCGATATGGTTGATTCGACTGCTCTTCAACATCCAACTTATATTTTGACAAAGAGGATTTTGTTCTACTGCCTTCTTGAACATGGTTAGATTCATCACTTGTTCAACATCTTCTTTCCTTAGCTTCATCTTCCTCAATTAAGGCAATCGCTGTTAGGACATCTGTAATCACATGCTCCCAACCCTTGCACTTAAAACACGCCTTTGACTTAGGAAGCCACCTCAGAGTGCTTCACTCTTTACTCGAGTGTGGGTAGTTTTCCCACCACTAGGATTCCAAGAATTAGAACCCTCAACAAACCTCATTAGCCACACCTTAGTTGTAGTAGAGTTTCATACTTTTTTTTTTAGTCCCAACTTTCGTGCCAAGTTTCACTACATCTTAAAGACTATTATATGGTTGCAAAAATAACTCTAGCAATACTTGCATCTCAAAACCAAAGAATGTAGTGGTGGGCTATGCATATTTCCTACTAAGAAGTCTCCCTTTGATAATCAAGTTTACAAACTTAGCCGAATACTCCTCCACACTCAAATCTCATTGCTTAAAGTTCTGAATTTCGAGGTAGATGTCTTGGCAGTAGTTAAAGGGAAGGTACTTCCTTTTTAGTTCTTTCTTCATCTTTCCCCAAGTTTGAATCTTCTTTTTACCATCTCTTTCTACGTTGTCTCTTCATGTTTTTCCACCAAATAGAAGCATTCTTGCACATCTTGTAGCCACCAACTTACTTCTTTTCACGTCTGTGGAATCATAATACTCAAAGGACATGCTCCACTATTAAGCCAATCCAAAATTCATCGTGATCCATCCTTCCATCGAATTGGAATGTTAAATTTTGATTGAATTCCAAAGCCTTCATCATAGTTACTATGCCTCTTTATAGTAATCTTCATTCGTAGTAGTAATCATACTCTCCCATGATAATCATAGTCTCGTACATACATACCTTTAGCTTTCTTGTGCCCCCAAGAAACGCCTGCTGACTAGGCCGCAAAGCTCTTCATAAAAACTGTTTTTCCTCCTTGGCTAGTGAACGACTCAAACCGTATCTAGAGATCTTGTCTCTAGCATCAAGCACACCGTTTAGTTTATGATCAGCCATCAATCCATGAGCTCTGATACCACTTTGATGCAAGGTTGGGACCGTGATGGATGATCCAGAAGTTTAGGTCGTGCCATGGGTTCGGGGTAGTTTTCTGGGCCAAAAGAGGTTATGGACGAATTTTGGAGATTTTCTAAGCAAAGGTGAATTTGGTGGTATATA
This sequence comes from Tetrastigma voinierianum, assembly GCA_016808115.1. Lineage (NCBI taxonomy): Eukaryota > Viridiplantae > Streptophyta > Magnoliopsida > Vitales > Vitaceae > Tetrastigma > Tetrastigma voinierianum. The sequence goes on along the minus strand of JAEQBH010000183.1, from coordinate 1,095,209 downwards.
AGGGAAAGGGGTATTTTAGAAGGTTTTGGTAGTATGGAACAAGATTTGGAAAGTTTTGGGTTGAGGTTGAAAATATGGTTATGGAAAGTTTAGAGGAAGATGAGATGGTGATGGAGTAGAGTTTGCACAAGAGTGGTTACTTACCGCTTAATGAAACGATCCACACAAGACGGATGATGAAGTGAAGGCGCCCACAATCAACTATGGACGGGTTGATCGTTCGACAAAGACCCTCGCTACTACCAAGGAATCACCAAGGTATGAAGCCACGAACTCGTCCCCAAGGGAATCCACCCAAGAGATAAGAGAACAAAAGAACTCTTAAAAAAGAGAAATCTGAAAATATTATTAAACTTGAACTGATTTTCAAAAGACTACATTAGGGGGGTATATATAGCCCCATACTTTCTAAATCAAAAAAGCAACTTCTACTTTAACTAGAAAAGAAAACTTCTTAAATTATAAAACAACTTCTACTTTAACTAGGAAAAGAAACTTTCTAAATTGGCTAAAAAGCAACTCCTAAAAGAAAACTTTCTAAAATAAATAAAGCAAATCTTCCTAAAATAAATAAAGCAAACTTTCTAAAATAAATAAAGCAAACTTTCTAAGATAAATAAAGTAAACTTTCTAAAATAAATAAAGCAAACTTTCTAAAATAAATATGGCAGCTCCACATCGTGGTTCATTCCAAGTCCTAATTACTGCTTTACTTCCAAGGCCCAAATGAGGTCCAAAAGGAGTTTTCTACATGTATTCAATGCGTCTTGACTCTCCCTTAACCAATTCCTTCAATAATTAGGGCTGAATTCTACTGTTTGGTGTTTACGATGCTCCGCATCGCTTTCATGTGTCACAATGTATGTAAAGGTGACAGATATGTGTGACACATGGCAAGCCATGTGTGTGACACATGGCATGCCATGTGTCAACATGCATGCCACTTTTGAAGCCTATATATATGGGGCTCCAATTCAATTCGTAGAGACAAGCAAGGGGGGGAGAAGGGAGGAGGAAGGGAAAGGAGAAAGGGAGGAGAGGAAAGGAGAAAGGGAGGAAAATGAAAGAAAAGGAAAGAAGAAAAGAGAAGAAGAAAGGGGAGGAAGAGAGGAAAAAGAAAGAGGAACCCAGAATTGCGCTACAAGAGGTAGGTTTCCTCCTACTCTGGTTATTTTACGCCTAGGGGCCGTGTAATGGCCTACGGGTTTCGTCCGATTTTTCGTAAGTGAATTTGTATGTCAGGTGGTTTGTTCAGGATCAGATGATGGTCAAAGACCGATTTCATAGGGTTTTGGGACTGTCCGAAACAGAACATTGTGTTTCGGAACAACAAAATCCCTAGCAAAATGGCAAACGGGGGTGTGCCCAAATTTCCACACACCCTTGTGAATCGGCCGTGTCAACTTTGAACGGCCATAACTTTCTCGTCCGAACTCCGATTCGCGCGTTCTTAGACTCTACGGAAAGCTCGTCAAGTCTAGAATTTAATAAGATAAAGTGCTCAGCCAAAATGTATGTTGAACATTGGGCTAGGTCACGGACAATTGAGGCATAGTTTGTTCTGGTTTTCGGAACTTCTATTTTCGGAACCGGTTTGTAACCGAAATGCTTGGGACTGCATATGGCCTGAGCAAGGAATTGCATGTTGGATGTTTTGTGTGGTATCATTTAAAATCGACTTTCTCGACTAAGTCTGATTATTTCTTATGTCACATGGCCATTTATGGTCGTAGAATGGCTAATGTGTTATTGCCATAAATTCAAAGACATACCGAATATGTGAAATTATGTGACATGTGATGAAGATGGGAACAATTATACGCATTGGGTCGTATGATCGACATACTATGTCTCAGCTTGGGAATATGAATTATAACATTACTTGCCTAAGTAATGGTTGGAATTATGTTAATACATGCTTGAATGATGTGTTGACATGAATGAACTGAATGATAGAAAAGATGTAGTGCATGTTTATTTGATGTATTGATTTGAATGTATAGAATATTAACATGACTGCATGTATGCTGATGGTAAACTAAATATATGGAATGTTGTGTGCATTAGACATGAGTGTCCATAGCACACACATATTGTATGGTGTAGAATGTCCATGTAGAGGTCTTCATACATCGGGTCACGTGTTTGATGGCAAGTGGCACAAATTGCATTGCATTGGTAAAAGCAGAACACCAGTCAAGATTACATGGTGTAAAGTGTACATGGTATCGCTTGGCAATCGTTTGCGCTGAATCGTGTGGGCTAGAATGACAAGCCCACCGGGCTTCCACAAACATAACGGAAACGAAAACTAAATGCCACAAGGTGACAAGTAGGGATAGATACCCGTGTGAAAAAGCCCAAACCTGTTAGACAACAGATCCACTTGCAGTGCCAAAAATGCCGGAGGGTGTAAGAGACCCGCGGTGAGACCCTGAAAAGTTCTGTTGCCGAAAAAGACACGAAACGATTAAATAAATATCACATAGACTACTGCCAGAGATGGGAGCTCGATCACTTAAGACGATTTCCATTGGCACTTGTATTGGTGTGGTGGGTCATAGGTCAGACCAAGATTTGGCATGTAGATTGTCGCCTCATACATGCATGTAGATTTTTCCATGATAGACAACATGTATGCACCTGACCGTTGTCAAGTTCGACCGTGAAATGATCATTTGCATGTGCAATTTTAGCGTGGGAATAGCCCTCAGAGGGATTTATCTCAACTCGAAGGCACCACCCCCGTCGCGAGACTTCTTCGTGCATGTGATGTGTACAAAGTGCACACGCCTAGAGGCCAGATTGTGAAGCAGCCGACCGTGGCCTTGATTCTTGTTTTATGTATATTATAACAAACTAGTTTAATATATGTTTTGTATTAGGAGTGATGTAATAACTTCGATCTATAAATGTATGGTCTTAAATCGTATTTACGAAGCACGATGATGGGCCTTATTGGGTCATTTTATCAGGTAATGGTCTCATGATACGAGACACACGTGTTTCACAGCGTTGACGGTGGTCAACGGACCCCTGCTTGGGGGTGTCATAGTGGTGACTAAATTGGATTCGGACAAAGAAGAAAAGAAAAAACGTGAAAAGATAAAGTTGAAACTTAAAATAAAACTATTGCTCGATAATAACAATAATAAACTGCCAACTTGTGAGGAGATCCGTGATCGAATTAGCTCAAGAACCGCCTAGTGCTCGGGCCGATGGATGACCTAACCCGTTGCTTTTATGGAAAACCTTGGTATGAGGACGCCACAATCAAACATGACATCCGATCGATAAGCCTCACTTAACGCCTACGAAATAACCGATAAGTTCAAGGAGTTCTTTAAAGAACTAAAGAGAAATTAAAACTCTCAATTTTATTAATGCATCAAAACTGAAGAATGTATGGATAACAAGCCTATAAATAGGCCCAAAAATACGACGAATAAAAACTGAAATTCGGCCACAAGGAAAGTAAGATATTTGGCCAAAAACTATAGAAAGGAAACTAGACAATTTTTAGGACAAGACTTGGCAATAAAAATCAACGCCAAATCATGAACATATCAACTCCAAAATAGAAGCAAATCAGGAACAAATCAGCATCAAATCAGGAACAAATCATCCCCAAAATAGCAGCAAATCAAGAATAAATCAACACCAAATTTAAAGCAAATCTTTTTCAAAAAAAAAAAAATAGCAACTCTTATTTAACTAGCAAAACAAACTTTCTAAATTAAATAAAACAATTTCTACTTTGACTTAGAAAATAAATCTTTCTAAAATAAAACAACTTCAAATCAAAATAGTAATAAAACTCAAAATATTTGAAAATTGAAATATATTAGGTGTCTCCAATGTTTCACAGCCTCCCCAATTTGAATTTTTCATAATTAAGATTTGATTTCTAATGAATGTTATAGAAGCTCTTGCATCATGGTTCCTTCATGCTTTGATTCTCATCAAGAGAAACCAAATCAGAGTGTAAAACAATCACCTAACCTAAGAATCTCCCTCTTTCTTCCTTTTTTCTTCCGATCATACATTGGCAAATAGTCTATAAGTTTTGGCATCAAGACTTATTTGCCGAACTGCTGCGACAGCTGCGATAACTCCCAATGCCGAGAAAACCGTGGCGATGCTAACGTTGACCCAGAAAATAAGACCTCGTTTGGAAGGCTTAAATGTCAAGTTGTAGAAAACCATAGGGAGAACAAAGTCGAGGGGCATGAAACCAAACGCTCCGATAACTGAATTGATGTCTCCAAAGAAGGGAAGCATTGCTGCTATTGTTGTTGCCGCAACGACGGAGAGTGATCGAGCGATCAGTCTCGGGATGACGTTGCGGGCTGAGAACTCACCGCTTGCAGGGTCTGCAAATGTTCTTTCTAGCACTTCATTTGTTGGCTGCAGGTAAACCTGCCGACGGACCACGCAATCAGATAAATTAAAAAAACAAAGAGATTAAACGGGACAAATCCGGACAATACTGTTACTAAAAGTAATCCTGAAATTGTAATCCTTTCACAAAAATGCCTTTAAAAGGCCTATGTGTATTTTATCTCATCCTTCCGATATGACTATATCTTTAGGGACATTTTATTAGTCAAATTATAAAGTGTTTTGAATGGGTTCATATACATACCAAAGATGTTTAAACTAAACCCTATATGAATCGAAATATATCATAAAGATGGTAAAACTTTATCATATAACACAATTATATTCCCAAGAGTCAACACAATTAGTTTTAAAAATAATTTTTTCATTTATCCTTTTTTAAGAGAGAGAGAGTCTTACCACCCCAACGGCTGAAAGTTGCATAATTGTGAACATGTTGGTCATCAAGATAAACCATTTTGGCACCAAGGCTTTGCCATTGTCCAAGAAGTTGCTCAAGATGAGGCCTTCAGATTGGCTGCCGAATGCCCAATAGCCAGAAATGGCGACACTGAAGAAAGTCACTGCAATCATTGTATAACAAATGCAAAGTCCCTTGAACATCTTTCCCTTCACTGGTGGTGCCAGCGTTGCCTGCAACCAAAACAATCAATCACATCCCAACAGTCCCGATCGAAATTCTATTCGAATTGATCCAAAATGTTGCGCAATGCAACATCATATCTCTTTAATTATTTTAGTTAAGGGGCGCATGCATGTCTCACTAGTGATTTTATTGGGCATAGGTCTTTTCAATTTTGGAAGGACTATAAATATGTCATATACTTTTTATCATATGGTATACTTTTATGATTTGAGGGATTTAGAAGTATTGTGGATATTTAGCTCAAAAAAAAAAGTATTGCGGATATTCTATAAGTGTTTTTTTCGTTAATAGTCATATATCTATTTTTGAAATAGACTACAATCATTTATCCATATTTGAATAATGGATTTCTCCTTCTACTCCAATACACAAATCATGTATCAGCGAGAATTTTACTTTTCTACTATGTTTTTCTTTTGACAACTAGAATTGGACTTCAAAAAGATAATTACAAACCTGAATTTCAGGAATGATGCCATTCCCATATGATGTGGCAATAATGGCAATGGCGTTGAAGATCCCAAAGACGCGATCCTGGGTATCCCCACTCAGGGAGTAGTCTTTCTTTGGCCCCTTGGAAGAATTTCCTAAGGAAAAAAACGATCAGTTCTTTAATAAAACTTCCCTGCAAATGTAATCAATGCTCTAATTAAGCGTAATATTTATTGTCACTCTGTTTTTTTTATTTTTTTTATTTACCGATATAAATGGAACCGCCTGTGGCACAAGCACTGTAGGCGAGGCATAGGAGCAACGAAACCATGTTGATGTGTCTGAGTGAGTGAAAAGATGGGACTTGAGCTAATATCAGCATTAGGCATCCAAATATGATCACAAATTCAAAAAGTTTCATACTTCCATCTGGGTGTGACAGCAAGTAAATTGTCTGTAGAAACATACATCACAAAACTCTCAGTATAGGTGTTGCATCGACATGCTCAAATTGGCAAAAAGAAAAAATTGAGGTAACTTAGAAATGAAATGGGTGATTTGATTATACTAACATTTGAGAACTAAAATTTGAAATTTTAAAGATTTGTTTGGTTCATTTTTTTTAAATTATTTTTTAAAACAGTTTTTGAAAATATAGAAAAAGTTATTTTAGTATTCTCTGAAAACTGTTCTTGGTCTCTAAATTTAGTATTTTTTATGTTTTTTGTGTTTTTTATAACAAAAAGAAAACTAAGAATCAAACATGTTTTTTTTTATTCTTCTTGTTTTTTAGAATAGAAAATAGTTTTTAAAAACAATAACCAAATCAGTTTCAATTGTTCTAGAAAACTATTCTCCATAACGGTTTTTGAAAAATACAAAAAACATCATTTTGATGTTCTCAGAAAAATGTTTTTATTCTCTGAATTTAGTATTTTTTGTATTTTTTGTATTTTTTCGGAACAAAAAAAATTGTAAATAAATGTTTTTTCTCTATTTTTCTTGTTTTTCTTATTTTTTAAATAAGAATAAAAAATATTTTTAAAAAACTGTAACCAAACCATCCTAAACTTCTATCGATTTTTTATTTCATTCTAACAAAAATGCCATATTTCTTTTAAAAGATACATGTAAAATATAAAAAGGTAAAGGACATTTTTATCCTTAATGAGTTAATTTTCCATGAAAAAAAAACATGTGAATGGCCAAATTAATAAATTTTGAATTATTTGAGATTTTTCCACCAAATAATTCAAATAACAAAAGTGAAAGAGTTGGAGGGGAAGAAATGACCTTCAAACATTGTCCTCCCAGAAGCGTAGAAGCAACTACTGCACCATAACAGACCATAAATTGAATCGGCCCCACATAATATCGGCCCCATCTTGGCCCTGCCGAATCCAAAACATGTGAGAGGCAGACGTGCAAACTAGAGTATGAATACCCAAATATGCAAATTACAAGGATACCCAACTAAATTCACAACCTATTGTCAAACCAAATTCGGATACAAAGTTGAATTTTTTGCTTAAATTCATTGAATTTGGATTTAACATGCTTTGGCTCTCAAAAATAAATAGTATCCTAAGTTTTTTTTATTTGTTTCTTCACCATTTGGGTAGCTTGAAAAGAAAGCAACAACAATATCATTTCTACTAACTACCAGCACAAGCTAGTCAACTTCAAAATTTTCGGCCTACCTACCACTTGAGCACTTTCCATGTGCTTAGCCTCTTACCAGTCAATTCAATTCAATTATATAGATTAACATAAGAAGAAGAATTATTATTATTATATCATAATCATGGGCCAGGAAAATCCCATAGACCCCTAAAATTAATGGGCAGGAAAATCCTTCAAGGGATTTAAAGGGATCTAAAGGGACTTGCTAGCTTTTCAACAATATTAATAATAATATAAATTTAAATTATAAATAAATAAATGAAAGATAATATCAGAACTTGTGGACATGACGAGGAATCGTGAGTCCGTGACCAAAAGAAAAAGTGAGATGGGTTTGCTTTATATATTTTTTTCTGTCAAAGTTCTCTTCTCGGAGACACTCCCCAGTCTCGGAACTGAGATATGCACTCTATAAGTTGTGGAAAACTTCATTTCGATTCGTTAATCTTGATAACGTGATCGAAATTATGATTATGCATGAATTAATCCTTAAAAAATAAACCCAAAATCAAACCAATTTAACTACTCATCGAAGCTAATAAGATAAAAAAGAAAATGAAAGCATATGATAGTTTAACAAACTACTTGTGTATTTAAAAACAAACAAACTACTTGTGTAGTAGTATTATTATTATTGTTGTTGTAGTAGTGTAGTGTAGTGTAGTGTAGTCTAGTGATAGGTAGAGAGGGAAGGTCGTACCTAAAATGTCATGAGCGATGTCACGGAAGCGGAGGTGTCTGTGGCCCATCTTGGCATTGTGTTCAAGAACGAGAGAAATCAAATTGTAAGAATAGAAGGTGACGAGAGCTCCAACAACTAGACAGAGGATGCCAGCTGTCCATCCCAGAAATGTAAATGCATACGGAAGACTCAAAAGAGGTGGCGCAACTATTGATGTTGTCAAATGGTACCCACAGTGCACCCACGATCCTGCATTTCATTTCATTTCATTACATTAATTACTTTATTGATCAATTCCCATCAATATTTCCTTATATGATATGATATCAATTCCCATCAATATTTCCCATCAATTCCCATTAATTACTTTAACTTTACATAGCACTTTCCAAAACCATACCGAACCTTTTAGTGTGTTTTCTATACTATTATCCTTGTTTCCTTAATTTAATATTCTCGTTTTAATCATTTAAGATGTTGGTATATACTTTCTAAACCGATGATTAAAAAAGAAGTGAAAACGACTTCAAACAGCAAATTAAATACTTTTTAGTTACCAAATTGGTTTTTTTTATAATTGTCAACCCAAACAAGATTTGAAATTAAAAATATATATTTATGTAGAAGAAGAAAAACTGCTGGGGGAAGACCGGATCAGATTATAGGTGTTTTGACGAGGATCCACTCCCACCTACCCTTTGAGAAGGTTTTGTTGTAGTTGCTATTAGGATAATGCTGAAGAACATGAGATGAATTGAAAACAGAAAGAGAGAGATTTATCTAGTTATGTGAATTAAAGGAAAAGGGAGGAGCCTTGAGTCCTGAATCAAATAGTAAAGGGATATGACGGGTTTATGGGAGATCCGAGTGGACAGAATACTAATTAAAGTGAATAATAAAAAAAAAGGAAGAAAAGGGGGTATGGAGTAATACCTTTGGATTTAAGAACAAAGAGGGCACCAGCATCAAGGTCTTTTTGCTGCTGAGGAGCAGCTGCTGCTTCTTCTACCTCATGATCCACTGCAATTGAGCTTACACTAAATACGCCCATCTCTCTTTTCTTGAAGAGGAGAGAAATTAGAAGTACTGAGAAACGAGATATGAGAAGCTACGGTGTTAAATGAATGGGTATGATCATTATATATATACATTAAATGGGTATGAGAGTGATGAGACCCCTCCAAAAATTAAAGCCATGATTTTGACTTCCCACTTACCATTCAACTCACACTGTTTAACCTTTTCACACTTGGGGAGAAAGTGTTGTGCCCCTATCATTGGTAATTCAATACCCTATTTGCAGCTTGTCGACATCGGGGTTGGAGTAAATGAAGGCGAATTTAAATAAGAAAAGAGACTTTCGTCCAATGATTTTATATTTATCAATTTTAGTGGAAACAAAATATCGTAAATGAGTTCCAATCACCTTAATTACAAACAGAAATTTCTTTTCAATAAGATTCTGATAGGAGGCATTTGCCCCCGTGAGCCTAGGGTGGATCCACCAGCACATTTACACCCAATCCATTCATTATTTGAACTTCCCTAATATTTTTTCATATTCTTATTTATTGTACCAAATGCACCCTAAAATTAATTATAAGTGATGATGCTTTTTTCAACCGGACTGGGCTGGAGAGCGTCGGGGTCGTTAGGCCGGACTTGGACTCGGTATCGGGTCCCGTTGTGCCTCGGATCGTCTGGCCGAAGTAGGATTGTCGCAGCTGGTCTGGCAGGTTGGCACACACTTTGCAAAAAGCATTGATCGCTAGAGATGAACGCGTTGCGTACCTTTCACCGACATTGGCTACCTCAGATTTATAAGATACGTTTTCCACGGATGGGGCGATTGTGGATTCTTTCCCATTCGACGCAGACATTTCTCGCTTTTATCTGAGATCGTATCTGACCGGGACAAGAGCACTTTATTTAGAATTATCCTTCTTCCTTATTGGTGGATCCGTCGATCCGTAGGATGAGCAAAGCTATATCGCGGAATTATTTTATTTTTTCTTTGTTGATGGATTTAGTTTGATTTGCAAGCGATAAATGCCATCTGCGATTATTCTCTATTTCCCTTATCTATCGATCTAGTTTGGATTTATGTGACGCGCTTCAATCATCCATAACCCGCCTTAGGCCATGCGTGATCGGGCCCTCATTCTAGACCCGACGCCCAAGGCCTCGAGCGCCCACCGCACGCCTCGATCTCGACGAGGCCCGCAGCCCATTTTTAAACCCTATCAATAAGTATTAAAAATATCGAGTATCTATTTAATCTCTATGTTTGCAAAATCCATTAATACTTAAGAATCCACTAATCAAAATGAATGAATAGGTGATTATGATAAATATCTTAAATAGCACATTTCAATTTCAATGATCCTCTTTAAGACAAAACCTTAAAATATAAGCTGTTAAGATTAAACCGGACAAACTCCTTATTCTTCATATATTTCTCAATTGAACATTGTCCTCTTTAATCATACAAATTAACCAACTCCATATTGACCAACTAACTCGGTTCCATGAGCTTAATAGGAAGCTTAACTCCATATTTTAAACAAATTTCAATAATGTTGCTCAAACTTAATTCACAAATCCAACAAATTAAAATTTTGTTAAACTTATTTTCTAAATTTAAAAAATAAAATAAAAATTGATTGTGATGTACAACTTACACCATGACATAATGACTCACATGTAACAAGTGGAAAAGAATGAGTAAAAAAATAAATTTCAATGAAGAATTATTTGGGCAACCTCCTCCAATGGCTTCTTCCTTGTCCTAAAGATTTTACGAATCATAATCAATTGCTTGGATTATTTATTTATTTTTGAATAGCTATTCATATCATTTCTTAATAATTAAACATTGGGGAGTTGTATTCGCAAGTCTTGAATAGTTAGAAATTTATTTTGTAGTCAAAAAGTCGAAAATGTCATTTTACATAATGGAAAATGAAGGATTCTTCAAAAGCGCTTGTTATAGACTTTCTTTATTACTTGAATATTCCTAGAAAAGAGAATTCCTAATTGTATATGAAACATGTGAGATTAAAAATGGGTTGTCTATGACATTATATATGATTGATCTAGTAAAGTTCCATGCGTTTCAAATTGGAGTTTTCCTTAAACTCCCATCATTGGTTATGATTGTCAATAAATTCAAACACAATTCACATATAAGCTGACTTGCCAAAATACCTTATTATTTGGCATCATTCAACATCATGTTCGATCAATATACCTAATTCCAGTGAAAATCGTATACACCTAATAAATATATATATATATATATATATATATATATATATATATATATAAAAGATATGGATTTGTGATTTTTTTTACATCTATTGACTTGATATTATAATTTTGTTCTTTAGGAAACTCAATTTTTCACTAGATTTGTGATTTTTTTTCTTTATAACAATTGTTCTGGAGAAGTAACCTTTATTTAGAGGTGGAACAAAGAATTTGTTTTCCCTTCATGTTAGTAACTTTTCCTTTTTCAGAACAAACAGATAATTTATTATTTGTTTTTCTTTATTTTGGGGAAACTCATCAAAAACAGATTATCTATTTGTAATTATATTCTTTTAAATTTTCTCACAGTTGTGTGTCAATGATGTGTGGGGCCCAAAATTTGAAGATTAATTAAGTGGTGACAATCTTTTTTCTTATTGAAGTGTCTAGAACAAGCTCATACATACATAAAAAAACGTCTTTAAATTATACCATTCTTAAACATTATCCATGCGAATCAAGAGACACCACAATGAGTGATAAAGTTTTACCGTATAACACAATTGCATTCTTAAGCTCGAACTCGAGACTTTTGATTAAGCTATGAGATACTTCAACCATCTTATCTATATATTCGATAGTGATAACAATCTTCTTCATAACTTTAAATCATGTCTATTTCATTAAGTTTTATGTATATATAATATTTCTCAATGTAGGATATTATAAATATTTTTCACAAATACAACATTTTCATTGTATTATACAATATTGTAAGATCAAACAAATATCACGCTAGTGTCAAGGATTAGTTGTTATCATTTCAAATAATTTGCACCCATTTATAAAATTACACCGACTGAATCAAGAAAAACTCATACATGTATTAAAGGTATATATTAAAGGCATGATATTCATATTAAACTCAAATCTTACAAGCTCAAGCTTTTATAAGAGTTTATCATTTAACATAGTATTAAAGCCTAATTTGACAGGAGGCCATAGTCACCTCTTTGTAATTTATTTCTCATTTATTGATTTGAAAGTCCATGGAATGCTCTATTTGATTTATTTGACTCTTAACGTGCAAGTATGAGATTGCACGTGAGAGAGGGTATTAAAGGCATGATATTCATATTAAACCCAAATCTCAACTCGAGCTTTTAGAAGAATTTGTCGTTTAACATAACATTCCCTATTCAATGTGCTATATCACCCACTAAATTTTTTTTTTTGCATCCACATAATTAAGTCCAACTGTGACGCCCCAAAACCCGAGGATCCGTTGACCAACCATCAACTTGTGGAAAATTATGGATATCAGGTACCCTGATATCATACTATTGCATCCCATTTTCCAGAATCCGTAGAGTTAACAACTGGATGGCCAATCTGGTTCCATTTATCCATTTTCATTTGAACCATGCAAGGTCATAATTTAAAATGTCTTATAAGGGTTTGATTACAACTTTCGTGTAGAATAAAATTACAAGTTAGAACTAGATTGATCCAAAACATTTTACAAAAAGATTATTAAAAGCCACATGTCGGCTTTCTTCATAATTGCGGTCTCGAATGAGCGTTGTTCATCGGTGTTTGTTCCGCACCTGAAATATTTTCCCTTATAGGGTGAGCCACTCCCAATAGAAAAACTTCCTACAAAGGCGACTACTCCTCACCTAAGTGCATATGCAATGGTCATGTTCCACATGCAAATTCCAAGGAAAAATATTTGTCATTTCTACTATGGAATTCTACATACCATATCATGAAATGAGATGAAACTCAAACCTATACTGTGCCCTAAGTCCTCACCGACTCCCACCACACAGTGCGAATGGCAATATGTGATAAGCCGTCATTGATGAAGCGCATCCAATGACCACTTTGAAATAAAAGTCGTTTGTTTATAAACCAAAACTTTTATGGATGTCATTATTTCAAATGATCTTTTTTTAATCAAAATTGTGTGTTTCTGTGGGCGCCAGACTCGGGACCACTGCAGACTCGCCGCTTCCTTGTGACACCCTATCTCGGGGTCCTGACAACCGGGTCAACCTGGCAACCCAGGTGCTCGTAACCCAATGCCACACCATCATGTCTCATTTCTCTCGGGATCCATAATTTAACAAAACGAATGCAGTCTTTTCCGCACGGAAGCCTCCGCCCACAATCCAACCCGTATAACAATACATCACATGACCCCATCCCGCTCAACATACCACACTAGGTCATTCATGAGTCATATGACCACTGCCCCATTCAACCATACCCCACTTCCTCATACACAATCAAGGTGTTGATATGTTTACTAGAGTTCAATTATACACTTTATACAAAATGATATATTAAACCGATCATTCTAATATACATACAAAATACGGTCCAAAGCCAGTATCCGGCTTTCATATGTGTGCGATCCCGACGCGGGGTCAACCGTCAGACCTAACTCAGACCGAAGGTCCCACGACGAGCGAAAGCAAAGCCTAGTGATAATCTCTACAAATGGTTACTCCCACCCCAAGTGCTCATACAATGATCAAACCAACCCATACACATCCAAGTGAAAATGTCTACATGAATGTCGTATGCCATGCATGGAATGTCTTCATGCCCATATCCCAAGTCACTCATCGACTCCCTCACACATGCTTATGCCAAGTGTGACAACTGTCACTGGTAGTACCAATGACACACATATACCGAACCCACGGCCACCGCGACTAATGCGAGTGCCACGGGCAACTAATCCCGAGTCAATCCCGACTCTATCACACAACTCGTCTATGTGTTCATTGTGTCTTATTTCTGCAATAGAACTTTTCTGGGCTTTATACCATTACTTCCACTCCATGTTCTGTGTTTTTCACCGGAAGGGATTAACGAATTCTTCTTGCTCTACCTAACACACATTAATTATATTTCTCACTTTATGTTTCTCAACTGGTGAGTCATTTAGCTGACGCCGCCCAGTACGAGTCATCACCCATTCATCAACACCGATGATGGATGATCATACCCATGCACCCACACCCAATATGTTGATGTCCCTATGCATATGCAATGCTAATGTCACTGCAATTTCTCATGTTACTATGATGCACACTACATGAATCATTCTCATCAGTTGTACTTCATGTCAATTACCATGCAAACATATATATCGCATATTACAAGCATCCATCAATCCAACACTAAACAAATAATGTCATACGGCTCCCAGCTAACTCACGCGCACTCCTACCCAATATATCAGCCTCACACTACGCCACATGCAATGGTCATGTCAAAACCCGACTATTCACATCGACACAACCAAGCAACATGGACACTCGGTACATAGATTTAATCAAAGTTATGATCATTCACTATCCTCTACAATAATATGGTTTGAATCTTGACTCAATGGGCTTTCTATAGAGTCCAAGAACACCTAAAATGTAGTTTGACGGCTAGTTATGGTCGTCCTGCCAAAGTTTCACATGAATAGTCTAACTTATGATAGACTTTCACCTAGTCGGACGGACCTAGCCGGACAAACTTTCACCTAGCCGGACAAACTTTCACCTAGCCTGATAGACTTTCACCTAGGTCGTTCCGGGTAAACGGACTATAACTTAGGCTATAGAGGTCCTATTTGGGTAATTCAAAAGCCTAACAACAAGTTCACTGATGCGGCTACACTTATCATGAAAACATACAATTCTTTCTGTTTCCCACCCGAAAACCAATCCTAAAGTTCAGCTAATGTGTGGACTGTAATGTGTAGAAGCCTCCCATAGTTCAAAATGCAACCAAACATCCCCTTTGGGGCAAAACACAACCACACAACCCTTAAGATAGAAAATAACCAAAGTAGGAGAAGACCTACTTCTTGAAGCATAGAAGTTGCTCTAGGAAGTCCCGTGGACACTTCTTAAGCCCGAAACCCTTGATTTCCCGAACTCTTCACTTGAATCCTAGGAGGAATCTCGTGTTTTCGGTACCCACCCGTAGCTTTTGTCGAGCAGATGATCCTTAGTTCTTGGTCCGAAAAAAACAGACCTACCGATCTCCGTAGATCGTAGAGAGAAGTTGGAGTTTCTCTCTCCTCTTTCTCTCCTCTCTTTTCTCTTTCTTTTCCCCCCTCTTTCTTCTTCTCTTCCCCACTGAATTTGTTTGGTCCAAAGTCAAGTGGGAGGCCTCATCTTGCCACATGTCACTCTCCTATTGGCTCCCTTTGATTTACTTATCCTCTCATCCATAACTTTGGATTTCCTTCCTATCAAGTGGTGACACATGTCACAATAATGTGTCCCACTTAGACTCATGGTTCGGGACGGTCTCCATTTTACACGTGGCTCAACAGAGCCCTCCAAACGATGCCAAGTGTCACCTACTCTCGTGCCTCAAAAACATGAAATCTTGGCTCATCTCTGACCGACCTAACCGACATGGTAGCTAGATTTCGCGAAACGATTCCAATGATGAAGTCTATTTTGTCATCCAAGATTTAGAAAATTCCAAATTTTCAACCAAAATTATCGTTTTACCCTTGTTTAGAAAAATTGAATTTTCTCGAGTTTTACATTCTTCCCCCCTTAAAATAATTTCGTCCCGAAATTCCACGCACATTCACATCACTCGCATGCATATGCTATGTGCATTATCTCATGCATGTAAACTAGCCATTTAATTACTAAACGACTAAACTACGTACCTTCATCACTAAACAAAAAGGGATAGGTGGCCCGCATCGTGTCCTCGCGTCCCACGCGCCTCCCTCTACTCCTGGCAGGTTGCCAACACCTTCACTAGCCTCACTCCGCCTGCGCCAAAACCTAATCCCAAATTTATCCAAGATACGCGACCGGTCCACAGTCTCATCTCAGACAACGCACCCCCTAACCAATTACATGAGCCGGATCCGAGATACTTCGGGAGTACTTTTATCGAACACCTCATGCACACTGATAACTCGGCGGTAGCTCCAACCAATAATGCCACTGTACCTACCCTCTCGAGTATCTCGAAGTGGGCCCGACACTGCGCTAACTTCTCGTCGTTGAATCTAACCACTCCTCTCTTAAGCATCACCTTCAAGAAGATGTGATCACCTACCTCGAACTCTAGAGGTCGACGTCGCCTGTCAGCGTAGCTCTTTTACCGACTCTAAGCAGTGAGAAGACGCTGTTGTATCAAACCCACCTTCTCTGAGGTGACTCTAATAAGATCCGGACCAGTGATGGAGCTCTCCCCCACCTATGTCTAGCAAATCGGTGATTGACATGGCCTCCCATACAAAGCCTCATAGGGCGCCATCTGTATACTCGCCTGATAACTGTTGTTTTAGGCGAATTCCACTAAGGGAAAGTGCTCCTCCCAAATACCCTTACCAGGACACATGCTCGTAAGATGTCCTCTAAAATCTATATGGCCCTTCCTCCGAATACCTTCCTGTTTCGGATGAAATGCAAGATCATAGTCAACTGTCCTCATGGCCTTCCGAAGCTCTTCCAAAAGTGTGCCAGAAATTTGGGATCTCTATCGACACTATAATAATCTGCACTCCGCGTAGCCGGACAATTGATATACAACAACGCCCAAAATACCCTTAATTTTTATAATAATTTTATTATATATTTCGAGTATGAATTGAGCCAAACTTAGGTTTTTCTAAGAAAATTGATAAATTGTGAATAGTGAAATGAATACGTGAGCATATGATTAAATGTTATATGCTAAAATGATTAAGTGATTGAACCCGGAATTAACCCAATTAAAAAAGGGCAAATTTGGAAATTTATAAAATAAGGACCTAAGGGTCATTTGAGAATATGTGTTTAAGTACAAATAGAAGTGATGTATGTGCTATAAGGTAAATTGAGGCAACTTAAATCCAAAAATGGGTTTTTGATGTGCCAAACATGACCTTAAGGTGGATACAGTATTAGACCACATTTAGAAACCCCACTTCAGGCAAAACATTTTTTGAGAGCGGGAGGAGAAAAAGCTAGGGTTTGGAAATAGTTGGAGATTGGTGTGAATTCTCCATGTTCGTGCAAGATTTTGCAAGATTGTTGAAGAAGAAGGCTAGGGCTTCAAAGGACAAGAGATTTCAAGGTATGACACAAACCCTAGATTTTTTTAATTGATGTTCGGGTTAAAAAAAAACCCTAATCCGTCCATGGGTTTTGAAGCCTGCGGCTGGTTTAGGATGATATTAGGATGTTATTGAGAGTGATTCCCATGATTTGTTTTGAGTTTTGAGGATTTTTGGAAAAAAATCGCAAAAGAGCAAGAGAGAAAATCTGGGAAAAAACAGGCTCCTACGTCGCAGCGTAGGGAACCCAAGCCGCGACGTAGCCCTACGCCATAGCATGGGATGCCCTCTCAGCGACGAGGCCGGGGTGCTAAAATGACACCCCTTAGGTACGCCACGGCGTAGCTATTGTTCACAAAGGGCAAATTTTGGATTTTTGTTCCGAAAGTCTAGTTTTTTGTACGTCGATTGTTTAGGAACCCTAATAAATGACTAATGGGGGTTCAAATAAGAATGAAATCCAAGTTGTAACGCATCGTACTCGCTCGTCGAGGCGTAAGCTTGTGGAGTAGCAAGGCTTACTAAATGTGATATGTGATTTGTTGTAATGCGAGGATCACCTAACCTATGACCGAGATTGAAAGCAAGGCAAAAAGAAAGATATATATTGATTTGTTCTATCTTCTCCTATTCTCGTTTCAAGATTTGAAATGTTTGTTCTAAATGTATAAGAAAAGCATATTGATTTGTTTTAATTGATTTGAGGTAATTGATTGTGAAATGTTTGCATATGAAAATTGCATGAGTATTGAAAATAAACTGTTTATACAAATGTACATATTGTACTGTATTTTTCTATAAAGGATTTGAACGCCATTAATAGAATATTAACCATTTAATTCGCATTAAGGATCGATTGATATACCAATAAGGGTCAAATTATCAGTACTGCGAACAAAAGTATTGATGTGTCACTCCGATCAGCAGTCCAACGGGACAATATCGGTAGTATTCACGAATTGATTTTTAATAACCAGTCAGCAGCCCAATGGGATCGAATTGTGTTATAAAACAAATGTTTTATACCAAATTCTACAACTCGCCAGACTGCGCCGATGATTCATATCCTCAGATAAATGAAACATAGGTTAAATTCATTAAGGACATAACTGAATTGACTTTGAGATTGTTGACATATTGGAATTGAAAAGCATGATTGCAAATTGAAATGAAAAGAGTATTGTGAAATGCATGATTTGGTTATACATGATTTATTGCATATGAAAGTGTATATTTGGACTGATCAATGAACCATCAATGATTGTATATTAAATAAGTATATGTATTGTATTGACATTGATCATCCAAAAAGATTTAAAAGTTTTGTTTAATAAAATTGCATGATTTGACTTAAACTGAAACAGAAAAATAGAATTGTATAAAACCACTAAGCATGAAACGGTTAGCGTATTATTTTATCAATGCACAGGTACCGAGTGATAAACAGTGATTGAAAGCAGACCCAAGGTCAAGGAGCTCAAAGTCATTCAAAAAGTTCACGGAGTATGCTCTGTCACATGCATCCTCACTATTTTGAGCATGACATTGTTTTGTAAACAAAAGGATTTCAATTCCAAAATTATTTTTGCACCTATATCTGAATACGATTTTGGATATTATGTTGTAAACAGCATAAAATGTCATTTTTGGTTAAATGCATATTTTTTAAAAGAATTGCATTGAATTTGTAAATGCTTATAGCTTATTTTACCTGAAACGCTTCCGCCGTTTGATAAATGATTTGATAAAGTGATGGTAGTGGTAAATCGAAAGCATCCGTGACCCGCTTGATCGGCCAATTCCACGAGCCGAGAACGGGTGCTACATATACAACCGGCAGAATTCCTCTAATGTGAAGGTTATCCGCATGACTAGAAAATGTGCCGACTTTGTCAACTGGTCCACTATCACCCATACTGCATCATGCCTCCGCAGTGTCTATGGCAAGTAGGTCACAAAATCCATCGTGATATGCTCCCACTTCCACTCAACCACCTCCAATGGTCAGATGAAGACTGGGCCGCTCGTGCTCAACCTAACTCATCGACACCGTGAGGCATCGTCGAACAAAGTCCCCAACATGTCTCTTCATCCCGCTCCAATAGTACTGGCGACGAAGATCACGATACATCTTCGTGCCACCGGGATGCACAACAAATCGGGAGCAGTGAAACTCTCTAAGGATCTCCTCTCTCATATCCGTCAACTAGGGAACCACTACCCGTTCTCTATACCGAAGACTACCATCTGTGTGGATGGTCCAACCTTCATCACCTGTACCTGACTGTACCTGGTCCCTGATGGACACTATCTCTACGTCCTGCCCCTAAGACTCGATCACTCGTTAAATAGGACACGAGCTACCAAACTCCCTGGGGGCACCCTAAGCCCGCCGTTATATCGTAGCTCAATCGGCCCCACAGTCTCGAGCATCTGCCACTCCCGGGAAGCTATACTAGCCAATGCTCCTCGTGACTTCCGATTGAGTGCATCAGCCACCACATTTTCCTTACCAGGGTGGAAATGCAAAATGAAGTCGTAATCCTCTAAGAACTGCATCCACCTATGTTGCCTTCATATCGAGGTTCACAAGGTGAAAATACCTCAAACTTTCAGGGTCTTAATACACCTCAAATCACCACTCGTGATATAGTGGCGCCAAATCTTCTAGGCAAAGACTATGGCCACCAACTCCATGTCGCGAGTGGGGTAGTTCTGTTCATGATTCTTCAACTGACGGGAACCATAAACTACTACCCTCCCGGATTGCATCATAATGCATCCCATCCGGCCGAGGCCACAATACATCGTGGCACACCTCCTACTCCCTCTCAGATTAGCATAAGAGGAGCCAAGTAAGCCTCCTTCACCCCAGAATGCCTTCTCACACCGGGGGCCATTCCACTAACTCGACCTCCTTCCAGTCGCCTCGCTACACGTGCTGTTAGTCAGGAGAAATCCTCGATGAACCTCCTATAGTACCCTGCCAATCCCAAGAATCTGTGTATCTCGAAGACTGACTTCGACCTCTCCCAACTCATCACAACCTTGACCTTCTCGGGGTCCACTAACACGCCTGAAGTTGACACTACGTGCCCCAAAAATCTTACCTCAATAAGCCGTACCGCATACTAAACTCGGGCGTACAACCGATGGTCTCGAAGACGTAAACGACCCCAAACATCCTCACGCCTCAAAATCTGGGGAGTAAATCAAAATGTCGTCCATAAAGACCACGACAAACTGATCCATATAAGGTTGGAATACCCTATGCATGAGATCCATGAAGGTCGTTGGCGCAATCGTCAATCCGAAGGGCATCACCGTGAACCCAAAGTTCCCATACCGCGTCCTGAACGCTGTCTTAGGGATATTTGCCTCCCTAACTCTCAACTGATGGTAACCAATGCGAAGGTCAATCTTGGAGTAGACTCTCGCCCCTCTCAACTGATCAAATAAGTCATCAATCCTTAGTAATGGATACCGATTCTTGATCGTAACCTTGTTCAACTATCGGTAGTCAATGCATAGTCGAAGGGTCTTGTCTTTCTTCTTTTCAAACAAAACCGAAGTGCCCCATGGTGAAGTTGTAACGCGTCGATCCCGAGAGAGTGTACAGTACATGTAACTGTAGGGGGCACCTATGTGCACCAAGTGCCATTGTCGTAAATATATGAACCCGAAATTGTTGCACATGAATAAGGGTAAAGTTGTAAATTCCCAAAAAAAAAAGATATGAAAGTCATAATTTGAGAAGATGGTATGCCAAAATGAAAATAACATAAGTTGACTTGCAATATTAAAGTGATTAAAGACTTAATTGCAATTAAGGGAAATATGAGACTATAAAGGTCATGAGACAAACCAAAACTCATTTTGGTATCATTTTTCTAGGGCTCCAAGGTTGGGAGGAGAAGAGAGGAAAGAAGAGGAAGAAGAGGAAGAAGAAGGAGAAGAAGAGGGATAAGAGAAACAAAGGTATGTTTTCATCTTGGGATCAAGTGTATTTGGATTC
Organism: Tetrastigma voinierianum; assembly: GCA_016808115.1. NCBI lineage: Eukaryota > Viridiplantae > Streptophyta > Magnoliopsida > Vitales > Vitaceae > Tetrastigma > Tetrastigma voinierianum. The sequence continues at coordinate 1,074,019 of JAEQBH010000183.1, read as the reverse complement.
CTAGGGTTTTGGTATGGAGATTAATTGCTCCTTGTTCTAGGGTTTTGGGGAGAGATCATCCTAACCCTAGAATTCTTGAAGTTTTGTGGGTAAACCCTAGTTAGTGAAAATTAAACATGGAATCCTCTCATTATATGTTTCTTGTAGGAATCAAGCGACCTCGTAAATAATTCATAAGATTTTCACCTAGGGTTTTGTGGTATGAAGTTCCAAATCACCAATTCAAGTGTTGTGGAGTAGTTTTGGAATTCCATGTTGATTCTTGAGGTATTATGGAATTGAGAAGTTATATGAAGAAAGATGGTACCAAAAGAGGGGGAAAAGTTACACTCAAGTAAACCACTATGGTACCTAAGATTAAAATGTGGAGGGTACCCTGCACTCACCCAACAATCCAACCTGGGCATTCCACGATATTAAAGTGGTACCCCGCACCACCATTACACGTATGGTACTGCACAACGTATGGTACCCCATTCACAAAGATCCAAAATGCCAAGATTGTGTAGTTTTGCATAGTTGCTTCAAATTCACACACCGACAATAGGAAACCTTACTAAATGATTAAGAGAGGTCTCAAAGAAGATTAACTAATGAGTACCAGATGCACTCCACCGCCGACGATATTCATTGAGTGTGACTAAGTGCTATGAAGTACGTTAAGTATATGCGGATACATAGGTGATTAATGTGTTCGTCGTATTCGTTTGAGTGTGTAGGCTAAAAGCAAAGGCGGGAAAATTGTGGAGTCGTGCTCAAGTTTAGTAAGCAAAGAGGTGAGTGTTCTAAACCTATTTTTTTCAAATACTAGTGTATTATTATTATAAACTGTTTTACACTGGTGTTTAATGGTTTTGATTTAAACCATATATGAAAAGCAAACAAGTAGTAGTTTTGATGTGGTTCAATTATTACTTTTGAAAAGTATATAAATGATGAGTTATCAAACTATATTAAAGTAAACAATATTTTAATGAAACCATGCCACAAGCAAAGTATAAAGAGTTTTGAATATTAAACTATGTTTGCTATACACAAATTATTTTGAATATTAAATCATGTTTGCTGTTGCAAGAAAGAGATTAAAATATGTCGAATTAAAATCTCATTTCAAAGCAGTTATGTTCAAGAGTGCATCAAGACATAAAATGGTGTTAGATATCTTGTCCATGATTAGCCTGGGCTCTGGCCGACAACCAGTCATGTACTCATATTTAAAGGAGACCGTGGCACGTACTGGAGTATATAGGGTTAACACGTTAACTAAATTATGGTGATGGAGACCCAAGTCAATTCCACCATATTTACCTAGAAAAGGTGAAGTGAAGTGTGCCCAAGCCCTTTCACACTCCAGGTGAACTATTCCAGTCCACTACTCCAAGACATCGATTTCCAGCTCCCGTGTTCACTAGTACAAAGAAGCAAAGGCATCCAAAGGGTTGATGATTTATAAGCATGTTTATACGCTGAAAAATCAACCACCGTGCACGGTTGAGCCCAGCTCCCGTGTTTGTTTTGGCAAACTGGCCGGAAACAGCTCCCGCTATTTCAAACCGAGCGCTGGTTTCGTGCTCCCGTGGTGATTTTAAGCAAATCTGCTGAGCCCGTGCCCCGCTTTTATTTTAAAAGCCAATGGTTGAGCCAGGCTCCGTGTTTATAAAAAGTTTTATAAACTTTTAAAGCGAAGATTTGAGAAAAGTTTTAGAAACTTTTAAAGCAGCCAAGAGATTTGAAAAGTTTTAGAAACTTTAAAAGCAAGCAATTAAAAGCAATGTGAGATTTGAGAAAAGTTTTAAAAGCTTTTAAGCGAACAAAGCGAAGGCTTAAATATCTTGTAAAGGAGTTTTACGGTTTTGAGATGTTTTCCCGAAAAAGCAAAACATTTTATAAAGCATATACTCGAGCTGGTTGGCTCATTATTTTCTGTTTTAAAACTATTTTCGAATCTGAGCCTGACAGTTTGGAAGCGATTAGGATTCTCCCCAGCACCTTGTCAGTGCTTTTATTAATAATATTTTGTAAGGAAATACTTTGAATTTTTATAATGGAGCATATGTATGTACATAATGTAGTTGTGAAAATGTGTTGAGCTCGAGGCTCTTTTTGAAAGAATGTTGTTGGTTGCCATATTTAGGAAAGTGTAAATTGTGTGTACAAGATTTGGAATATGTTCTTTATGCAGCTGATATGCTGTCGAGATTTTTAACAAATCATAAGATGAGGAGAGGAAAAAATTTTATAGGATTTTGACAAGTATCGACTTGGCTTCACCGAGAATTTCTAGTCGTTATAGAGGTACAATTAGGGATTTCTCAGGAGTGGCTCACACCCGCGCTACAGGGGGCTGGGTGTGCTCGAAGTGCTCGATCTAATGAATCCCTTATCCAGCAACTCCTGTATCTGGACCTTGAGTTCCTACAACTCAACTAGTGACATCTTATGTGGGGTCATAGAGTTGGGCGACGTGCCAGAGTGTAACTCAATACGGAAGTCTACATCCCTCTGCGGAGGTAATCCCGGTAGCTCATCAGGAAAGACATCCTCATACTCGCAAACTACCCAAGGGAGATCTAAGTCCTATCTCACCTCGTCCTCCAAGGTAAGGCTTGCTAGCCAACCCATTAATTGTCCATGCCATCTGGAATCGTACACGGTCTAGGCCAAAGCATCGTGCTTATCCCCCTGAAATGTAACACGAGTACCGTCTTGTGTGTAGACCCCTCCTACACTCACAATCAATAATGACTCGATATGCCGTAAACCAGTCCATTCCAAGGATGGCATCGAACTCTGACATGTCCATGACCCTCAAGTCCACTGTGAGTACGATCCCAGAGATCTCTAACTCGCAACCTTGACATATCGTATCCACACTCACCCTAGTCCTTAGGGGAGAACTCACATACAGGGGATTCTCCAAGGTCTCAACCTCTAAGCCTAATTCTCTCACACATGATGCAGCGATGAATGAATGCAATGCACCATAATCAAATAATACCCTTACCCATAGGCGAGATAAAATAAACATACCCTCAGAGTATCGATCGATCCGCTGCTCACGGCATGCGGATGGCGACACGCCCTCAACCCTCGATGTCCTAGCTTCAGGCCTTATCCTCTTCCCTCAAACCATACCCTAGCCTCTCCGCTTTGGTTCTGCGGCAAAAGAAAAGGTGCTCAGGCATCACCCGTGGACCGATATCGGGTTCCTCCGACCCGCATTAGCGGATGAATAAATGTGTCCACGTTGTCCCATCAAGACTAGGACCACGCTTATCCCAAAACCCTGATCCTCTGCGGCAATCTCGCCCCCATACGGCCAGTCAGATGGCAGATAATAGGTTATCGGCCCTGACTGAATGGAAGCTCTAGTCTGGCTTTGGCTATGATAGTCGCGGCCCTGTCCTTAAAACCCTCGTGAACTGGAAGTCTCTACTTTCTTTCCAAACCAGAAGACCACTCTCTTCGCCACTCAATACCTCAGATTCTGATGCTCCGTGGTGCCCTTCATCTCTCTCTACGGCCATAGTCAGTTCCGACCACGAGTCCATATCCTGTAGGAGGAATCCCACAATCTTGCCCTAGATGGATAATTTCAACCCATTCTCAAACTTCCTCACCTTGGCCATATCTATGGTCACGTAGTCATTAGTAAAACGGTTTAACTCTATGAACTTAGCCACGTACTCCATCACTGTCATCGTTCCTTACTTCAGCTCTAGGAACTCCTGGGCCTTTACATGTCTAGCAGTGGTCGGAAAATATTTGCCCATGAAAAGCTCATGAAACTCTGCCTAAGTCATTGCCTTTAAGTCCCTAGAGGTCTTAACCCAGTCCCACCACACTTCGACTCACCCTTAACCCACGTGCCTAATTTGATCTCGGGACGTGATCTGAGGTGATTTCATGGCTCCAATATCTTCGACCGCCTAACCAACGGTCTCACCATCGATCCTCCCTATAGGAATGTTGGGAGATGATGCTTCTTAAACCTCTGGAAGTTACTTAGACCTCCTCACCCCACCCGCACTGTACTGTGGCAAAATCTGGTCAACACAGCGACTCAGTGGCTCGTAAAGGCCTGTTGATAAAAAACGGGCGATGGTCGACTATCGCCCCATGGACGCCCTCTACGTCCCTGTCCTCGACTTGCCATCTACACATGTCAAACGGAAACAGAGTTATTAAATTTCTATCTCAGTCTAACTAGTAGTGCACATGCTAACCACATGTAGACTTTGTCATCATGAACTGAACCGTTCATCACCTTTTTCATTGGCGGTGCTAATCACCAACCGCTAATACCATTCAATTCGATTGCGAAATTTTCAGGTGTTCATTTTTGTTTTCTGAACCCCTAAGGTTATGTTTTCTAACCCTAGTGTTCTATATACAATTCCTCATGCATATATTTCATACACCCAATCACACATGTTAAGCACAAAACATGCATGTATCACACAATTCAATTCACCAAAATGCACAATTCAAACCACAGTACACCTTCGGTCCCTGAGCCATTTCTCTATACCTAAGTCATTTGCATGGCGCATTTTTTACATTATAAGCTGTGACACCATATCTAAGGACCATTGACAACAGTTAACTCTTGGAAACTGTGATTAATAAATAACAAGCATACACCATGTGTCCCATTTAGGGATCCATAATTTAACAAAAATCGAACCACCTGATCTCCTTTGTCTGAGAAATTTCGTCTAATCCAACGTGAACTAATAATACATCCTATCAAACTGATATACCACCAGTTCATAGTCATAGCATTCTCATTATTCAACCATACCACCAAATACTATACATTCTGAAAGCTATGTGACAGATATGTTTACAAGGGTTTAATTATACACTCCCATACAAAATGATATATTAAGCGTCGTTCTAATAATACATGCCAAAATATGGTCTAAAAACCACATCCGTTTTCTTATGTATATGAGGTCTGATCTTTGAGTCTCATTGCTTCTTACGACACATTACGAAAGAGGGTCCCACGATGAAATTGACAAACCTTGTTAGTGATAATCTCTTGAGTTACTCCCCACCTAGTACTCATGCAATGATCGGCAACCATACACATCCAAGTAGAAAATGTCTACATGGATGTGTGTGTTATCATGAATGTCTTCGTATATATCGAGAAGTCACTCATATCGAACTCCTCACACATGCACAATGCCCAGTGTGACAGCATATTATTGTAATACAGTGACACATATCAGAAACTTACTAAATCTGGTGCAATGTAAGTGCAATGGACAACTAATCCAGAGTCAATCCAGGCTCTATCACATAACTTCAGTCTATGTGTTTAACCATATGTCTTATTTTGAAGTGACATAACTTTGATTACGCGGTGTATCTTACACCCATGTTCTAGGTTTTTCACCTAAGGGGATTAATAGCCCCCTTCTTGCTTCTCCCAACACACATTAATTATATTTCACTTTATGTTTTGAACGTTGAGTGTTCCATTTATTGAATGATAGTGCAAAGTGCAAGTACTACCATTCATCAACACTAATGATGGATATGTGTACTATCTTGCTCAGTATGGTGATGTGTCCTTGTCCTGCATATTAAATATAATGTCACTATAATTTCTCATGTTATATGATGCACCTACATGAACAATTTCATAGGTTGTACTTCTTCTTGTCAATACAACACAACTTTCTCATCATAAAGCATACAAGCATCCGTCAATCATGGATAAATAATGTCATATGACCTTCTTCGAATGAGATCACGCGGAAATTCCTACCCGTCTGATAGCCCCTAGCCATGCCATCTGTGTCATGTCAAAACAGAACTATTCACATCGACACAACGACAGCACACTAGATTTTACTTATAGATTTCGAGAAGAAAAGTTTGATCTTACTTATCCTCCTGATACCACATGGCTGGAATATTGACTCCAATGACTCATAGAGTCCAAGAACACCAACGAGGATTTGGGCGAAGAAAGTTATAGCAGATCAAGGATTAAACACTCATATGAATGGTGGGTAGCGGGACGGACTTTCACCTAGCAGAACGAACCTGTAGAACAAACTTCACTAAGCGGACAGTTGACCCGAACCAAGCTTTGCCAGGACATACTGGGATGAACTTTCTGCTTAGACTTTCACCTAGGCGAAGCAGGACCATAACTTGAAAGCATAGAGGTCCGTTTGGGTAATTCAAAAGCTGTCAATTCATGATCTTGACTACAATTTACCTAAAGGACACATGGCCAAAATTCCCTTTGTTCCACACGACTAGTCCTAAAGAATCTGTTATCAGTGGGATCAAAAATAGATGACTTCCCATAGTTCAAATACAAACAACTTATCTCCTTGGGGCAAAACACAACCACAACCCTTAAGATGTAAAATAGCAAGTAGAAGACCTACTTCTTGAAATTAACAAGTTGCTCCTAGGAAGTCAGTGGACCGCTTCCCTTGAGAAACCTCAGATTTCGGAACTCTTCACTTGAATCCTCGATAGAATCTCGTGTTTTGATACCCGCGTGGCAGCCGAGCATCGCGGTCATTTCGTTCTTGGCGCGACGAAAACCAACCCATAGATCTCTGATGTGAGAAGTTAAGTTCTCTTTGCTGCTTTTCTACTTTCTTTTACATGCTTTCTTCTTCTCTCTACTTTCCGAATTTGTTTGGTCGAGTCGATGGGCGTATTTAACCGTGTCACTCTCTCTGTGACTTCCGCCCGTTTCCTTATCCTATTTCTTCCATAACTTTGATTTCCTTCTATGATGGTGACACATGTCACACATGGAGGATACCAGACTTAATGTTTGACTTGCTCTCATTTACCAGCTGGATTAATGTGACCCTCAGCTTGATGTGTCGAAGTGTTACTTGTTGTTCTACTCTCGGTCTTGCTCAGCATGAAATTAAGTCACATCTCATGTATCGACGAAGTGCGGGAGTATTTGAATTTAGCGATACAGTGTCGGTGAAGTCCGTTTCGTCACCCGAAATCTACAAAAATTCCAGATTTTCAATCAAAATTACCATTTTACCTTTGTTTAGAAAAAATGAATTTTCTCGGGTTTTACATTCCTGCACTTTTTGCACTTTCATAGTTAGAGTGTATGAACTAGTCCGAGCATTTCACCCGAGGGGATGTCTAACCCTTCTTGCTATTCACCCCACCCGTAACCATGTTCTGTAGAAGTGACTCTTAGATATCGATCAGCGAGTATCAAGCTCTGTAATCAATGCCAGATATGGTGATTTATTATATCATGCACTCACCCCATTTCAATCGTCATTATACATATCATGTACATCATTGCATCTATATCTACATGTATATTAATTTTCTGTGACCTTAATTCAAACCACTTGATACCTCTTATGGACAGTATATATTATGAGCTCTATAATTTTCCAGCCCGAGCCATCATCCAGATATCAAACCACATTTAAAGCATTCTATTAGCGTTGATCAGCACCGTGACATAAACACTGATTCAACTAAGCGGCGGTAGCCGATCGAACCGGTACCCACATTAAGTCCCCGAGGTTCTACCCGCGGCCCGAGCTGAGCTACCATCGTTTGAAGAGCCGGCTTTACCACAGCCAAGCCTCAACGGCCTGACTTTACCCACTGACCACCACGGGCGATTCAGAACTTGGCTCGCTCTAATCGGCCAGCGTCTTCAATGTTTCGAATTGACAATCGAAGCCGTGAAGCCAGCCACAAGCGGTCTGGCAGACCGCCAACCTTTGGGTTGAGCTGGCCCTCGACGCCATGGCTCTTGGCGGTCGTACGATCATGGGTCTGCGAATGATTTATGATCGAGCTGATGTTATGGGCTGGATCAGTTGAGTGATTAAAGCAACATCGGGATTTAAATCAGTTTAACTGATGAAGAACACAGGTCTAAATTCTGCCCAGACTTTTAATTAAAATAGTTAAATGGGACACCTGAACCCAAATGAAGCGACTAAGTGTGGATCAGATGATAATATAACCCAGGCTATGGTCAATGATGGTTAAAGCCAACATAATTCTAAATCTCACAGTTCTGAAACTATCTGAAGACTACGATCTGAAATATCAGTTCGACATGGTCAAATTTGAATGGGTCATGGGATGTAGTGTAACTCATCTGTTTGAAATCATTAAAACAACCCCTTGGATGATCCACGATGGCACCGGATGAAATAAAATGGGACCCATACCTCTGGAAGCGTGAAACTCTCTCGCAGATAGCTGGTTTTTATATGTGACAAGTTAACCGTTGGGCGCTGAGAGATATCGGGAATGAAGCACGTCGGAGCTTTCTTCTTTCTACGCTGCACCACTTTCCCTCTCTACTAACACCACCCTTTTCTTTTCTTTTTTGTTCTCCACACGATTTCTCCCCCATTTGTACCCATCTCCCTAACCCTGAGCTTAGCGCAAAACTCATAATACATATTACCACAACTACTCCATACTTCTACTATATGGTTTGCTGTCATCTATATCACAGCACGACTTTGATCATATTATAATAATATGTCTTTATATGTTTCACATACATGCCATATGTCCTTTCAATTCTAGTTCCCAGTTCTTTTTAAAATGTAGATTTTGTGTCTGAAGTGATCGGGTAACTGATTTATGAAGCTGACTCAGCGATAAGGTCAGTTTTAAATAAATAACATATCAGATCGTTTTCAGATGTTGTTTGTCTTTAATAGCGACAAATTTCTTGCGTTTTCTATTTTTCAAAAAAGTTCATTTTAAGTTTCAACTTAACATATTCACATTTTATCGAAGCTATTATGATAACCATAATTAATCTTATAATTAATAAATAAATAAATTATTTTGTTGAAAAAAATTAACATATAAAATAGAATCAACAAAAATATATATAGCGATTCAACTTTGGTCTCTCTGCTATTAATATTTATTTTATATTCATATTCTTAAGGATTAAATAATCTTGTTTTTTGGCACTTTTATGAAAGTAAATTCTTTCAGCATTGAACTTGTTTGTTTTTCTTTTAATGTTGACTAATAATGATTTTTGAATGAATAGAAAAATACTAATATTTTGTGTTTGTTTTTTTACTTTTCTTACGTGCTATTCAATAATTTTTTATTAAAATTGGATATTAAATAGCAGTATTTTATATGTTTTATAGTCAATTAAACCTCATGGTTAAAAAAAAAAGGTTTCATACTAATAATAAAACATCTATATTTTTAAAATTTTGTTCTCCAATTTAGTAAGTATATATATATTGATTTATTTTGAAGAAAAGGAAATAACAACTAAAATATAATTATTATACTTAATCTATTAATCTTAGAATAAATTATATTCCATATTAAATAATAAGTAAACATATATTGATAATTGTTTTTTATTATTACCTCTGTTTTTTTTGACAACTTTGTTCATTAGTACAATGTGATAATCGGTCAGGATTCCACCCTACAGTAGGCTTGAGCCTGCATCTCACATGCGAAAAGACAATTAGGTCAAAAGGGTTTAGAAACTATTAATAAGTTATTACAAATGCGTTCTCTGTTTTTAGTTTATATGTTTCATTCATTTTCTTCATCAGTATAACTTTTAATTTTTGTTCTTATTCATTTAGAATAAATAAAGTTTGTTAGGATCTTTGAATTAACAAATTAGTCTACTATATTTATTGAGGTGAATAATGTTATCGTTTAACATGAGGTTTTTGTTCACCCCACCAAAGTAGAGTAAAGGAGCTTTACAGATATATAAACTTTCTTCACCTTTTTGGACATTATTGGTGGGTCATTTGATATGAAATAGTGGGAAATCAAAGTTAATATCACAGATATTATGGTTGTTTGTCTTATCATTATACCAATTAAGTTCTTCAGCAACCTTTCATATTCTGCTTTACATTTATGTTAAAATAAATTTGACTCTATCGTGGACTCTCTAGATCTGTTATTACTGCGTCTTGAGAATACCACGGATATCTTAAATTTTCTGCGGATGCTTGGCTTTCGTTAACTAGCTTATAACCCGATGAATGAATATGACCATAGTGGTCACATTATAAAATACCATATGTCATAAACATATCTATCGAGTTTCATATAAAAATTCTATAATAGAGTTTTCATGTACATAGTATTGTGTGAACTTTCATATCTCAGTGAGTTTTAGAACATATATCCTCTCTGCGGGAAGTACTAGGTCACAAATCTGAACATAACGATTGATTTTTTTTTGACCTTCTTTACTTCTTATTCATCATTCATTCTTATCATTTAATTTCATGTATCATTCGGTATACAATATATAAGTATTTGTCTGCATAGACCTCCTATCTTAAATAAGACGACAGATATAATAAGTACCAGAAGGTGTGTAATCTGCAGAAACGTCTTCTCTTTGCTTGCCGATAGAAGTGTCGTGAATCTTATGAAGTGCGAAACTAATCAAGGCGATCTTACGCCCATGTAACAGTATTCGTGGCTGCTAAGCGAAAAGTCTTAGAAGCACCTCGGAGATGCTTATTCATTCACTATTCAACCTTAACATTTTAAACTATGTATTTAAGAGCTCGTTTTTATCATTCTTAATTCATTAGTAAGAGAGCGAAAATAATGTTTGCCCTCGGATGTATCAGCCCAGAATGGCATGAATATATAATATTTTCTATTAATTTTATACTTGTACAAACCGCTGTTCATAACAAAGATTCTATATTAATCAGAAATAGATGATGTACAAATTAGGAAAATGAGGAACTAAACATAGCTTATAGGTAGTGAAGAGGTTGCTAGCGGACCGAAAGTTCATAAAACTTGATACCGGGTTCGCGAGAGCGAAGGTGTCTCGCCTGGGTGTGGACTTTTCACCTTCGATTAATAGGTGCTGAACAAAACAAAAATGGCCGGTTTTGCCATTTTAAGCTAGAACTCTTTTCAACCAAAACACATTATTTTGACAAAACCATAAAACTAACTTAAACGACTAAAAAACTTTTACATTCTGTATTGAAAATTGGGGTTTCTGCAACTTAAACAAGTATTTCAATACCAAAGTTTCAAAAGCTTAACATTCTTCCACTGGTTTTCACTTACACAAACTGTTTCATACGAACTTCTCTATATTTTCTTTATTTAATATTCTTGTTTGCTATATTCTTATCTTCTATTTTTTCTCTACTCCTTCCAAATCGTAGCCTAAAAAATAAGCATAAAATGAAATTATTTTGATCTTGTGATCTTTTAATCTTAAGACCATCTTTAGGCGACCTATTTTAGGTTTAATTTACCATTTTGCATTTATGTCATTTATTATCTCATATTTAAATTTATAGCTTTATCTTATTTAATTACTAATCTCTTTAAATGCTTACACAATGATTAAAAAGAGTAGCAAATTACTAATTTATTCTTAACTCTTGGATAATTTGGTTTTTTAATCATTTTTCTTACTTGGCATTTCTAACTGGAAAATACAAGGCTTTTTAGTTTTCTTATACTACAAGCGAAATAACTCTACTTAAGGTATAATTTGAGAATATATGGTTTATTGTACATCACAATAAAATCGCTACTATGGTATCGAGATAAAAAGATATATTTTAATTATTCTAAAAAATTTTGTTTAAATAATTTTAATATCTAATGTTTTTTATTTTTAATTATTATTTTTCATGTAATATTTAGAAAATAAACTAAATAATATAGAAGAATAATATATTGCTCTTAAACTTTGTCAGGATTATTTAAATAATTTTAATTATTTTACTTTATTTTGTACATCCTTTATATGAATTACACCTTAATATTATTTATTTTCACAAATTTGTCCCACTAGGACTCAACCCCTCATCTTCACATGCCTCGACTTCTTTTCTTCTTTTGGATTAGGTTTTATTTTTGTTTTTATATGATTCAAATGTCCGGTCTTCAATATTCGACTTTATTTTTCCTAGCAGCATACTTTTGCTTTCCAGTAAAATGGATGATTTTTGTCATTTAAATCAACCTTTACATCTTTAAATTTGTTTTTCTCGATAAAATGATTTTTCATGGATCGGTTTCGTTTGTTTTTAGGATTTGACCAGTTCTTCGATCTGCTGGCGTGTGGTTCTTCTCGCCTTAGTCGTGTGTTGTTATTGTCGTCGCCGTATTATTGTAGTTGTTGTCGTCTTTTGTCCCATGAGGTTTTGTGTAAATGCATTTTTTAGGTTCGTCGTCAGTGGTCGCGTCGTTTATTTGTATTTGACCAGTTCAGACGAGAATAAGAAGTAATCATTAGAGACAAATAATCAAATAAGTATTAGTTAACATGTTAAGCGCGCAAATCATGAGTATTATAGTTATAACAACATGTCGAAATATGTTGATTCAATTATCAATTGTATAGGTTTTAATAAGATTCATTATGATATTAATTTGAATGTTGTTTTATTTTTTATGATTTATAGCCATTTTGATTATATATTTATATGGATCTATTTTTAGTTTAAATGAAAGAAATTGCTTTTATCTTAAAAAAAAGTCATGTGGGTCTATTTTTCTTTATTTGATTAGCATCCTAAAAGCATTTCCGATGGGAGTTCTGCGGCCCAAAAATGAGTCTTAGAAATGCCATTTAGCCACAGAAACGTTGTTTGGCGGCTCATGCAGTGTTTCTTGTATGATAGGTATGAAAATGGGGTCTTGAATTTTAATAATTGTCTGTTTTTATTAAAAAGTATATAAATTCTTCATAGAATATGGGATGGCTCTCCAGGATTGAAGGAATAAGCTGAATTCGTCGTTATTTCTGACATCTTAGTTATCTATTAGTTCGCCAAAATATGTCATTTGTAGCACTGCATTGACGTTTCTCTGTCGATATCGCGCCTGTTGACTGATTTTTTATATTTGAGGTCTTAATTTAGACTATAAGATCTTGTCTCTTTGACCTGTAACTATCTTTAGATTCTTTAATAACTTTATTGCTTGGAACAGAGAAACTTGTGATTGAACTAAATTCAATTTCAGATAATTTAGTAAATAAAAATAAAGTTGAGACATTAAAAAAGAAAAAATGGAAAAATTAAGATTAATTAACTCATTCGGGTCAAACAACCCAAGTATCATGCATCCATCCACAGTTCTCTATATACACTGCTCTTTCTATCCTTTGAGGTGTCTGAGGTTTTACCAGGGAATTTCATCGGAAAAAGCGAAACCACCCTTCAAAAAACGTTTCGAAGTTTCTCTTGGAGGCATTTCCCCCTTTGAACATCAGAGAGATACAGGTGAATAGATTGACCCATTTCCCTCTCTTTTTCTCTCTGATTTTCAATGTATTTTACACTGGCATTTGTGCATTTCATGCATCAGGGTTTCATCTTTGTAGTCATTTTAATGTTACTGCTTGTTTTTTGGTTGAAACTCAAACAGGAAACGCTGTTACAGATTTGGGAGAAGAAGTATAATTTTATATTCTTGCCTTAGGTTTATTCCCAGGTCGAGTCTGTTGTGATTATCTAATGAGTGGATTCCTATGGTGAATTGTGTTTAAATTGAAGTGCCCGAACACATTAAAAAAATTAGATTCTTGGTCCTTGAAATGAGTGAAGGGGATTAGGGAAACACAGTTTGCTTATCCGTCAGTAATCGACGATTACACAATTCAAACAATTTTGAATTCACCTCAAATAACAAGTGAATAAGCGTACTGATTCCAGAACAATGATCAATTATTAAGTCCAGCAAATGGAATTCTACTGCTTGAACCAGAAAACGTGAGGACAATTATGTGGGAACTAATGTAGGTACATCTTTTATTGTGTGGGCTTGTATTGATGACCCTGATTAGTGTTGGGGGTATTTGTTAAAACTTTAACAGTAGTTTTGCTTGTTTCGGCATGAGTACTAAAGAACATCTCTATGTGATATGCACAAAGAAGAGCTGTTATTGGTGTCACCTTGCTTATTGAGTTCTTTTTACCAAATTATTTAGGCTATGATTAATTTCTGGAAATTTTGAACCTAAGAAAATAAAAGGGAAATGTAGATGGGGGAAAAAGTAAAGGAAAATAAATTATTGATTTAAAGTCAATAATGAATTCTTATATACTATTTTAAACTCCTTTTTGTTATTTTAATTCTTTCATGTAAGGATTAAACAGTTGGAAAATATATAAGTTTTTAATTTTTTTTAATTGTATTTTGATTTTCATTTATTTTTAGTTGGAGCCTATTCTTATATTTTCTATAAATGTATTTGTTGTATACTAAGAGCTCAATTGTTGGTGCTTTTATAGAACACTTGTAGTATCAAAAGTGATTTTGGATTAAAATTTTCCGTTTTAAGAAATTTAAAAGAAACTTTTAAAAAGTTGAAAAATTACTATAGTGTTTTCTAGAGAAACATTTGATAGGCAATTCTCCTAAAAACGTTTCTTGAAAAAATACACTTCAAGTAGAAACACTCCCAAACTTGCTCTAGGAATTTCTTTGGAAGAGATTCTAGGAGGGAAGCATTTTCTAATGCTTTGAAGTGCTCTCCTTGCACCCAAAAAAAAAAAAAAAAAAAAAAAAAAGTTTGGAAATTTTTATCAATCTTTTTTAAAAGTATAGAGAAGCACTTGAAGTGATTTTTGACCAACACTTGACAGGTGCTTCTTCCAAAATTCACTTACACTTTGTGATTCATATCTTAACTCTAACTAATACTCTATTGAAAAGAAAATAAAGTTTTTGAATGTTTTGTATATTTAAAAAATAAATAGATTGTAAGAAAAGGTATAAACAATTTTCACAAAAAATAAGAAATAAATCAGATTCTAAAAATATTCAATCCCTAAAGTTACTCCAAAATCTAAAGCTTGCCCAAAGTATAGAATATAATAAGATATGGGAAAATAAAAAGAAATAGTATCAAATCTATGAAATCAACCACATATTCTAACACTCCCTCTCAAGCCAAGGCATAAATACCATGTGTTCATGGCTTACCAACGATATAATCAACCATGATTCTTGGGTTTCCTTTTGCGACAATCTCTTATAATTGTTGTTTGGTAGTCATAAAAAGTGTAGAAATCGTTCCACTTTCGATCTTCTCCTATCTGAAATTTCTGTCCATATCAATATGTTTATTTCAAATCATGTCAAACTAGATCATGTGCAATGCTGATAGCTACTTTATTATCACAATAAATATTCATTGGGTCTTTTGGCTCCATGTGCAATTCTTTTGAGTAGGATCTTAATCCATATTTCTTCACATATTCCTTGTGCTAGTGCTCGAAATTCAACTTCAATGCTTGATCTAGATCCAACAATCCGTCTTTTTTACTCCTCATTGTCACAAGATTTCCTCATATAATAGTGCAATAACTCAATGTTGATCTTTAGTTTCTTTCAGCACTTGCTCAGTCTACATTCGTGTGTGCTTCAACTAGAAGATACTTTTTTTTTTAATAACAAGAATCTTTTTTCATGAGTAGCATTTAAATATGTAAGGATGTGAAAAAACAACAATGTGTCTAATTTCTTGTTTGTATAATTGTCTCACAATGAACTTACTCGTTTACTATGTCTGATTAAGTGTATAACAAATAAATAAGCTTTTCTCGGTGGCCTCTACAGGGATCCTTTATCCTTAGACTCCATCAGTCAGTCTAACTTATGGATTGGATCGCCAGGTGTGACTGGCCGGGTTTATCCTGTCATCCCTATTTCTTTAAGAAGATTCGCATTTTCTTTTGAGGAGTGATATACCTTGTTTTGGTCTTTACCTTCATACCAGAAAATATCTAAATCTCTCGATTCCTTTCTCAAACCCTTAATAACAACTCTTTCACACTTCTAATTTCTTTTTCATCATCATTTGTGACAATGATAATATCTATATAGATGATAAGAATCATGATTTCTTAATTGATGAATAAGTTTAGATCTATGACTTTTTTTTTTTTTGATGGGTATTTTAAATATGTCAAGGTGAGGTGAGTCCCTTGACTTTGCTCTCTTCCATATATTTTCAAGAACTTTGTGAATCTCTCAAATTATGCTTTAGGTAATTGCTTGAGCTCATACAAAGACTTCTTTAACCTACACACCTTATTATTGGATAGATTCTCAAATCTTGGTGGCAAGTCCATGTATACTTCTTCCCGCAAATTCTTCTTCACCAAAAAGCATTACACATTAGAATGATGAAGAGACTAATCGATTGAACTAGGAGTGAGGATTACATGGAATTCATTTTTTTTGACTTGAGTGATCCCAAGAGTTTGTATATACCCTTTAACTACCAATCTAACTTTGTCTCTCTATTGAACCATTTGCCTTGTATTTAATGGTAAATATGAACATTTTTTTCCGCATAGGAACTCTACTGCTTTCCAAATCTCATTTTTGTGTAAGACTCTCATTTCTTCAAATATGACATCCCTTCATTTAGGGTTCTTTTAGAGCTTCTTGTATATTGTTGGGGATATATTAAGATCAAAAATTGTAAGTAGTGAAGGCTTACCATTGGCTCGACCATTTTTATTTTGATACAGTAACAAGAAAACCTTTCATAAGAGTATAAAAGGCCCATAGAGCGAAAGGAAAGGAGGACCAAAGGCTGACCCACGAAAAAAGTCTGGCGTAATATAGAATATCTTTAGCAAAGCTTCTTTCAAGATATCTGCAATTTGGGATGTAACTGATATGTAAAGAGCAGTGTAAAGGCTTTAACTTTGGGATTGAGAATGTTGCATCTTCAAAAATGATTATGTTTCTTTCTTTCCAGATTGCCCAAAAGAGGTAGCTGGGAGCTCGACCATGATAGGACATAAAATTAGATAAGGGTTGTTACTACTAGTTCTAACCACTTTCCTGATTGCAATTGGAATATGTAAATTGGATTCAAACAGAGAACTTGAACGAGGCAAGGGATGTGTAGCACCTATTTCTGGGGTTGAAGATTGATTTTAAGAGAGAGAGAGAGATGCAGGATCTTATACAACAAACATTGGGAGTGGAATATCATTTTCCATTTAGGTCGGAGGTTGTGAGAGCAGCGGAGACACCAAATCTATTCTAAATCAAGTATTGTGAGTCTTGTTATGCTCTTGATTTGGAGTTGTTTCATTATAGAATTTGTTCTCCAAGTTCAAGTAGTAGTTTCTTCTTCAAATTTTAGAAAATTAAGTTTTCAATCCAAAGTTAGAACTGTATTTCCTTTAGGAGTTATTTATTTAAATTAAAGATCTTGTTTTCAAGTCAAAGTAGGGTTTCTTTATTTTGATTCGAGAAAGAGTAATAATTTATATATACTCTTCCTAATGTGATCTTTTGTTATTAGTTTCAGTTTAATAATATTTTCAGTTTTACTGCTTTAAGTTATCTCTTGTTTTCATTATATGTGGTGGATTCCTTGTAGTGAGTTAGTTGCTTTTTATCCACAGGTGGATTCCTTGGGGTGGTAGTATATTTCTATTGTTCTCTAAATGTGGGTGGATTATCTGATGAGTTGTTAGCTGCTATCTCTCTGATGGATTCCTTGTGCGAAATGTAATTATCTGCCATACATAGCCTCTACTTGTCTCATAATCTTCTCCTTTTCACTTTAAGTCAATTCTTGACCATAACTAAAACTTAATCTTGTTCCTCTCTAAATACTTTCATATTTTGTTTCATCTTGAAGCCATAAATGCCATCATCCTAACCTTTGAAGCCCACCCAGGTCATTTTTGCCCTAGCACCTAGAAAAACTCAGCTGCTAACTAGCATAAACAAAGCTATTTTTGCATCAAATCGAACCGAACCTTTCAAACTAAAATATTCATTTCTAAACTTTATTTCATCATATATGAAGCCCTTAATAAGCCTTATACCCCTTGGGACCGGACATCCCTTACCGTCAAGTTACGCCCCCATAATCTACCTTTTCGGCCCCCTGGTGTCATTGGGTCCCATCCTTTGCGTCGGAGAAAGTGAAGATGTGAGGATGAAGTGATCTACCACATTTTCTCATTTCCTTCCAAAGTACGCTAATTGGTGCTTTCTTGTTATTGCCCATTTTTATTTCCTTCATTTTGTAGTTGTTCTAGCTCGCTGCTAGCTTCCCTTTGATAGTTGGATCGGTCAAATTTGAGAAGGGAAAGGTCATTTATGGTTGCATATACAAATGAATAGGGTTGACTCAGACCGGATCCTCTAGTCTCGTTTTGTCTCCTGAGATACCGATCCCTCGAAAAATTGACCTCCGTATTAAAAAAATGTTGGAAGATGAAACAACATACACCTTTGTTTAGTGAGCCTTTAAAAATATACACCTATCAGCTCTAGGACCAGATTTATACTTTTTTGGACTATGAATATGAACAAACGTGACACCCAAATATTTTAAAGAGGAAAGGAACCAAAAAAGATGAACTCTAGGAAAATGATGCTTAAGAACGTCAATTTGATTTTTCATGTCTATGGCATTGGATGAGATACGATTAATAAGATATGCAGCAGTTAGACAACATTACTAAAGTGGATTTTGGGTATAATTTTTGTAAAGATCAAAGCTACAATATAGAAATAAATTCTATTTTTTCCTTAAGATCAGCTCACAACTCTGAGAGTATAAATTCCTATTTTCAGTCTCTGTTTATGAGTTATGTATCGTTAGATCTTGAGAATTGATGTAGGGCTTCTCACCCAATAAATGTCGAGGTCGATCGTCTTACAAGTTTGGAATTGTTTGATTACAACAATGTCTTGCCACTATATTCAATGTCAAGGTTTGGGGCCTTGTCATGGTAAGACGAGAACAAGTCTTTTCGACTATGGGATTGATCACTGGAACTCTCGACAAACATTGGGTGATCTTCATTGTTGTAAAAAAATTCAGATTGAGGTTTGTTGAGACACCAAATATCTATCTATTTCCAAGTATTTTGAGTCTTGTTACTATTTTGATATGGAATTGTTTTATTTTAGAAATATTTGTTCTCTAAGTTAAAATAGTAGTTGCTTTATTTAATTTAGAAAGTTTGTTTTGCTAGTCAAATAAAATATGCAATTTCTTTTTAGAAAGATTTGTTTTTAGGAGTTGCTTTATTTAAATTAGAAAGTCTTTTTTTCCAAGTCAAAGTAGGAGTTTCTTTATTTAAATTAGAAAGTATGAGGCTATATATACCCCCTTAAAGTAGTCTTTCGACAACCAATTTAGAGTTTTATAATATTTTCAAGTTTATCTTTTTTAAGAGTTCTCTCTTGTTCTCTTATCTCTTGGGTGGTTCTTTTGGTGGCGAGTTAGTGACTGCTTGTCATGATGGATTCGGCGGGTGACAGTAAGTTACGCATCTCTACTTCTTCTCTTTATCTCTCACTCATGAATTTAAATAACCTTTTATATTTGTCTTAGGTCTCCACAGTGGCCGAAAACTTTCCACGAATCATAACCATAATTAAAAAACATTTTTTCATGTGCTTTCTTACAAATGTATAAACTATCATCTCTGATATATATAAGCCCAAAGTGGTATAACCTAGCATCTTGAGAAGAACTGAAAACTACTCAAACTAAACAAAATAAAGTTGTTTCCATCAAATCAAACTTTGAACCTTTAAAACTAAATTATCGAACTCTACAACCTTAATTCTGCTATATATAAACCTAAACTAAATACTAAAGCCTTTGGGTTGAGGCCTTTCCACTTGCGCTTTAAAGTTTGCATCCTATACCCCTAAACTATAACAAACCCATCCCTAACTTACCCAAACCGTTAGATTATCCATCACGGTCCCATCCTTGCATCAAGAATGATGTAAGATCCCATTTTCAGGAAGATATGAACCTAGAATGCTATTGAAATGCTCTTTGCAATTATTAGTCCTTAACACTTAGTGATTCTGGTATGGTTTGGATTTAGATCATCATATGAAATGTTTTTGAAGGAAGGAACGACTTGTAATTGTTCCTTTACAAGATATATCCATTTTCTCTAGTGCAATCATCAAATAAAGTATCGTGCTTACTCGACTAGATGACTTGAGTTCAATGCGGCATGGCGCCATTGCCTTCTATTTATGTGTATCGAAAGGAGATTAAGGCAAATCGGGGAAGCAAGTCTTTGGCATGGGATAGCTTAGCGGCATAACGTCTCGTGAACAGCATGCTATGAGGGAAAGCAACACGCGGTCTGGTTGGACGCGCACGGTAGTGATCAGCGGGTACTCCGACTTGAGAGGGCTGGTAACCAGAGCATGGAAGCTAGCCAGGGATCGGAGTGGGGCTTTGCGGCATATGGGCATGGAAGCCTTGGGCAGCAAGTCTCCCCAATTGGGTGCAACAAGAAGGTCTACGACGCCAAGGGCCACTGGGCGTTAGGGTCTGAGGCGGGAAAGACTCTAGTCGAGAGGGATTCGCATGGCTTTGCTTAGGAGTCCTGATTAGGCAAGACTCCTAGTCCGGGAAGGATTCAACTGCTGGTTGAGACTTAGGTTGAGTGAGATTCTTGGTTAGATTTATCTAAGTTACTACTTGGGTAGCTATATAAAGGGCTTCAACGTGCTTTCGAGCAGCTGAACGGTGAGAATTGGATCCATAGAAAGCATTGAGCATCCCGACCATGTGGGAGCCTTTGCAAGAGAGTCTTGTATTTTAAGAGTTAATAAAATAAAAGTTGGGGAGAGCCTCGTACATTCTTGTGTTTGGGGGCGTGGGCCATTGAGAAAATTTAGTCTACTTGGGTTTCTGTTTGCATGCGCAAGCAGTGGGCGTGTGACAGTTAGGTATCATACGGATGACTCTGAGGAATGATGATCGATCTGTGGGAGCAAGTAACAATGATGAAGCGGAGTAGTACCTTGGTGTCAAAAACTTGATCTGGAGATAGAGCTGTAGTGGCGAACGCAACCCTTTCAACAGCTTCTTGAAGCCTTCTTCTTTGTAGCTTTCACTTTGTGAGGAATCCCCGATGGGGTCGTGCGAGAGGCCTTTAAAACGGATGGAGACCCTCAATGAAACTAAAGTGCTAGCGTAGTGCAAGGAGTTCGGGCTTGAGCAAGAGATCTCTAGAAGCGATATTGTATTGTTGGAAAGAGCAACTGATGGTGCATGGGACTTCCATCTACCTCAGATTCATGCCTCTTACTAAAATTACTTTGTATGCGAGCCCAATCACTTTGTGGTGCCTTGAAGTGCTGATAGACTTGGAGAACTTCCTTTGGGACATGGGGCAATATTTCATTGCTGATCGAATACTGTTGGTGAACAAGTGACGATAACCACCATGTATTTGTCGGGCGATGCAAAGCTTTGGTGGCGGACCAGATTGAGTGATGATGCTGCTGTTGGTCGACTAAAGATTGAGAGGTGGGAGATCTTGAAGAAAGAGTTGAAGGATAAGTTCCTTCCCACGAACACAACGTGGATGGCTAGAGGGTCTCTAAAGAAGCTCAAGCAGACAGGATCGGTCAGAGACTATGTGAAGGAGTTTAGCTCATTGATCCTTGATATCAGGGCGTGTCCAAAGTCGACAAAATTTGTTGACTTCATGTCGGGTTACAGGATGGGCTGTGGCCCGAGGAGGCAAAGGGGTCAGACTTATCTCGACCATGGTAGCAATGGTTGCCTAGTACATTACAGATGACCCTCTTCCCGCCCAAAAGGAAGAGCGGAAACAAATATCGGTAGAAAGTTGGAATCAAAGACCTCTAAGGCAGTGAGCGAGACTGGAAGGGCACAGTACATAGGCGAAGTGGGAGAGAGCGACTTCCTCATAAGCTACCAGACCATCGGGATGCTACATCTGCGATGGGCCTGTCGTGAGGCCCTTGAGAAGGGGCTGTCACGATCATAACTGAAAATCGAGGGAAAACGAGTGGGTTAGGGTCCTACAGTATATTTGGCTATTGAATACTATTAGTCAGGCAACTCTGAAAGGGTTGATTTACGTTGAGGTTGCTGGCGGTGAGATGAAAGATCAGTGTAGTAGACAATGGAGCGACCTGACTTCATATTGACGAGGGAGACAACTAGACTTGGATTGAGCTTTATTTGAGATGTGACAAGTTGGCTATGAACAACCAAACCTGAGGCATGCTGCGTAGAGCAGAGAGCGATTGAATGGGGATTGGAAAGGTATGATAGACTTCCTTAATGTGCTTTTAGATGATTTCGATTTTATTTTGGGTAATGACTTCTTTCAGAGGGCCAAGGTAGCCTTGTTGCCACACTTGATTGATCGTGGACGAGAAGCAGCCATGCTTTGTGGCCCGGCCTCGACAAGGCTGCCAGAGACAGCCCGGGGGAAGATGCGTTTGGAGAAAGGACATAGGAAAGGCGACACACATATCCGACGGTGAGATCAAGTGGGATGACCGCGTTAAAGAGTATCGGATGTAGTAGTCACATGTTGGCGAGTTGAAGACATGATGCCTTTTGAGTTGCCTAAGAAGTTTCCACTGAGAAGGCAGACGAATCATTAGATTGAGCTTGTGCCAGGATTGAGACCTCGCGGCTCACATCGAATGGCTCACGAGGTGGTGGTTAGGAAGCAATTGATGGAGTTGCTAGATGCGAGCATGGTCCAACCCTCCAAAGCACCGTATGGGCCAACGGTATTGTTTCAGAAGAAGCAAAACAATTCTCTTTAATGTGCATTAGATTACCGGGCGAACAAGAAGTCACGATTAAGAGAAAAAGTATCAGTCTGGGTTGGTTAGACTATTGATCGATCAGGCAAGACCCAGTGCTTCGCGAGCTAAACGTGATTCGGATATTGACAAGAATCGCGTGTGATTTGAAGAGACGAGGCGAGACCCTGTGTGTGACACGGTATGGAAGCTTTTGAAGTTCTTCTTAGTCAGTACCATTCTGGATTGACTAACGCCTGGGCATTTGTAACCTCATGAATGATGTCCCTGTTGACTGAACTCATTCGTGGTGGTATGCTTGGGCCGACATGGTGATCTATAGTCAACTGAAGATCCACTTGGTACACTGAAGGTGTTTGATGGCGACGAACCCGGTTGTATGTGAGAAGGATAAGTGCAAGTTTGCTTGTTAGAGATCAAGTTTTGGGTCATGATTTCCAAGTCCTGGGTCGGGTGGATGGATGCTGAAAGGTATCAGTCGAGGTGACTATATTTGACGAAAGTAATGAAACGATCCTTCCTCTGTTCATAAGATTGCACATAAAAGAAGAGATTCATGAAAGAAGTAATCTAGATATAGCTTGTCCTCTAAAGAACAACTTTGAAGAAGGAAGTGGGAATGGGATGTAGAGTGTATTTGCCTTCCAAGCTTCGAGGATGAATCACCTTAGAGCAGGTTTTGAGACCTCTGAGCTCTGGGTTGCGTTTAAAGTGCACGGACCGCGTCGGACATAGCCACTGGGCGGTGTGTCCGATTGTAGAGGGACGTGCATGGCATTTGAGTCGAGTTAGATCACGGTGAAGCGAGGTACCTTTGCCCATGAGAGAAGAGATGTTTGCGGTCATCCATTGTTTAAGACATGGGCACTACTTGATGGAACATGGTTCATAGTAGTGGCCTTGATGTAGCCCGACACCTTTCAAGCTTCGAAGAAGTTGCGAGCAAGCTCAATGGCAAAGAGTTCTTAGCGGAGCTTTGACTTTGTGTGGGTGCCTGAGCCAGTCGACATAACGGAAAATGGCCAAATGCGCTGAGTAGGAGAAGAGTTGAAACTTTGTAGGTTTGTTGAGTAGAGTTATGTGAACTCCAAGTAGTAATAAAACAAAAGCTCCCACAGACTTCCTGCCAAAAATTTGGTTGGCAAGTGATCTTTTCTGGCGTATCTGCTGAAAGAATGAGGTTGCTTTACTAAGGAGGAAAATTTGTGTGTGCCAGTAAAGCAGTTGAGGCAGGGTTGGTAGGGGCACCCTTGACCAAAGTGAGCTGTTCACCAGGAAGAAGAGAAGAAGAAGAAGAAGGAGAGAGGAAGAAGAAGAGAAAGAAGGAGAGGAAGAAGAAGAAGAAGAAGAAGAAAAAAAGAGAAGAAAGAAGAAGAAGAAAGAAAGAAAAGCATTGGCTGTTGCTCTCACGAATCTTTTTCATTGGCCTACAAGATGAAGGAAGGCGTGGTTTTATGTGAACATGCCATGTTTATCAGTTGATAAGGCAGAGCGAGAAAGAAAGAAGCGGAGTTTGCTATAACCATTGGGAAGACCATAGCAAGTGTTTATCGTGGACTTCATCAAGTGGTTTCCGAAAGTTGAGGGCTTTGGATCAAATTTGGTTGCGGTAGACAGGTTCTCTAAGTACGTTGTCTTCATACCAGCCTTAGGTGAGTGTCCAGTTGAAGAAGCAATGCGAATCTTTTTCAGCAACGTTGTGAAGCATTTTGGGATGCCTGAGGACATAGTGAGTGATTGAGACACGCGCGGTTCTAGCGGATTTTGGGTTGGTTTGTTCCAGATGTGTAGTCTGAAGTGCGAAGTTCTCTCTTTGCTAATCACCCTCGAGACTAGCGGTTGGGTGACGGTGAATCAGATCTTTCAAGTACTTGTGCCTTTATATACTTGGGCAGCTCAAAACAAGCGGTTGGAACTTCTTGAGCCGCGTAGTTATTTTATAGTCACACTTCCAAGAAGTTCGAAGCCACGAGAATGAGGCCGGCACGAGTATGATTGGGTTGACCTTGCCTTTGGGCGTGCTTAGTTTTCTTAACTGGTGTAGCGTGGCCCTCTTTGCATATAAGTTTGCAAAAAGACCCGGCTGGTTGCCAGTAGTATAGACGACGAAGGCAAGTAGCGCGAAGAAATATCAGGCAAAAGCGGGAGGCACCCAAGATTTGAGGAAGGAGAAGGTTACATTTGAAGCTAACTCCTCGAAATATGGAAAGAATCCAAAATAAGCAGTTTGAAACTAGTCATTATGATGACGCTGAAATTGTGAAGCGCATTAGGAATCTTAGCTTCATGTGCGACTACTTGAGATTGAAGCTTAAACCGGCATTCATGAAACTCTTTAAACCTTATCATCATGATCTATTATTTCGGATGAAGTGCTGACAAGCGGAACGCTATGATCAAGATTGGGTTCGAAAGAGATTGGCCTCTTTGCGGGATAGGAAGATGGGCAAGCTGGAAGAAACAAGTGGTTGATACTTGATTCGTGGAAGGGCGTTAGTGAAAACAAGTTAGGAGAAAGGGTGCTTTACTTTGTGGCGAGTTTGAAGGCGAGATCGGTGATTATGCGTCGTTGATGGCGAGGGCGAGCGACTACCTCAGTGGGAGGTTTTATTAACCCCTGCGACTAGATGACTCTGAGTTCAGTGAGGCATGAAACATTTGCCTTATTGTCGTGCATCGGAAGAAGAGATCAAAGCCGATGGTAAGCAAGTCTTGTACGAGATAAGCTTAGTAGCATGATGTGTTTGGCATGCACATGAGGAAGCGAAACCACTGTGGTCTAATTGGGACGCCACAGTAGCAATCGCGACACTCACGACTTAAAGGGGGCTGAGCGCGACCTGGCAAACAAACGGGATAGAGTGGGAGAAGCACGCCTTATATAATCATGGAAATACCCAGGCTAAGTCTCCTAATTGGAGTGCAACATGGATCCTAAGGCGGTGGGGTCTAGTAGGAAAGACTAGTCGGGTTCGCGTCGTTTGTGGAGTCCCGATCGACGGAGACTCCCCAGTCAGGAAGGAAAGGTCGCGTGGGCTTGGAGTTGAGGACTTAGAGTTAAAGTAGGACTCTTAGTTAGATTTGTACTAAGGCGCATAGGTAGCCTATCAAGGATCGTGCTCACTTGGCTGGAGCAGTGAGTGGATCCATAAAGCATAATCCGACAGTATGAGATCGCTGCGAGAGAGTCTTTGTATTTTAGGTTAATAAAATGCAGGATTGCAGGGAGGGAAGCCTGATATGTTCTTGTGTTTAGAGTGTGGGCATTGAGAGGCATCACTAGTGGGTTTCTGAGCTCTGCATCGCAAGAAATTTAGAAATTGGCGTGTGACCTGAAACCATTTATAACTTTGAATGAGAAGTAACTTGAAGAATGATCGTCAGCTATCTATATGAATGATCATAAAAATAACAGGGAGAAAAATAAGCACTGAGAAACACTCTTTAATGAGGCGCAAACGATCCCTTTTACTATATTGAAAATGGTAGATTTAAACATATAGAGCTTTTATAAAGTCCCCATTTTTACAAATAACAATAAGAACTCTATTAAATAATATACACTAGATGTGGCCGAATATTCAACCAACTACTATTAAACGGCAAACTCCTAAAAACTCTGGTAGATGTTATCTGATTATTTTTCTCTTTCCCTTTTATTTTCTTTCTGTATTGTAGGTCCTATGAGCATGTATATATATATATAAGTCCAATATGTAATGCTTTATTTTTTTTTTTTAACATAATAAAATTAGGGATTCTCCATTTTCTCTCTTCACATGGTTTCAGAGCCAGAGGGGAAAACCTAATTTCTTTTTCAGTGACCGTGTTTCCTTTTGACCACTGTTCTCCTTTGAACCCTCACGCGTCCCGGTGACTTTTACGGCTGACTCTTATCAGGCGGGAGACCTCGAATTCCAAAGCGGGGATGCCGATCTACGTCGGAGGAAACCGACCGGAAGCGATCAATCAGCGTGCGCCATCTTGCCGCTCTTCTCCGGCGGCCTAAGTTCCACGGGCCGACGCGTGTGGGCGCGTGACCCACTTTCTGGTGCTAAGATTCCATCTCCAGGCTCGTTTGATGTCGTCTTGTTGATCCATCCCTGTGGTCCTCACGAGGCCTTCTGTTCTCCACTTTTGGCAATTTTGGCTCTAAGCGCACCTTAGTGTCCTTTTCTCCACGATTTGAGTCACTTTTCTTCATCTCAAGTTCCACAGACGTGATTCGCCCTCCTATTAGGGCTCTCTTGAATCCAAACGTTCTTGAATCCAAACGTGATTCAATCTCCAATTAAGTGGATATGGTGACTAAATTATTTACATCGTTGTCTTTGGATCTCCATACTATCATCGAAAAATGATTGGTAGTGAATTATCTTTCTGGTAGCTTGTGGAACTACGGTTCATGGGACAAGGGGTTATGAGGATCATCTTATTACATCGGAGGATGCTATGCCTAATGTTGACAAAGGTGCGATGGAAGAAGGCAGTACCTGACTAACGTATTATGGCGGTTGGTTGTTCAAAAATTTAGCCGTCTTTGGGCTTGCAAAATGTTTTAAGTTTTGCGTCAGGCGAGTCACATCTGAGGAGAATGATATCACGCCTTTGTGGGTAGCTTTGCTGGCCCAGCCGATATCAGACGAAGCCCAGGACATGGATTTATCTAATTATATCAGCCAAACTGCCTCTCTTAAGGAGGAGTTCTTGACACTGATGCCTCTTACTAGTGATGTTGGGGGCTTTCCGACAAGCGCAGTTGACAAAGTTTTCATGGTCCTTACTCTTATTGGCCTCGTCCAGGTTCTTGAGGCTGTAGTCGGATTCTTAGCGGTCCATCGAGTCCGTCCTTGGATGATTAATGTTTCTTTCGCCTCTTCGGTATCTCTCCACTCGGACTTTGCTGTCGGTAACATGATTCTTATGTGTTAGTTTCTGAGCTAACCTCGGGAGCCTTGATGGTAGCTAGAGTAGAGGGGTGTGCCTGTTGCACCTGTGCGTCGCTTGGTCACACTCGTGATACGTTGTTACCAGTTATGGGCGACCTTCACGCGCGCGCGCCTCGTGGCCCGGTCATGATTGATTCTCGGCCGCCTGAACTCAGGCTCTCTATCTCAATTATTCCCTCAGCGATGAGTATGATGACTAACTTTGCCTATTAGGCGGTCGAAGTTAACCTAATTACTTTGAGCCAGTCAAGCCTCTCTGCCTGCCTTGCTCATACATCTTCTCTTGGACCTGGATTACAGACTCTGGTGCTTGATCACATATCACGGTAATAAAGATGCATTTCTCTTCTCTTACTACCACCTCTGCACCTCTTTTATTACTTAGCTAATAGTTCTCAAGCGTGGCTGAGTATTGGTTAGCATTCTTTCCTTCCACACCTCTCCGCCGCTCATTTTATACTCCTTAGTGTCCGCTGATACGTATTTTCATGACAAAATCACTCGTACTCTTAATTGCTCCATTATTTTTAAATAAATTTGGCGATATATGGGGCCAAGATGCAGAGGAGACCATATTGGCATCGGACGTGAGTCTCGAGGCCTCTATCCTCACCTGAAATCGTCTCCACATGATTACATTTCCATTGATGCTCCTCTTCTCATCCACGATTAAATAAATTGCCTAGTCTTCAGTTCGGAAGATGGTCCTTCGTTTTCACTTGTCGTCACTTAGCGTGTGAGTCCTGCTCGACAGGAAACATACTGATGCAATACCGTTCGGCGTTTGAATAATGACGAGTCTGCATTTTGAACATCTTGGCGATGTTGCCCAGGGTCATACAGCCAGGACTTAGTGCACTTTGGGATTTTAGTATTTTGTCAACAAATTTGATGGCCCATTCTGATGTACTTGGTTATTTTTAATAAAAAATCGAGCTGAGTTATATTCTATTTTTCATAAATTTTATCTTTGAAATTTTGATACAGTTGAAATATTCTATATTAGTGTGTTACGTAGTGACAGTGCCATGAATATTTTACGCACCCGCTTTATTTTGCATTTATGTTCGACAATGGATCAGCCCATGATGTTCTTGTGCTCATGCTTCGACAAAATGGGTATTGTGACGTAAATTGTCATCTTATTAGGGCGACTCGTACTCTCTTCCTCCATTATCACGTTCCTTTTCGTTTTTGGGGAGGACGTTGTTCTTACAACTTGTTATTTGATTAATTGTATGCCCTCATCTGTGTTACATGATTAGATTCCTCATTCACTTCTTTTCCCTGACTAACCACTTTATTTCCTTCCTCCTCGTGTCTTTGGTTGTACTTGCTTTGTTCATATTCTCCTCCGGGAATGAAGACAAGCTTTCAGTCAAGAAACCACGAAATGCATTCTTAAGTACACTCGGGCTGTGAGGGTTATGGTTGTTGTTCCTCAGGACTCGTGATACTTTCTCTCTTTGATGTCATCTTCTTTGAGGGACTCACCACTTCCTTCTCTCCTCTATCAGGGCCTCTTCACATTCTTGAGTCTTCTGAAACTAAAGTCGTCTCCCTTTATGTTGATGATATGTGTGCCGACCACACTTAGGTTTGTCATACATAATCTAATGTTCAGTTGTTTCCTCTCCTTTCTGTGGGGCCCTGATACACTTCTATCCCTTGACTATACGCCAGCTCTGTCTCTTCTTGATAACACCATTGTATGTGGAGAAGGTAATCGATCTACTAGCAATCCTGGCGTCCTATTTGTTTTTTGAGGTTACCTGATGATCTTCACCTGCTGCCGTTTGTTTTTATAACATGTCTCTGAGCACACTATTCTGCTTAAGAACACCAATGAGGCTCTTTCCCATGCAGTGCGCGACAAGCAATGATGATAAAATAGTTTACTCTGCACTCAATGGCACCCAGGATCTTGTTGTTTACTACTGGTAAGTTTCCGATTCGGTTCTCGTTAGGTTTACGAGTTAAGGTTAGTCACGATGGTGGGTTGATCCTTATAAGGCCCGCTTGGTTGCTAAAGGATATACTTAGGTTTATGGTTTTGATTACGGTGACACATTCTCCTCTGTTGCCAAGATTGCTTATATTCGTCTCCTTCTCTCCATGACTGCTATGTGTTCTTGGCCTCTTTATCAGCTGGATATAAAAAATGCCTTCCTTCATGGTGATCTTGCAGGAATTATGGAGCGTCGCTGGTTTTGTTCGCTTGGGAGTGGTTTAATTGTGTAGATTTATTGTTATGGGCAAACGATCGCCGTGCATGTTTGACCGTTTTAGTTTCGTTGTTCAAGAATTTGGCATGCTTTGCAATACTAATGAACCGTTGATTTTTATCATCTTCCCTCATAACTCTTGAGGCGTTATGACATCTAGTTGTTTATGTGGATGACATCGTCATTACGAGCAGAGACTAAAAATCGTTTTGGGTCGATTTTTCGAAAAATGGGTTTAGATTGGGTTGGAAGCGGTTTGGGGAAAGGAAAAATGGAGTAATAAAATCGGAGAAAAATTAGAAGCATCCTTGAATTTTGGAAAAATGGAAATATTTTCGAAAAAATCTATATTTTAGAAAAATCAAATTTTAATTTTGATTTTTCACTGTTTTTCCTTAACTCAAAAATATGAAAAAATTATACGAAGGGTTTGAACTCACCGAAAATGCTGAAGTGGCGCCTCTAACCACGAGCCATTGATTGCGCATTGTATATAGTGCAAGCTTTTATATTTCTTATTATTTATTTGTTCCATAATCCTTTTATAATATTTTATTTTATTTTATTTTACATTATAACTTATAATATTTTTAAATCAAATATTAATTTGAAAAGGAAAAGAAATAAAATAATATTATTTAAAAAATTTAAAAATTATAATATAATATTTTGAATATATATTATCTACATAATATTTATAATAATAACAAAACAAAGAAATAATATCTTTAACATAATAATATCTTGTGTATGTGAAATATAACATATTTAATTTAATTATAAATCATTTGATTTTAATCTACCTTAATTGGAATGAATCATTTCTCCATAATCTATATAATTAAAATGAAAAAATTTTAATAGCAGATATTTTATAAGAGCTGTCACCGTGTTTGAATATTTCAAAGTAAATCCGGTCTTGATAATATCAAGGTAATTTCACGATATTTGATCCTTGATTCTGACGTGTCGGGATAGTGTCGAAAAGCAAGCAACACTTTCTGTTCGGTTAAGACTTGAGAAGCTCCAAGTGCTTTTACGGGAATTGAGATAGTTGATCAGTTGGGTGTAGTCGCTTTCCCCAGCGGAAGTATGCTTTAGACATGGAAGAAGCGGTATATTAGGTAGCAAGCGAAAGCGAAACCTCCCCCTGGATCCTAATGTCATCCAGAAACTTATCTTGGGAGCGAAGTGCTAGGAGATCTGGGAGATATCGACGACTCGTGGGTAAGTGAACTACCTCACAATTACTGAATGGACATTTCTTTCGTAGTGTTGTTGGTCAATTCCTATGGTTACCATAACGATGGCCATTGGGAATCTTTATAATCAACATTCTTGATACTCTCAAAGTACGCTAGGCGAAGGTGTGTATGCGATATTAGAGGTCATGCAGGTTGTTTGATTACGGTCATGGTAAAAATTTTGGCTCACCTACGGATAGGCTGTTCCTTCCCGAATGCTTTGTGTTTTCATCGGTGGTAGCATTAATATCTAGAGTAGAGAAACAACATGTAGTGGCGGATCTAAGCGTTGGAAGCTAGAGTATTGAGCTACTTGACTACGAGTAACATAGCAGACTCATATGGTTGAGACACCTTCGGAGTTGAGATTTGGAAAGGATGAGCAGATGAGCAAATACATGATAACTAAACTACTTTGCATATTGCATTAAATCCAGTCTTCATGAAAGGACGAACACATTAGAAGTTGATTGTTACTTCATTGAAGATAAGTATCAGGGATGTGTATTCTTGGTTTATCCAATTCAAATGATCTGACTAACATACATTTTATTAAATCTCTCGGAGATCTTGGGAATTAAATATATTTAACAAGCAGTGCATAAACATATATGCTCCGACGAGAATGTTAGATATTATGCAAATTATTTTCTCTTTCCCCTTTATTATATCTTGTATTGTGGGTCTATAGGCATGTATATATATAAGTCAGTATAATCTGTAGTTTTCTTTGAACCTATCAAATTAAGGGATTCCTCCTTTTCTCTCTTCACACTCTCCAATACTCCCCCTCAAGTTAGGTTGTACAAATTGTACATTCCCAGCTTGTCTAATAATTTCCCAAAGGCTGGCCTAAAGAGACCTTTCGTCAAAAGATCTGCTGTTTGTTCTGCTGTTGGGACATAAGTAATCTTGATTATCCCTTCTTCAATTTTTTCCTTAATGAAATGACGATCTACTTTCACATGTTTTGTCCAGTTGTGATGTACTGGGTTGTGGGAGATACTTATAGTGGCTTTGTTATCACAATACACTTCTAGTGGACTTTGTAGCGGTATACTTCCAATTCTGCCAGAAGAAGTGATGTGAACCCCGTATGCTTTCGTGGTTGCGAGATCCACCCAACGATGCGGATTATCCCTAACACCTTCAAACCTGGAGTTAAAATGATCACGAGTCCCTTGACTATATTGAATCAAACCATAAAGTGTAGTGTAAGATCCCCGTCCCACGGTTATAGGCAGTGAAGCCAAACAACCATAAGAGAGACCAAATTGATAGTTGATGATTTGCCCCATAATGGAAAGCTATCAAGCCTTGACAAAAAAAATTGAATTCTTTCAAAATAAACCTTTGTTGAAACTATAATTAATTAGGCACGAATTTTCCTTGCTTCTTTGTTCCTTCCCCAATTCTAATTTGTGGATGATCACCATCAATATGATATTTATGATCTTTTGGACTTCTTTGTGAACTCTAATTCCACTAAGGCTTGGCTTGGCCCCGAACTCTTCTTAGTAATGTTGGGTTGGCCCAAATGAACTCCTTCATGAGCCATTTAATTGCCTCTTGAAACTTCTTGCTTGCTTCTCTTATAATAGCCTAATTAATTTAGGCGGATCATTTGTTCTTTGATTCTATAAATCTTGAAGTCTCGACCATAAGCTATCTTAAATTCTAAGTGGCCTTATCGACCTCAGATTACGCCTCTGTGCTTCTTCTTGTTACAACTTTTTGTTTTTTACTTTGCCATGTCACTAAGTTCCCCCAAACAAACATGTAATACCCCAATGTAGATCTCCTATCACTTAGAGATCTAGCTCAATCAACGTCTGTATAGACTTCTATTATTCTTTGTGTTTTTAAAGAGCAGGACCTCTGCAGGAGTCCTTTGAGATGCCAGGAACATGATAGGCTGTATCATGTGAACTTTCTGTGGTGCATGCATATACGGACTTAGCTACGACTTCTTTGCAAGTGCATTATCCCGACCTAGTGTGAAGATGTTAGATTAATTCAACAACGTTATTGACCTTTACTCCGCAGTACTCCCCACGAATACAATCTAGCTTCACACTTGGATCTGTTAGATTGTCTCACTGACACAACGACATCGGTGTCCTTGAAGGTCTATCACATATAGCGGGCATGAAATCCACAGCTCCTCTTTGAGCAACCTCCACACGAATATCTTAGTTGCCTAGATCTTTAATCTCAAGTATAATGCTAATTGTTCCTTAACTAGATAGTCTCTTTATCAAAAATCATGTCATCTCTAAAATAATAATAATAGTAATCTTGGTCCCTTAGTCATAAGATAAAGTGTGATCGAAACTATCTTTGTTTATAGTCACCTTTTGAATAACTTTAGTAAATTTGTCAAACCATGCCCTTGGAGATTGCTTCAACCCGTACAAGGACTTTTTCAACCTACAAACCATCCCATCCTTTCTTCGATCATCAAACCTTAGTGGAAGATCCATATAAACTTCCTCTTCTAAATGACCATTCAAAAAGGCGTTTTTAACATCTATTGTTGAAGCGACCAATCGGAGTTAATGCTAAAGAGAAGGACTAAACGGTATTAATTTTAGCTCTGGGGCAAGTTTCTGTGTCAGTCTATATGCAGTAGTGTATCCCTTAGCAACCAACTTTTGCCTTGTAACGTTCAGTTATTATATCGGCCTTGTTCTTGTAAGAAAACCTGTCTCTGACCAGCAGGTACCTTGTTTTGAGATCTCGAATTTTCCACTTTCCAGAGTTTGATTTTTATCGAGGCTCTCGTCTCGTCGAATAGCTGTTTCCATTGAGGACTTTCTAATGCTTCTTGAAACGAGTTTTAGGATTCCACATAGAGATTCTTGACTAGCGACTAAGCTGAATTTGAAGAAAGTGATTATGCCAAGCAAAGTTGGATAGAGGATGAAATGCATGATCTCCACTCCCTTTCTGATAGCGGGGGTGTCTAATTCTTCTATTTGGATTTTAGGTCTCATCTCGGTTTGGGGGTTGGTAGTTGAGCCTCGAACTATTGTTGCTGGGATATCGGAATTGAAATTTTGTTGTGCCTTCTTTTTGAAATTTTTTCTTAAGTACACGTTAATTTGTTGCTGAGTTGACTCTCCCCTCCCTTAGGCACACTGATGTGCGATTTTGAAGGTGCCAAATCATGTACCCAGACAATTGGGATAGCGTGAGATCCGAGGAATTTGAAGATTTGAGATAAAGATAAATCAAAAGGGTGGAGAGAAAACCAAAGGTAATGGAGAGGTTGTTCGGTGGATGAATTTGGTGGAAGGATTATGCAGCTGGGTTAATGGAGAAAAAATAATTGAGTTGAGTTTAGAAAGAATTTAATTTGAAGTCAAATTTTGTGTTGGAGAAGACAATTTGGAGAAAAAAGTTGTAGGTTGAGTTGGAAATTTTTTAAATTGGAGAGTCGGATTTTTGTAGGATGGATTTCACGTGTTGGGAATTCAAGGTGGTTGGTGTATCAAGTTTAATTATTTGTGGACTAATATTTGGAACAGGATTTGAATTCGTTGGGGATAGGATGGAGGGAGCAGATTTAGAAATTAAGTTCCCATAAATTCGGTTGATGAGAAATTGAATCTGCCGTTTTTTCAGGACTGGAAATTTTTGAAAAAAATTTGTGAATGTCCCATTCAGTTTCTGGTTTTTTGAAATATGGCTCATCTTCAAAGAAAGTTACATCCCTTGACACGAAATGGCCTGTTTTCAGAGAATAACACTATAACCCTTTTGTGGTCAGTGAAATACAAAAACACATTTATGAGAACAAGGCTCTAGTTTACTCCTATTTGGATCTAGATTGTAAATAAAGGCTAATCCAAAGACTTTGAGTTCTAAATCTGAAAAATACCTTGTGATGTAAGGTTGTCACAAATCGACTCGACCTACAACAGGATACTCTCTCGGATTGTTTTACGATCAGGTTCGAAGGGGAAAAGTGAAGATGTCACAATCAATTATGAAATGATTGATTGATAAGTTGATAGGATGAAGACGTCACAATCAACTATGGAAGAGTTGATAGATAAGTCGATGGGATGAAGATAACACAATCAACTATGGAAAGACTGATTGATAAGTCGGGTATAGTGAAGACGTCACAATCAACTATGGAAGGGTTGATTGATAAGTTGATGAAATGAAGATGCTACAATCAACTATGGAAAAGTTGATTGATAAGTCGATGGAATGAAGACGCCACAATTAACTATGGAAGGGTTGATTGATAAGTCGATAAGATGAACACCATTGAAAAATCCGATAAGTTCAAAAGTTCTTTGGAGAATCAAAGAGGAGAAAATGCTCACAATTTTTAATTCATATTCTTCTGTATAATTACATTATAAACATGCCTTTCTATATGCTACAAACTAGAAAAGAAATATAAACAAACTATCTTTTACAATCTTTAACCTAAATCACACCTAACGAAAAGAACTAAGTCTAGTAAAATAAACTAAGCTAAAATCTAAATGAGCTAAAGGAAAGTAAACAACAGCATACAAGTCTTCTCAATACGATCTGAAAACATTTTAAATAACTACAGATTCTTCTAGAACTTGAATCAACATATTGAGTGCATCCTTGATCTTCTCTCCTTTTGCTCTCAAAACGACGTAGGGCGTTAGATCAAATCAACAAAAATCTTTATTTTGGTTGTTTTGAGATGTTATCTTTATTTTTTGGGATGTTATTTTTATTTCCCATTATTGTTTTGGGAGTATTATCTTCTTTTCTATTATTGTTTTGGGATATTATTTTCTTTCCTAATATTGTTTTGGGATATTATTTTATTTCCAAATTATGTATAGGGTATAAATAGATGTTTTAGATTTTGTTTTAGGGACTTTTTATAACTTTTATCAATTTATCAATAAATTCAAAGCTTTTGCTTTACTTTGTTCTCTGGATTGAAAATTGGTCTCTAGATTGAGATGTTTTATCCTTGTTGATCAATTGTGGCGTATTGTTGATGATGTACTGCGTTCGTCGGGTGGTATCGAGTTTCTCGATCGATGGTTAATGTTAGTACTAGTCATAGCAACGATCCGGGACGATCGGGATTGCGGCGGGGCTGTTGGAGGTTAATTAATGAGCAACAACAATCAATCCAAAATTTAACTCAACAGTTTGAAACATTATAAGAACAATTACAGACGTTATTTGATGCAGAAGCTTCTACGACATACATTGGGAATTCCGATCTTAAGTATGGAAAATTCGGATTCGAGAGACTGTGAAACCTTGGAGACACCAAATATGTTTCTAAATCCAAGTATTTGTCTTGTTAATATTTTGATTTGGAGTTGTTTATTTAGAAGATTTGTTCTCAGTCAAGTAGTAGTTGCTTTATTTAATTTCTAGAAAGTTTGTTTTCTGATAGGGTTAACTTATTTAAATTAAAAGTCTTTGTTTTCAAGTCAGGAGGTTTCTTTATTAGATTTAGAAAGTATGAGGCTGCCACCCCCATATGTAGTCTTTGACGAATCTGTTTGAGTTAATAATATTTTCAGATTTATCTTTTTAAGGTTCTCTGCTTTGTTCTCTTTTTCTCTAGGGTGGATTCACTTAGTGCGGGATTCATTAACTTCTTATCTTCAGGTGGATTCCTTAGGTGGCGAAGTATATATCTTGTTCTATAATGTCTTGGGTGGATTCTCTTGAGTGGCGAGTTCGCGACTTCTTATCTCTTGGTGGATTCCTTGAGTGGCAAAGTATTTGTCCTTCTACATAACCTCTACTCAACTTGTCATCTTCTCTTTTAAATTTCAAAATCCAATTCTCTGACACAATACCTAACTTTTTCAAATCTTGTTACGTATACACACCCTTTCCTTTGTGCTGTTTAATCTATGAAGTATCATTACCCAAATCACCCACCCCAATCTTTTTGAAACCCCAAAATCGTACATAGCCTTAGTCTACCTTAGAAAAACTTGAAAACTGCAATCCTGGCATAAAACAAAGTGTTTGCATCAAAATCAAACCGAACCTTTCCAAACTTAAAATCCTTCATTTCTAAACCATTATTCCATTATATATAAACCTAAATAAGCCTTATAACCTTTAGAGACAAACTGTCATATTGTAGTTCTACCTATGTGACTTTTCATTTACATCGTAGTCTGGTCTGATCATTATGAAGGGTGATGCAAGTCAGGCATGACTTTTGGGTTGCGGTTAGGTTCAATGAGTTTTGAGAGCGGAAGGAAGAAGATCAAAGGCGCTTTCTAATAGCATTTAATTCAAGTTCCCTAGAAGAATCATCTTATTTGAGATGTTTTCTAGACCTGATTGTATGGCTTCGTGCGAGTCATTTACTTTCATATAATTTATTTTCATCGTTTATTTTAGATGTTTATGTTGTTTCATTTTCTGGTTTTTAGAATTCGTGATTTAGGCTAAAGATTACAGTGGATATTTTATTTCTATTTCTTTTATGGTTTGTAGCCTATATAAAGGTATGTTTATAATGTAATAATAGAGAAGAATATGAATTAAAAATTGTGAGATTTTCTCCTGCTGATTCTCGAGAACTTTTAACAATAGAAGTTTTTCCGTGGAACTTTGTCTGATGACATCAATCAACCATTTTATAGTTTGATTGTGTGTTCGTTCCACGACTTATCAATCGATCTTTCCATGGTTGATTGTAGCATCTTTCATCTGGAGCTTATCAATCAGCCTTTCCATAGTTGGTTGCTGGCGTCTTCATTCTATTGACATTAATCAACATTTTCTGCATGGTTGATTGTGGCGTTTTCATTCCATCGACTTTATCAATCCCAGCTCTTTCATGGTTGATTTGTGGCGTCTTGCTTCCATCACGAGCTTATCAGTAACCTATCATATTAGATTCGTTATGGCGTCTTCATCCATTGTTCTATTGACCTTCCCATGGTGATTGTGGCGTCTTCCTCATTGACATCAATCTGTGTTCCATAATTGATTGTGGCATCTTCACTTTCCCCTTCGGGACCACGATGCGTGAAACGTCCCGGAAGATATCTTATTGCGAGGTTATTAATGGGTTGGTGGCGACCTTGCATCATTATTGAGTATTAATGGACAAGGGCGAAGGAATAATGATGAAGAACATGGCGGAGGAATTGGCCCTGCTAGACTCACTTTTAATCTCATTCAAAATATATGAAATTAAAGAAGGCCAGTCATAGGATTTGATTACACTTTAGATGAGGAAATTTTGACTTAGATGAATCATAATCCTGTTGGTAGGTAAAGAGGTGGAAGGCATTGACAGCAAACGCTATAGAGGAGACGAGCGAATCTGAGCTAAAGATAGATATTCCTAACTTTTGTGGTGATCTTAATATTGAAGGGTTTTTGGATTGGTTGACTTAAGTGGACATGTTCTTTGACTATACCAAGTTGCCCGATGATAGGAAGGTTAAATTTGTGGCTTATTGGTTGAGGGGCATCGGTATGTGGTACAGGATAGATTGAGGGGAGATGAGGATACGAGAGAGGGAGCGTCAATTTGGATTCAGACATGTGGCCAGGATGGCTCATTATTCGAGTGTTTTGCCTCAGGACTATGAACAATATATTTTTGTGCTTATAGGAGATGTACGGGAGTAGCAAGAGTGTGAATGAATATATTGCTGAATTTTTAGGATGGTGAAGGAGATTGGTTATCAAAAGTGAGAATCTTTGACGGCGAGATGTTTGTGATGAGTTGAAGTAGGCGTGAGATAAAATTGGGTGTAGATAGTTTTTCGAGTGTGTTAGAGGCTAGAAATTTGGTCCTTCAGAAAGCTAGTTACTCATTTATGAAGCAAACCTGTTAGTCTTGAGTATGAAGATGTGGAGGGGTGGAATAATGGGCTCCATGTGACAGGAAGCATTTGGTTGGCATTGTAGAGCTATGGAGACTATCAATGTTCAGTGGAAAAGAGGGAAAAGTGTAGCAGGGTGGAGGAGTAGGGATAATGCTTTTATTTTATCAAAAGCATTAACCCATATGCAAAGCCTTTAGGTGTTAAGTGCTATTGATGTGGAGAGGTGAGTAATTTGTTCGATGAATGTCTTAAATGGAGCGTTGAATGTAGTGGAGAAGACGATGATGTTGTAGAAATGAGTTATGCGAGCTTGTTGGGGATGATGATTACAATGGAAGAGTACCTTGTGTGGTGAGAAGCTCATATTATCTCAAAGTGTGGGGATGAGACTTAATTACCATATTTTTATTTCACCTTCATAATCTTGTACCAGAGAGTTATGTGATCTTATATTATTAGTGGGAGTGGGGAGAGCATAATAAGTAAAGATGTTTTGGAGGCTATAGTTAGAGGAGCTTGGCTCACTGACCCACTATTATTAGATGGATTAAAGAAGTTGAGGTATTGGATTGCATGAATGTTGTAGGTCTCACTGTTACCCAGTATAATAGTGAGTGTATTGTGATGTAGTGGATATGGATGTTGTCATATTTCGCCCAGGCTGTAGCAATACAGTGTAGTTTGTACGTCAGGCGAGTAACATCAATTAGAAAGAGATAAAATGCAGAGTAGTACTTGCCTTTCACTAGGAAGAATCAACCCAAGGCTTTACAAGCAGAGGGAAGGAACTTTCTAACAATTGTGCATGATCCATCTTCGCTTTTGGGCGAGTGTAAGATTAGGAGTCGTTTGATGATTGTGAAGGGAGGATTAGAAGTGAAATTTAGTTGAGACTCAAATTCAATGGAGGTCTTGAGACTTTGTTAAAGAAGGTTTGATGATGTGATTCCAGTGTATTATAATCTACTCATTATAGGATGGGTCAGGAAAATGAAATC
The DNA here is from genome assembly GCA_016808115.1 of Tetrastigma voinierianum. Taxonomy (NCBI): domain Eukaryota; kingdom Viridiplantae; phylum Streptophyta; class Magnoliopsida; order Vitales; family Vitaceae; genus Tetrastigma; species Tetrastigma voinierianum. The sequence continues at coordinate 1,034,154 of JAEQBH010000183.1, read as the reverse complement.
TTAAGGGAAAGAGTGAAGAGTTGCTGCGAGGGCATATTAGACTAGCATGATAATACATTCTAACTGTTGATGCCTAGAAGATGAGAGTTAGCGGATGTCTTGTTGATAGTAAGGCGTCGACCAAAGTACAAACTGGATATAGATTTCCCATTTCAGGACTGGATGATATATCGATCAGTTGAGTGACCGATTGTGGTTAGCAAGATTGACTTGAGGTGGCTATCATCAGTTAGAATGAATCCAGTGATGATGGAGAGACAAACATTAAAGACAAGGATGAGGCATCTGAATGGATTTAGTCATGCCTTTTAATTTAACAAGTACTCCTATTTTTATGCGGATTATATGAATGGAAATAACACAACCTTTCTTGGGCAAATGTCTGTAGTTGTTATTTTGATGATATTTTGATTCATATAGTAAAGTCGAAGGAGGAGCATGTTTGGAACTTTATAGGGAAGTGTTTAGGAATTGTTGAGGAAATAAATTATATCTTGATTTAATATATTTTTGTAATGAATAGTATCTTTATTTCTTGAACATGTAGCATATGGTGAGTAGTGAAATTAAAATAGATGAAGAAAGTGAGGCTGTGGGAGATGGCCCTTTGAAGGGCATGGTGAAGCTGCATGGTTGTAACCTTTTATAGGAGGTTCATTAAACATTTGCATTTAGCACCTATTCTTTGAATGTTTGAACAAAGGAGGTTCAATGGGAAGCGAAAGACTGGCGTTGGTTTGCTTTGATTGAAGAGTTGACTAGTTTGTCTTGGCATTACCCAGTTTTGAAGTTGTTTGAAGGTATATGGTGTGATGATGGAACTGGTATATGATTGTTTATCATTGAGAAGAAAGAGTAGATAACATCTTTGTGAAAAATTGCTGGGAGCCCAGGCGTAGTGAACTCTTGTTCTAGCCCCTTGACCGTTGACCGGAACAAATCTCTGGCGTAGAGGCGTTGCAGCAACCATCCCCTTTGACCAAAGGAGAAGATCTGACAATCGAGGAAGCGCGATGTTGGCACGAATGAAGCTCGACGACTGAACGATGCGTGAGCGACGCTTTAAGGGAAGGAAGCATGCGATTTAGTTAGGATCTTGCAATAATCATGACCTCATTTGTAGAGGCTTTGGTCTGGCATGAAGGCAGGGATTAAGTAGGAGAAAGCCATATGAACGCGACCTTGACAATAGAATCTGTAATTGGAGTGCAATAAGAGTCCACTATGATGAAGGGTCTTGTGGCACGAGGAGTCTATGGCATTGTGGGTCGTGTGGGTGAGTCGAGGATTCACGTGGTTGCACTGAGTCTTGATCGACGAAGACTCTTTGTCAAGAAGGATTCTGTTTGACTAAGTTTGAAGACTTATAGTTAAGTGGGCTCTTGAGTGATTTGACTCTTAGGCTGTGGCGATATATGAACATGTAGCCGCCCATTTAAAAATATGAGGTGGATCCATAGAGCATTGAGCATCCCGGGTCGTGGGGCCTTTGCGAAATCTTGTATTTTAAAAGTTCAATAAAAATCTGAGTTAGAAGAGCCACGTGTCTTGTGTTTGTAGAGCGGATTGACTCTCACGTGACAAAGTCTTTGAGCCGCTAACTAAGAGTTCCGAGGCCCCTTGAGATCTCTGCAAAGGGGAGATAGTGTTCTTTGAAACGAGCAATGGTGTAGGGGGACACCATATGCCTTAGATCCGCCTCTTGCAAAGGTGGGAGTGCCTGAGCCTAAGCCTTTTGGTGGTGCACGTAATGCCAAAGACTTGGAGAACTTCCTTTGGGACATGGAGCAATATTTCATTGCTGCCCAAATACCTGTTGGTGAACAAGTGACGATAACCACCATGTGTTGATGGGCGTCTGCGAGGCTTTGGTGGCGGGACCGGATCGACGATGATGCTACTGACACGACCCAGATCGAGGAGGTGGGGAGATCTTGAAGAAAGAGTTGAAGGACCTGTTCCTTCTCACAAAGTGGATGGCTAGAGAGTCTCTGAAGAAGCTCAAGCAAATGGGCTTGGTCAGAGACTACATGAAGGAGTTTAGCTCATTGATCCTTGACATCAAGGACATGTTTAAAGTCGACAAGCTGTTGACTTCATGTCTGGGTGCAAGGATAGACTAACTCAGCGGGGAGGCAGGTGTCAGTTCACCTCATTGGTAACAGCAGTTGCTGTTGGGACTGCAGGGTGATCTTCAGCCATCACACTTGAGGAAGGCGGAAACAGAGTCGGTACAGGCCAGAATCAAGACTCTCTAAAGCGGTGAGTAAGGGGTTGGAAGGCTTTGATGCACGAGGCCTAGGGTGGGGAGGAACGACTTCCTCTAGCTACCGGTTGACAGGATCTACCATCTGATGACCACCTTCAGCGAGGCGCGGAAGGAAGCTCAATGCAATCTCGCGTAGCTAAAGAGGAAAACAAGTTTAAAGTCCACAGAGCTAACCCACTTTAGCTATTGAATGCCATTTAGGCCCAGGCAACTCACTGGGATGTCTTTGACAAGATTCTTTGATTGGTGGGTGAAAATCAATAGCGTGAGCGACGGTGGGAAATGCCCACAATTTTATATTGACGAGAACAACTGGGCAGTTGAAGCTACGCTCAAGATGACGACAATCTCGAGGCGGTGAACGGTCGAAGCAGGCGCATGGCACGACAAGAATGCGGCAATTCGAGATGGGGATTGAAAGGTATGATGAGCTTAGTGTTCCTTTGGATGATTTGACTTCATTTTAAGTGATGACTTCTTCGAAACCAAGGTAGCCTTGTTGCCACTTGAATGGTGTTGATCATGGATAGAGAAGCAGCCATGCTTTGTGGCGATATCGACAAAATACCTAAGAGACCTTTGGGGAAGACCTTGTTTATAATAGTTAGGGGAAAGGACTTAAGTGCGAGCACATATGTCGCGACATTGATTGAATCAGCCGGACAGCATGTTGAAGTACGGTCACATTAGTCCTACGTCGGGAGATTTGAGACTACGCCTTCAGGTTACTGAAGGTACCCACGCCCAGAAGCGACGGATCATCGAGATTGAGCTTGTCTTTAGGATCGAGACCTCTGCGAAGCTCCTTGCCGGACCGACTCCACGAGTTGATAGAGTTGAGAAGCAATTGATGGAGTTGTTTGGATATTGGGTTTGGTCGACCCTCTAAAAAGAACACCGGTATGGGCATCGATCTTGTTGGCGAATGGATAAACTTTGGATGTGTGTTGATTCACAAGGCATTGAACGAGTCGCGTCGAGAACAAATTTATCCGATCGCTAGGCGCGTAGGCGACGTCCCCGATTGAGCAGGCGGAATGCTTCACGAACCCCAGACTTGCGATCGGGATGTTGGCAAGTCTTGGCGTGGATGAAGGGGGCCCAGGCGAGACACATGTGACCTGGTGCGGGGAAAGCGAGTTCTTAAGTACATGCCCGCCCGGGTTGACTAGCGCCTTCGCGACATTTTGTAACCTCATGAGATGATGTTCTGACTGACTTCTGGACTCATTTGTGGTGGTATACTTGGAATGATATCGTCACACAACCAGACTCATGAGAATCACTTGGGCCTGTGAAGGTATTTGATAGGTCTAAAGCGAAATTAGTTGTATGTCGAGAAGGAGAAGTGTGTTTGCTTTCCGGACCGAATCAAGTTTTGGGTCACACGATTTCCAAGTCAGTTCGGATGAATGGTGCGAAGGTGTGGCAACAGTCGAGATTAGCTGCCCATGACAAGATAATAGGGGGGCACCGATCGTTCCTCTGACTTGTATTCAAAGAGATTCATCATGGAGTTATTCAAGATAGCTTGTCCTCTCACGGAGCAACACCCCGAAGAAGAAAGAGAGGGAGATTAGGAATGTGGATGGCGCCAGGCTCCAAAGCGCTCACGGGATGTGATCACCTGAAGCCGGTTTGAGGCTGCCGGAGCTTGGGTTGCGTTTGAAGTGCTGGTGACTCGGTCGAGGCCAGGAGGCCTTCAGTGGTGTGTTGGTCTGAGGGCACATTAGCATTAGTCGAAAGTTAGATAAGCAAGTAAGGTACAACACCCACGAGAAAGAGATGTTCTTGGTCATCCATTACCTAGACATATGGAGCACTGCATGATGGGAGCAGGTTCGTAATGTGGCCCGATGACACTGTAGCACTGTATTGGCTTGAGAAGAAGCTCATTGCAACGGACTCGATGGTAGAGTTCTTGGCCGACTTTGACTTCACCAAGCGGGCGTATTACTGAGTAGAATAGCTGTGAGCCACGTGATTGTCGAGCCGAGTCGCGCACTCACAGTATTTGGCAAGACAAGATTCTCCACAAGACTACATATCAAAAGTCAAGCCAGGCAGAAGGAAGGCACCACGAGGCGATACTGGCTAGAGAATGAGTTGCTTTACTTCACAAGTAGGAAGAGATAAAGCCTTTGGCGTTGAGACGAGTTGCTAAAGGAGACACATGATACAAAGTGGGCTGGTCACCCAGGAGAAGAGAGGACATTGGTGTTGCTCGCATGATCTTTTCATTGTCCTAAGATGAAGGAAGACGTGCAAGTTTATGTCAAGACATGCCATGTTTGTCAAGTTGACAAGACCGAGCGGAAGAAGGAAGCGGGTTTATCAGCCTCGCTCTACTCCCTGAAAGACCATGGTCAGGTTTATCGATGGACTTTATCACGGTTTCCGAAAGTCGAGGGCTTCGGGATTAGTTTCGGCTGCGGGTAGATGTGCTCTAAGTACGTTGTCTTCATACCACCAGGAGGTCTAGGTCATAGTATGACCTTCTTCAAAGAAAGTTGTGAAGCATTTTGGGATGCCTAAGGACATAGTGAGCGATCGAGATACGCGGTTCATAGGTAGATTTTGGGTTGAGTTGTTCAAGATGTGGGGTACTACTGAGTGCATGTTCTCTACTGCTAATCACCCTTAGAACGACCGTCGACCGAAGGAAAGTAACAAATGCTTGAGGAGTACTCGGGGCCATTGGCGGACAACCACCAAACAAACCGGTCGAACTTCGAGCTCGTAGTCATTTTACAATCAGCATCATAGTTTAGCCACGGGGATGAGCCCTTTTGAGGTAGCAATTGGGTTCCAACCTCGCACGCCCTTGGACGTGCTGGTTTCCGAGCAACCTAGCAACATCGTGAGTCTCGCTGCATACAAGTTTGTGAAGTCTTGGCATGATTTACTTGATGAAGCTTGGGATAACCTTGAGATGGCAAGTAGACGCATGAAGAAATATGCGGACAAAGGTAGGAGGCCTTTAGAATTTGAGGAAGGGGAGAAGGTCCTGTTGAAGCTAACTCCTCAAATATGGAAGAAAATCCGAAATAAACAGTTTCAAAGAGGCTTGATCCCAAAGTTTGATGACCCCTTTGAAATTGTGAAGCGCATTGGGAACATGGCCTACAAGCAAAAGCTACCTAAGAGATTGAAGCTTCACCCGACATTCCATGTAAGCTTCTTGAAGCCTTGTCATCATGACCCTAGTCCGGACAGAGTGCAAGCAAAGCAGAACCCGCCTATGATCAGGGTTGAGTTTGGCAAAGAGATTGCAAGCATCCCGTAGATGTGAAGACGGGCAATCGAAGAACACGTGACCGAGCAATTTGATTCATTGGAAGGACGCTCACGTTGAAGCAAGTCGAAAAGGGTGCTACAGGGTAGTTTGGAAGACCGTGATCAATGAGGCAAGTTGCCAAGTTTAAGAGGACGATGACTACCTCTGGGGAGGGTTTGCAGCTCAATTAGATGACCCGAGTTCACCTGCATGAAGGCCGCTTCTCTCGCCCCAGCGCACACGTGAAGGAGATCAAGGAAAATCGAGGAAGCAAGTGCTGGCATGGGATGAGAAGCTCAGCAGCATAGTGCGTGAGCCAAGCACGCACCTAAGGGAAGGCAAGCATGCGGTCTAGTTGGGACGCGCACCTGCACAGCTTATGGTACTCACGCTAGAGGGGCCTGGGCACGCACTCAAGGAAAAAAAGCAGGATCGAGTAGAGAAGTCATTTCATATAAGGACGGAAGCCATAAGCTTCAAGTCTCCTAATTGGAGTGCAACAAGGAGTCCTGCAGTAGAAGGAGTCCTATGGCACAAGGAGTCCTATGGTAGTAGGAGTCTTGATCAGGAAAGACTCTTAGTCCAAGAAGGATTCGCGTGGCTGTGCATAAGAGTTCTGATCAGGCAAGACTCCTAGTTTGGGAAGGATTCGCGTTGGCTTGCGGTTGAAAACTTTGAGTTAGAGTAGGACTCTTAGTCGATTTTGTACTAGACTCGCCTCATGCCTCTATATAAAGGCTCAAGTGGCATTTGGTTAAATATAGAGAATTGGATCCCTAGAGAGCATTGAGCATCCCAATCATGTGGGAGCCTTTGTATGAGAGTCTTTTATTTTAAGAGTTAATAAAATACAAGTTGGGGAGAGAGCCCGTACGTCTTGTGTTTGTGAGAACATGAGGCATCGAGAAGGTCGACCTAAGGTTCTAGGCGCCGTGACAAGCTGTACCAGAAGGTGTGACAAATGTCTTCATGACAAAAGAATTTATCCTATCAGGAGGGCTTGAAAACTCGAGAGCATTATCTCATAGCCAAGGATTTCATTCTCTTATATCAATAAAGCCATGAATTTAAGTACATAGAAGGAATAGCGATACATGCTAGGTGGTTAGCTTACATAGAGAAATTATGTTATAAGCCTGTTTATAAATCAGGACAACAAAATAGGGTGATAGATGCATTAAGTAGACGAATGGCTTTGATGAGAACCTTGAGTTTGGAGATAGTAGGTTTTGAGACATTTACGGAATTGTATGCAGACAATGATGACTTCAAAAAGTTTAGGCTACTTGTGTGCTTAAACAACCTTGTGATTATTTTTATATACATGATGAGTTACTCATGAAGAGTGGGCAACTTTGTCTTCCTCGTGGTGGTTTATGGTCATATCAAAGAGGAGTTAAAAACCATTGAATCATATGATAGGTACTATCGCCTAAGTTGAGAAAGGATGTGAATGCCGACGTTTTTAAGAGGTGCATTTTCACATGTAAGACCCAGATGCATCCTCATGGCCAAACTATTCTTTGTGTGGAGGTCGCGAGGTCGCACGGAGTGCCAAATACTATTACATCTGATCGTGACACTAAGTTCCTTAGTCACTCGTTGAGGACCTCGAGCAATTTGATTCGTCATTTAACTTTAAGAATGTTGAACACACTCCAGCCGCATGACTTACATTGCCAGAGTTGTTAAGCCAGGGGACTTTCAAGTAATCTTATTCAGAGTATTTGCATGGATAGGACCAAAGTAATGGGATTTTTCCATAGCACAAGCAGAGTATAACAACGTTGTTTAGAGTGCAATAGGTAGATCCCCGTTTTCCATTGTATACATGAAGTGTCCTAATCATGCTTTAGATTTGGTGAAGCTTCCAAAGGTCCCTGGTCTTAGTGTAGCAGCTGGTGATTTGGCAAAGCAAGTTCAAGAGGTGTAAGCAGATGTCAAGAACAAGTTAGAGAAGGCTAATGCAAAGTACAAGATGAAGGTAGACAAACATAGACGGTTCAAGTCGTTTGATGTTGATGATGAGGTGATGGCTTTCATTAGTAAGACTCGAATGCAAGGTGGCCATAGCAAGTTTCAACAAAGAAAGTATGGACCATACCAAATTGTTAAGAAGATCAACAATAATGCTTATGTTGTTGACTTACCAACTTGATGGGAATTTCAAAGACCTTTAATGTTGTTGATCTTACCTTGTTCCAGCCATATATGAACTTGGATATCCAGAAAGTAACTCGAGGACAAGTTTTCCGCAAGTGAAGGTGATTGACGTAGGTCGTTAGATCAAATCAACTAAAATCCTTCTTTCGGTTGTTTTGAGATATTATCTTTATTTTTTGGGATATTATTTTTATTTCCCATTATTGTTTTGGGAGTATTATCTTCTTTCTTATTAATGTTTTGAAATATTATTTCTTTTTGCCTTTATAGTTTGGGGGTATTATTTTATTTCCTAATATTATTTTGGTATATTATTTTATTTCCAAATTATGTCTAGGGTATAAATAGATGTTTTAGAGTTTGTTTTAGGGACTTTTTATCACTTTTATCCTTATATCAATAAATTCAAAGCTGTTGCTTTACTTTATTCTTTGGATTGAGAATTGGTCTTTGGATTGAGACGTTTTATCCTTGTTGATCGATTGCGTGTTGATCAGTCACGCTACACACTACGTCACAAAACCTGCCTTTTTAGAACTTTAACTGCAATCTTAGAAGTCATGCCTTGACTTTGCATCATTCTCCTCAAAGATTTGTTCCCAAATCTTCATTGACCTCAAATGGATTATTTTCTTTTATTCTTTTTTTTTTTTTTTGAAAATTTGAATTTTTTATTTTTTTTTGAAAATAAAACTTTAAAAGATAAGCAAACCTGACGAGAACTAGCTCTGATACCAATTTGATGCAAGGCCGCCATAGATTGACTTGACCTACAACAGGGATACTCTCTCGGATCGTTCTACGATCAGGTTTGAAGGGGAAAAGTGAGACGCCACAATCAATTATGGAATAATTGATTGATTAGTCGATGAGATGAAGACGCCACAATCAACTATGGAAGGGTTGATTGATAAGTCGATGGGATGAAGACGCCATAATCAATTATGGAAAGGTTGATTGATGAGTCAGGGGTAGTAGAGACACCACAATCAACTATGAAATGGTTGATTGATAAGTCGATGGAATGAAGATGCCACAATTAACTATGTAAAGGTTGATTGATAAGTCGATAGAATGAACGCCACGACAAAATCCAATAAGTTCAGAAGTTCTTTGGAGAACCAAAGAGGAGAAAATTCTCACAATTTTTAATTCATATTCTTTTGTATAATTACATTATAAACGTGTCTTTATATAGGCTACAAACTAGAAAGGAAATAGAAACAAAATATCTACTGCAATCTTTAACCTAAAACAAGAAAAGGAAACAAATCTAAATAAAAATAAATTAAGGAAAATAAATAAGCTAAAAGGAAAGTAAATAACTTGGCATGCTAGCCATACAATCTGATCTAGAAAACATCCTAAATATGTCTAGATTATTGAGTGTATCCTTGATCTTCTTTCCTTCTTATCTGAAAACTTGCCTTTTTGGAACTTTAACTGTAGTCTTAGAAGTCATGTCTTGACTTTGCATCATTCTCCTCCTCTTGAGAAAAAAGATTTGTCCTCAAATCTTCATTGACCTCAAATGGATTCTTTTCTTTTATTCTTTTTTTTGAAAATAAAACTTTAAAAGATAAGAAAACCTAACGAGAACTAGCTTTGATGTCAATTACGCAAGGTCGCTTATAGACCGACTGACCGCAATGGTACTTCTCTCGTGATCGTTTCTACCATCGTTCAAATGGGAAAAGTGAAGACACACAAATAATTATAACGATTGACATAAGTCATCGACGAAGTCGCCACAATCAATTATACATTGGATTACAAGCTTAATGATTTATGACGCCACAATCAACTATGGAAAGGTTGATTGATAAGTCGGGGATAATGAAGACGTCACAATCAACTATAGAAATGTTGATTGATAAGCCGTGGATAGTGAAGACACCATAATCAACTATGGAAGGGTTGATTGATAAGTCCATGGAATGAAGACGCCACAATCAACTATGAAAAGGTTGATTGATAAATCAGGGATAGTGAAGACGCCACAATCAACTATGGAGAGGTTGATTGATAAGTCGAGGATAGTGAAGACGTTACAATCAACTATGGAAGGATTGATTGATAAGTCGATGGAATAAAGACGCCACAATCAATTATGGAAATGTTGATTGATAAGTTGATGGAATGAAGACGCCACAATCAACTATGGAAGGGTTGATTGATAAGTCGATAGGATCAATGCTATGGAAAAATCCGATGAGTTCAAAAGTTCTTTGGAGAACCAAAGAGAAGAAAATTCTCATGATGTTTAATTCATATTCTTCTGTATAATTACATTATAAACATGTCTTTATATCGGGTACAAACTATAAAGGAAATAGAAACAAAATATCTATTGCAATCTTTAACCTAAATCACACCTAAAACAAGAAAATGAAACAAATATAAATAAAAATAAATTAAGGAAAATAACAAACTAAAAAGGAAAGTAAATAACTTGGCATGAAAATCATACAATCTGATATAGAAAACATCCCAAATACGTGTAGATTCTTCTAGAACTTGAATTAGCACATTGAGTGCATCCTTGATCTTCTTTCCATATGCTCTCATAACTTGCATTTTTGGAATTTTAATCAAGTAGCTCTTGGCCGACTCGACTTTGCATCATTTAGCATGTGGTCGTAGTTTGATCTTGGCCATCGGGACAATGATCACACCCAAGTGAAGCCTTCTTCGGGATGATTATGACTATTTGAGGAGTGACAAAGCAAAATTTTCCTGCATTGAGATTTCAAGCCCATTCCGCAACTCAAAACTCGAGAAGTGTCCTCATAATCCGAATAAGCCCGATGAACCCGGTCTCAGCATTCCTTACGTTTGATAGAATAAATGTCTCTCCAATCGAGTCTTCCATTGAATGAACAAGTCATGCCATCACCATGGAGTTCTGAATGTCCCATGTTTGAAACAAAGGATCGTTTGGGCTAGGTTTCGCTATACTACCATCAAGGTATCCAAATTTTCCCTTTCCACGAATCACCATCTGCATGGATCGAGACCATTGAAGAAAATTGCTCCCATTCAATTTGTGGTTTGTTATTTGAGAGACGTAAGGGATGTAAGTTCTGAAGAGGCAGGGGGAACAATTGTGGAGGTTGGCTTGGTTTCGCCTGAGGCCCTCTCCAAGTCATCACCTTCACTTGTTTCGAGAAAGCTCATTGTCCTCAACCTATGATTTCCTTTTTACTGCTTTGATACCATAAAATGAAGTAATAGGGAGAAAACAAGCATGAAAGAGAAAATACATGAAACACTCCATTCGTAGATTCAGAACGATCCCCTTTTAGATTCGAACCCACAAGAGTTGTTGCTTTGAGATCCACCAATTATTGCGGATCACTCTAAGGATCTTCAAACACGATCTAGAACAGTGGTCTCGTCTCCTTGACTATATTGAATCAAGATCCATAAGCAAAGTTGTTGTGTTTCCTCCCCTTTGGTTATATGGAACAAAAAGTTGTAAGAACAAAGGAAAGTAATCCCGTTCCCTTGATTATAGAAGAACCAAAAGCCGTAAGTTTGAACACTATAAAGAATTAACCTTGATAAACTAGAAAGTTCTCACAAGAATCATAAAGTGAAGAAAACCTCGCAAAAGAATTTTTATTCATCAATGTCTTCCAAAGACTACAATAAGAGGGTATATACAGGCCCCATACTTTCCAAATCAAATAAAGCAACTCCTATTTTTACTTGGAAAACAAGACTTTCTAATTTAAATAAAGCAACTCCTATTTTTACTAGGAAAACAAGACTTTTTAATTTAAATAAAGTAACTCCTAAAAGCAAATATTTTTTAAAAGAAATAGCAACTCTTATTTGACTAGAAAAACAAACTTTTTAAATTAAATAAAGCCACTACTACTTTGATTTGGAGAACAAATGTTTATAAAATAAAACAACTCAAAATCAAAATAGTAACAAGATTCAAAATACTTGGAAATAGAAATATATTAGTTGTCTCCAAGGTTTCACAAACTCTTGAATCTGAATTTTTCATAATTAAGATTGAATTCCTAAGGTTTGTTGTAGAAGATTCTACATCAATTTTTGAACTTCTTTGTTGATTCTAATTCCTTCAAAGGCTTGATTTGACTTAGATTATTCTTTAAAAGCTGGGTTGACCCAAATAAACTCCTTCACAAGCCCATTGAAAGTCTCTTAAAGCTTTTTAGCCCTTGCTCTTGTGATTTGCCCAATCGGCATTTGAAGTGGATCTTTTGTGCTTTGATTCTCATCATTCCTCTCTTCCTCAAAAAGATACGTCCTCGAATCTTAATCATAGTGTTGTTGATGACACGAAAATAAATACACATCTTCGACGAACCATCCTTTTTGGATAGAAGTAGATGTGTACAACACATGGACTAATCAATTCATCTACTTGGCATTGAAGCCCTTTTGTCTCCTCGAGTGGCAAACTACTAGGACCATCCTCGAGGAATACATCCTCGAACTCCTGTAACAAAGAAGAAACAAATACTGGCAAAGAAGAATCAAGATCGTTAATGTTCAAAGTGTCTCTTTGTACAAAGTGCAAACATAGGGCTTGCTTAGAATAAAAGTTAAATTATTGATTCACTCTTTTATACAAAAGCTTTTTTATATTTCTCTTCTTTTTTTCCCCTCCTTGTTCACTTCGATCTTTTGCTCTCTCCTTTATCGCTCTTCACTTTCGTGATCTTTTTCCTTTCACTCTCTTTCTTTTCTCACTCTCTTTCCTTCAATCAATTTCTTTTTCCTCTTGTTTTTCTTCCTCTTTTCTTTTCTTTCTTTTTCTTTGTTATTCTTTCTTGAATCACACTCTTGCTTTAACCTCACTTGATCTTCATACACCTGTTTTGGTGTCAATGGTACAAGAGTTACAAGCTTCTTCTCCTTAATGAAATTGAAATGATTCTTGAAATCGTCATGATCGCCTCTCCTATCAAATTGCTAATGCTTGCCCAATAAGATGTGAGAAGCCTACATAGGGACAACATCACAAAGAACCTCATCATTATACTTCCCAATTGAAAATGACACAAGCACTTGCTTTTGCACTTTCACTTCCCTACTATCATTCAACCTCTGCAACTTATATGGCTTAGGGTGTGTTAAAGTGTTGGTACTTGTAGCTTCTCAATTAACAAAGCATTAGCAACATTAACACAACTCCCACCATCAATAATCAAACTACAAACCTTATTATTAGCATGACGGCGAGTATGGAAAATGTTTCCATGTTGTTGCTCAACAACATCCTCCTTCACTTGGGCACTTAAAACACGCCTTGTCACCAACGCCTCTCCTTCAATCGGATATTCTTCTTCATCTTTCAATTCATTCTTAAGCTCTTCATGATTCAAGTCCGCTTAACACGCCTTTGTTTTCAGTTCGAGGAATTGCTCTGCCTAGAACCTTTTCATTTTGTTCAACTGACTCCTGCAAATACGATCTGAACTCACCTGTAATGGTGTTGGTGCTGTTCCGTAGATGAAGGATCGCTTCGCCCCACCTCTCTATTTGCAAGACCATTACTTGAAGACATGATCAAATTAAAGGAAATAATAAAATAAAAAAAAAAGAAACCTCACAAACACTTCCTCATGTGTTTCACTCATTTTTTTCACTCAATATTTGGCTTTTTTTTTTTATGAGGTGGGAACTAGAAAGTCTGAGGCTTTCAAGGTAGGTGACTCTGTATAGATGATAGAAAAGATGGTGCTAACCCCGGGATGTCGAGGCAAGAGCTGCAACTAAAGAAGATTTTAAAAAATGGTGTATATTGGAGGAAATGTCTTGGAGACAAAAATCCCAGGAGCTTTGGTTGAAAGAAGGTGATAGGAACACGGGCTTTTCCACATAATGGCCAATTCCCATAGGAGGAGAAACTTCATAGGAAAAAATCAAAATTGAGGGTAGATGGGTTAAGGAGGAAAGTGAGATAATGTAAAGGTGTTTGCTGACAAGCTTTCCAGAGTTTTCTCGTGGCGCCTAACTTCCCTAAAGGTGATTTTTAAATCGAGCTCTGGAGTTTGGCAAAACTTAAGATCGAGGAGCCTTTAATGAGGAGGTTTTTGCACTTCTTCGAGTTGAATTGGGACAAACCCGGGTCTGGACTACTTTTCTGTGGCTTTCTAGCAATTTAGTTAGGACTTTTTGAGGAACAACATTATGAGTTTCTTTAGAGAATTTTATGATCATAAGAAGTTTGTTAGGAGCCTGAATACCACATTCCTGGTACTTATACCAAAAAAGAGAGATGCTGAGGACTTGAAAGACTTCAAGCCTATCAGTTTAGTGGGTGGCTTATACAAGCTTCTGGGTAAGGTCTTGGCTAACATGCTTAAGAGGGTCATCGAGAAGGTTATTTCTCCAAACAAAACAAGCTTATAGAGGGTGCATGCCTGATGCGCTCTCATCGCTAACAAATAATTTCATAAGTGAAGAAAGGAGAGTGGTCCGTTATGTGCTGAGAGATGCAACCGCTTATGATCAACATGTCGAGATTTTATCATAATGGTGCTGGAAATTATGGGCTTTAGGAGCAAATGGTTGCAGTGGATAAAATGGTGCATTTCGACAACCACTTTCTCTGTTTTGGTTAACAGTTTCCCCGCTGGCTTTTTCCAAAGCACCAGAGGTTTGAGGTAAGGGGATCCAATTTTCTTCGGGGATCTTTTGTGATCGCATGGAAGTAGGTCAGTTTATCGCTGTGGCTAAGTGGAGGGGAGTTTTGCTCGTCGCAATATGCGGAAGGGGGAAGAGGTCGCGAACACACCCGCTAGGCGCCTACGATACTTAATTTTCGTGCGTATCGCACCCATTGTTTATCCGAGATGGTCATGATGTGGTTTGAGGCTATCTCGGGATTGAGGATTAATCTTTCTAAAATTGAGATCATCCCTGTTGGGAAGGTTGATAATGGTGAGGCTTTAGCTACCGAAAGGTTAAAGGTAGTCGTCTCACTCTTACTGGTCTCGTCAGAGCTCCCACAACCTTAATAGCCGGGATCCTATGTAGGAAAGACTTTAAAAGGTCGCTCTTTGGAAACGCTTAGTTTATTTCCGCGCAGGAAGGACCACCCTTATTCGGCACTCCGCTTGCATGCCGATCGACGGATCGTCGCTTCACCTTCCTAGGATTGTAAAGACAAGGTTGGAACTTGTCTAGAGGGACTTCCTATGGGGAGGGGGTGCTCTTGAGAAAAAACCCCATCTGGTCAATTGGTCCATAGTGTGTCTGGCGAAAAAGAAGGGGGGCTTAGGTGTAAGGGGTTTGTCCAACCTGAATAAGGCGCTCCTATGCAAGTGGAATTGGTGCTTCGCTCACGAAAGAGATTCTTTGTGGAGATATGTGTTATCGGGTAAGGTGCCTGGGGAACAGGGCCATACGCCGATATCAAGGGACCCTACGACACCGGCTCAGGAAAGAGATAAGAAAGGATCGGGAGATTCTCCTCCCCTGCAGTAGGGCTTCTATCAGGGGAATGGTAAAAGGATGCGCCAGAAGATGCCCATGGGAAGCAACTTTGTGCACTTTGTTCCCTTCCCTGTTTGCTTTGGCTGCGCATAAAGAGGCCTCAATGGCTGATTTTGGGACAGCTCGAGGGACGCGGGGGTGTGGTCCCCTCACTTCATCAGAATGTTAAATGATTGGGAAATAGAGGAGGTGGAGAGGTTTCTCCTCATTCTCCATCACAAAAAGGTGTTGCATACTATGAAGAAATATAAGAAAATGATTCTTTTCTTATTGATTGAATGAATAGAACAGTACAGGTCCTTCCTACTTCTATACATTAGGAAGACATAAAAAGGAAACAAATCATGTACAAAAAGGAAGGAAAATATCAGACAAGAGTTGGCAAGGAATAAATCGTAGGATATTCTAAGGAATATCTTGGCGATTCTCAACATTCCCTGCTGGGAGCATATGTCATGGCACCAACTTGTTACAAATGAATCGAACTGACTCCTGAGAGATTTAGTGAAAATGTCCGCTTAGTCAGCTCGTCGACGAAACTAGTAGTCATGCATCCCGAGGTAATCTTCTCGAACGGCGATAGTCCATTTTAATACGCTTCTTGGCCTTCCTACACGACTAGTGTAGAAGTAATGTATACACATTGTTATCACACACAAGCGTCATTTGTCCATCATTCCCAAATCTTAGCTCCCGAAGAAGCTATTTGAGCCATATGAGTTCACAAATGACCAAAGCCATAGCTTGATACTTAGTTTCAACACTCAGACTAGTCACCATTCTCGCTTTCTACTCTCTTCAGATATCAAGTCGCTTCCACAAATGCATAATATCCTCAAGTGGAGTACTCATCTACTCGGCAAGCCTACCCTCGTCTCAGATCACAATATCTAACAATTTGGGTATGACCTATGTTTTCATATAACACCCCCTGGCTTGGTGTTCATTTGATATAACAGAGGATACGGATCACAACATCCCAATGACTATCACATGGTGACTGCAAGAACTGACTAACTACACTCACTGGAAAGGAAATGTTCGGTCGGGTGATGGTGAGATAGTTTAGTCTCTCCATTAGTCGTCAATATCTCCCTCGTTCTGTAGGCCTCCGTCCGTGCACAAGTCATCTCTGATCCATAGGAGACCCAGTTTATAGTCTACCATACCAGTTTCCTCCAATATATCCAAGACATACTTCCTTTAAGACATAACCACACCAGAATTAGACTGAGCTATCTCAATCCCAAAAAAATACTTGAGTTTCCTCAAGTCTTTTGTCTGAAAGTGGCTGAAGAGAGCGTTTAAGTTTCCGAATACCCTTTTGATCATTGCCTATTATAACAATGTTGTCCACATAAACAATCATATAAATGCACTGTCTTGATGATGTATGATGATAGAAGACAGAGTGGTTTGATATACTTCGAAATCATACTAACTCAGATCACAAAGCTAAAGCGCACAAACCAAAGCTCGAGGGAACTCCGCTTTAGGCCATATGGCGAACGACGAGCTTCATACTGGGAAACCAGACTTCCCCGAGTAACAAACCTGCAGTTGCTCCATATATACCTCATCAGTGAGGTCGTCATGGAGAAATGCATTCTCGATGTCCAACTGATACAGGAGCCAAGAGCTCACAACAACCATAGATAAGAGAAGACGAACGGAGGCTATCATGGCAACAGGAGAAAAAGTGTCATAGTAATCAGAGCCATATATTTAAGTATACCCCTTAGCAACCAAATGAGCCTTAAGACGGTCCACTCGGCCATTCGGACCAATCTTAATTGTATAAACTCAATGACAACCAACATGGGACTTGCCAACAGGTGAGGGGATTAGGTCCCATGTGCGAGTGGAATGCAGAGCAACCATTTCTTCAATCATTGCCTATTTTCAACTCGGATGAGAGAGGGCCTCATGGGCGGTGTTAGGAAGAGAAATAGAAGACAAGTTGGAAATAAAAACAGAATATGGTGAACATAAACGATGATAAGATAGAAAATTATAAATAGGATGAGGATTACGAGAGGAATGAGTACCTTTCCGAATGGGGATGGGAGGATTAGCGGAGGACTCGGGTGAAGACCAACGTCGGTGGGAGGATGGCGCCCATAGAGATGAGTCATCCCAGGCTCCTGTCGTACGCGCACAAGTATAAACTCAGAATCTGGCCGAGGTGGGAGTAGTTGGGACTCATACGGGAAATTCATCGGGAAAGATGAGAGGTGTGATAAGACTCGGCAAAGAAGAAGGCGGGTAGAAAATAGAAGAATGTTCAAAATGGGGCGACATCAATGAAACGGCATCATGATGAGCAGTAGAATCGAGACAAACTGTCGGGCGCGTGAATAACTGGGCGAAGATGCACTTCATGGCCTAACCAAGAGTGAATATGTGGACAAAACAAGTGCACCCGAAAACACTCGGAGGGAGACAAAAAAGAGGTTGATTAGGAAAGAGAAGGGAATAAGGAACCTGATCACCTAGTACAGAAGAGGGCATGCGATTGATCAAATAGTAGGTGGTTAAGATAAGATTCTAAAAAAAACGCTGGTGAACCGTATGTCGGGAGGAGAAGACTGTGAGTCGTTCTCAACAGTGACGATTCTCACAACTACCTAATTTTTGTCAAGGGAGCGTAAGCAATAAAGATCACGGTAAGAATCTCATAGGAAGATAAAAGCCGTAGAAAGCGCGTAGAGGTACGCCAAGGTAAGATGCGTGATGAAGTTTTAACGATCGCGATCTCAACAAAGAATTTTTGAATACTAAAATAGCCTGCCTTGACTCTTCATTAAAAATATAAATCCACAATGGAAAATCATCAATAAATGTAACAAAATACCCGAAAATCTAAAGAGACTAGCCAGGGATGTACCCCAAACACGCGTGATGAGCTCAAAAGGAGACTCGTTCAGACTCTAAGCGCCATGAACGAAACACGAGTATGTTCTGTCGGCTACCGACTCACACTCTAAATGGAAGAAAGCCGGAAAACTGGAACCATTTTTCTGAGTCGGAAATGTTCGGTTGACCAAGACGACTGTGGACGAGAAGAGGTTCATCCGCCGCGCAAACTGTGGAATATTTG
Organism: Tetrastigma voinierianum; assembly: GCA_016808115.1. Taxonomy (NCBI): domain Eukaryota; kingdom Viridiplantae; phylum Streptophyta; class Magnoliopsida; order Vitales; family Vitaceae; genus Tetrastigma; species Tetrastigma voinierianum. Next base: position 1,015,863 of record JAEQBH010000183.1, on the reverse strand, counting down.
GGCCAAGCCGAGATGATAAAGGCCAGACCTACGTCTGCGCCAATCTGTCCTCCCGCATTTCGATCCTCGGCAACAAGAGTGAGAAAAGGTAATCAATTGGCATCATGATTAATTTGCTGATAGAGATAAGATTTGGTTCCGAGAATCGTACATAGAGAATAAGTAAGAGGTAAAGATGGAAGGTGATAGGTGGGAATTTATCTCCTTTACGCTACGGTTTCTGAGTCCCATTACCCAAAGTAATCATAGGTAAGGGTGAAGTGATAGTGTAGGGAAGAGAAGAGATCCTTATTACCAGACAGATGATCACATGCACCGGAATCGAGAATCCATGGATCAAGAGAGTGTTTAAGATAGGAAGAGGCATTATCGGTTTGGGCAACAAAAGCAATGGAGGCAAATTTGGCGGCATGAGTGAGGCGAAGAAACTCATATTCACCAGGCGTAAGAGTCACTCCTTGAGATGGAGGTTGAGGCTAAACCTCGGTTGGAGGTGGAGGCGGTTCAGGGCCACATGAGCAATGTGAGGTGGACAACCATGTAACCGACATACCTGGCCCGAAAGTGTGACCAGACACGAGGTATATTGCTGTCGCTGGCTTTCGCCTCGTGGCCACCAAATACCCGGAATCACTATGAGGTTGAGATGGAGCAAGCATCTCTGAAGTATCTATGGAAACCTTAAAGTGCCAAGACCGATTTGCAGTGGATGAATGGCACACTAACCGAGCAAAAATGTCATCAAAGGTTGGGATACGCCAGTGAGGATCTGTTCTCGAATGTTGTCAAACTCTGTCCCAAGTTTAATAAGAGTAAGGATCATAAAGATTTGATCCATGTTGGAAAAGCAGGTCTTGGCATCAGTAGCTTTGGGTAAGACAGATAAGAGCTCGTTTTTCAATGCAGACATTCGCCAAACAAAGGAAGATAATTCCATACCAGACTACTCTAAACTATCAACGGAGGAGATGACGCGGTAGAGGCGTTGAATATCATTAGTATACAAATTCTTTGCTTGGGTCCAAAGAGGTTGATAGGTCTGATAATCCCTAAGGTTGTCGGGCGTTTCGGGGCTCTGCGGATTGTCGAGAACGTTGATAGTAAAGCGCCATGTTTCGCCATCGACGTTTATCTTTAGCAACACTAGACTCCGCCAGAGAGGTCGATGGTTCTCAAAGCACCATCCCAAAAGAAACCATAATTTGACAGAGTTGGCCCATGATTGATAATTATCACTTCCCTTGAGTTTATTCACAATTATCATTGGAGTTCTAGACATATACGAAGACAAGCTCTGAGTTTTGTTAGCTTAAGTAGTAGGCAAAATCAATACAAATCAGCAGAAAACAAGAAGTACTAGGAACCGGCCAAGATGAGAGAAGCCCGTGGAGGTCAGCTGGGCTATCGAAAAGCCAAGATGATCGTAAAAGTCTAGAGAAGAGGATCAAGCCGTAGACAAAATGGGTAAACATTTAAGATGGAGCTCTGTCTTCGGGAAGAATCTAAAAAGAGCTAATGGCTCATTTCAGGAGACGAGCCAAAGCGGGAGAATCCAATGGCCGGAGGGTCACTCACACCTCATGCTCCACCCACGCGTTGGCGTGTGGGGGACAACTACCAAAGAAGGACACACGCTTGACGGCGCGTGGGAGCTTAGGCTTGAGTTCTTGCCTTCCGTGGATAGATCGATTGCCGACGAGTCAATTGGTGGGGATATTTTGTCGGCAAGGGTTGTCTTCGAAAAAGTACGTTGGCGGTAAGAGGGTCTGATGGCGGCGAAGAATTTCGATGCTTTCTACGATGAAGGTGGAGTGGCCGAAAAGAGATCTAGCCACTAAATGGGTTGTCAGAATTGAAGACACGACAAAACCCTAACCCGAACCTTCCATGGCTTTGATAACATGTGAAGAAATATAAGAAAATGATTATTTTCTTATTGATTGAATGAATAGAATAGTACAAGTTGATGGGAATCAAAGCACAAATGATCCGCTTTAAATGTTGATTGGGTCAATTACAAGAGCAAGGGCCGAAAAGCTTCAAGAGGCTTTCAATGGGCTTGTGAGGGAGTTTATTTGGGCCAACCCAGCTTTTAAAGAAGAGCTCAAGTCAAATCAAGCATTTGAAGGAATTTGAGCCAACAAGGAAGTTCAAAAGTTGATGCAGGAGCTTCTACAACAAACCTTGGGAATTCAATCTTAATTATGAAAAATTCAAATTCAGGAGTTTGTGAAACCTTGGAGACATTAAATATATTTTTATTTCCAAGTATTTTGAGTCTTGTTACTATTTTGATTTGGAATTGTTTTATTTTAGAAAGATTTGTTTTCAAAGTCAAAGTAGTGGTTGCTTTATTTAATTTAAAAAGTTTGTTTTGCTAGTCAAATAGGAATTGCTATTTCTTTTTAGAAAGATTTGCTTTTAGGAGTTGCTTTATTTAAATTAGAAAGTCTTGTTTTCCAAGTCAAAGTAGGAGTTGCTTTATTTGATTTAGAAATTATGGAGCCTATATATACCCCCTTAATGTAGTCTTTGAAAGGCATTGATGAATAAAAATTATTTTGTGAGGTTTTCTTCACTTTATGGTTCTTGTGAGAACTTTTGAGCTTATCAAGGTTAATTCCTAAGTGTTCAAACTTACTGCTCTTGGTTCTTCTATAATCAAGGGGACAGAGTTACTTTCCTTTGTTTTTATCCGTTTTGGTTCTATAACCAAGGGGAGGGAGACACAACATCTTTGCTTACAGTTCTTGATTCAATATAGTTTAAGAGGACGCTTTTTTAGGTCGTGTTTGAAGATCCTTGGAGTAATTTGCAACAATTGGTGGATCTCGAAGTAACAAGTAGCGGGGTTCACATCATTTTGGTTTTAGAGCTTCGACTTTCAAACATCGATTCAGTATCTGTCTTAATTCTTGTTTTTTAACATTTCATAGAGTGCAAAAAAAAAAAAAAAAAAAAAAAACATAAAAAAGGAAATCATAAAAAAAAAAAAAAAAAAGAATCATCCAAAAAAAAAGGAAAGAAAGAAGAAGATAGTGTATTTTTCCTTTTAAGTTTTTTGTTCCCTTTATAATATTTTGAGCATTGTTTGGATTCCTATTCGGGTTAATCTTTGATCTAGCTTTATTAGTTCAAAGAACCAAAAAAAGTGAAGTTGAAGAGTGGAAAAAGGCAAGAGTGATTTTCATTATTTAAAAATCCAAATATTGAGTGAAAAAAAAAAGAAGAGTGTTAAACACGTGAAGGAGTGTCATGAGGTTTCTTTCTTTCTCTTCTTTTTTTAATTCTTTCCTTTAAGTTAATCATGTCTTCAAGTAATGATCTTGCAAATAGTGAGGTGGGGCAAGACCAATCCTTCATATTGCAGACCATGCAACAACACTTTGCAAGATTGGAGATTCGGATGAATGACATGCGAGATTGGATTGAACAAAATGAAGATGTGCTAAGACGAGTACTTCCTCAAACCCAAAGACAAGAGAAGCGTGTTCCGGCAGTCTTGAATCATGAAGAGCTTGAAGATGAGCTTGAGGATTAACTTGAAGATGAAGAAGAAGATCCAGTTGAGGAAGTGGGAAAATTTGCACTACAAAAAGGAGAAGGCAAGGTCGAGGAATACAATGGGATCCAATAAGACGCGAAGAAGAATACAATGGGATCCAATAAGATGCGAAGAAGTTGATTGACATCTTGGAAACATCAAGATGAAGATTCCATCTTTCCAAGGGAGGAATGATCCAGAGGCTTATTTGGAATGGGAAAAGAAGGTAGAGATGGTGTTTGATTGTCACCATTATTCCGAAGAAAAGAAAGTCAAACTAGCAGCGATTGAGTTCACTGATTATGCCATTATATGGTGGGACTAGCTTGTGACAACTCGAAGGCGAAACCAAGAACGCCCCATCATGACATGGAATGAGATGAAGTTTGTGATGAGGAAAAGATTTATCCCTAACCATTATTATCATGATTTGCATAATAAATTGCAGGGTCTCATTCAAGGATCAAAGAGTGTAGATGAATACTACAAGGAAATGGAGATGGCAATGATCTGGGTGAATGTTGAGGATGATCGTGAAGCCACCATGGAGAGATTTCTTAATGGCTTAAATCATGACATCGCCAACATTGTAGGGTTGCAGCATTATGTGGAGATGGAGGACTTGTTGTACATGGCGGTCAAGGTGGAATGTCAATTGCAAAGGAAGGGCTGCCAATCAAAATACCAACTTTGGGCAAAGTTCATCTTCATGGAAGTCAAATTGGAGAAAGGATGATATGAGCACTTCTAATCCCAAGGTTGAAACAACAAAGAAGAAAGAGGACGTTGCTGTAGTTAACAAAGGTAAACCCGAGACCCAACAACGTAATCGAGATATTAAATGTTTTAAATGTCGTGGCATAGGTCATATTTCTACCAACTGCACAAACAAGAGAACCATGGTGATGCGTGGAGGCGAAATAATGACTGATAATGAAGAGGAGGAGGAGTCAATGCCACCACTTGATGATACAAGTGACGTTGATTTGGAGTTTCCGGTGGAAGGAGAGGCGTTGGTGACAAGGTGTGTTTTGAGTGCCAAGTGATGGAGGATGACATTGAGCAACAACATGAAAATAAATATTTTCCAGACTACGCTACACAATAAGGTTTGTAGTTTGATTATCGATGGTGGAGTTGCAATCAATGTTGCTAGTGCTTTGTTAGTTGAGAAGGCAATTACAAACATCCAACACCTAATTATGGCGCATGGTTGAATGATAGTGGGGAAGTGAGGGTGCAAAAGCAAGTGCTTGTGTCATTTTCAATTGGGAAGTATCATGAAGAGGTTCTTTGTGATGTTGTCCCTATGTATGCTTCTCACATCTTATTAGGCAGGTCTTGACAATTTGATAGAAGAGCCAACCATGACGGTTTCAAGAATTGTTTTAGTTTCATGAAGGACAACAAGCTTGTAACTCGTGTACTATTGACACCAAAATAGGTGTATGAAGATCAAGTGAGGTTAAAACAAGAGTGTGATTCAAAAAAGAATGAGAAAGAAAAAGAAAGAAAAGAAAAAGAGGAAGCAAAACAAGAGGGAAAAGAAATTGAGAGAAGGCTAGAGAGTGAGAAAAGAAAAGACAGTGAAAGAAAAAATGATTGGAAAGTGAACAAAGAGAAATAAGATGAGACAAAAAGAAAAGAAAAATTCTATGGAAAAAAGAGTGACATCAAGAGTGTTTTTCATACTAACAAGCCTATGTTTGTGCTTTTGTATAAAGAGACGCTTTTGAACATTAACGATCTTGATTCTTTTTTGCCTAGTGTTATTTCTTCTTCGTTACAGGAGTTCGAGGATGTATTCCCCGAGGATGATCCTAGTGGTTTGTCACCCAAGGAGACAAAGGAGCTTCAATGCCAAGTGGAGGAATTGATCAATCCATGTGTTGTACATGTACTACTTGTATCCAAAAATGATGGTGCGTGGAGGATGTGTATTTATTTTCATGCCATTATGGTTAAGATCCGAGGATGAATCCTTTTGAGGAAGGGGGGAATGATGAGAATCAAAGCACAAAGGATCTGCTTCAAATGCCGATTGGGTCAATCACAAGAGTAAGGGCCGAAAAGCTTCAAGAGGCTTTCAATGGGCCTGTGAGGGAGTTTATTTGGGCCAACCCCGCTTTTAAAGAATGGCCCATGTCAAATCAAGCCTTTGAAGGAATTGGAGCCAACAAGGAAGTTTAAAAGTTGATGCATGAGCTTCTACAACAAACTTTGGGAATTCAATCTTAATTATGGAAAATTCAAATTTAAGAGTTTGTGAAACTTCGGAGACACTAAATATATTTCTATTTCCAAGTATTTTGAGTCTTGTTACTACTTTGATTTGGAGTTGTTTTATTTTAGAAAGATTTATTCTCCAAGTCAAAGTAGTAATTGCTTTATTTAATTTAGAAAGTTTTGTTTTATACTAAATAAGAGTTGCTATTTTTAGAAATATTTGCTTTTAGGAGTTGCTTTATTTAAATTAGAAAGTCTTGTTTTCCAAGTCAAAGTAGGAGTTGTTTTATTTGATTTAAAAAGTGTGGGGCTTATATATACCCATTTAATGTAGTCTTTGAAAGACATTGATGAATAAAAATTATTTTGTGAGGGTTTTTTCACTTTATGGTTTTTGTGAGAACTTTTGAGTCTATCAAGATAGTCTATCAAGATTAATTCCTTATAGTGTTCAAACTTACGGCTCTTGGTTCTTCTATAATCAAGGGGATAAGGTTACTTTCCTTTGTTATTACGCCTTTTGGTTTTATAACCAAAGGGACGAAGATGCAACATCTTTGCTTACGGTTCTTGATTCAATATGGTCAAGGGGACGGGGCTATTGTTCTAGATCGTGTTTGAAGATCCTTGGAGTAATCCGCAACAATTGGTGGATCTTGAAGCAACAAGCAAAGAGGTTCGCATCATAGGTCCTACCTACTTATATACATCAAGAAGACATAAAAAGGAAACAAATCATGTATGAAAATGAAGGAAATATATTGTACAATAAAGGAAGGGAATAAATCAGAGGATATTCTAAGAATATCCTATGATTCTCAACATATACTTTGGAGGACAAGCTCTTTTTGAGAGAGGCTAAGGGTGGGCTTTTTTCAGTGAAGTTTGTCTACCAAGACTGTCTCCAGGCCTGCACTTTTCCTTCCAAACTCATTCGAACTCACGGGTAAGCCCCACAATAAGTGGTTTCTCATGGGGAGGCCTCTCAAGGCAGATCTTTCACTCGATCAACTTAAAAGAAGGGCGTATCTATGCTAACATATGTTTCTTTCTTCTCAGAAGAGGAGGAAATACGAGCCCTCTTGTACTCTGCATAAAGGCCAAACTGTTGTGGAATCTTTCTTGCCATTGTTGGAGTGTAGTGGGTTTTCCCCCTCATAGTGAGAGGAACTCTTTTATCTTGGCATGGTTCAAAAAGGCGAAAGGCGTGGATGACAACCCCTCTCCGCTTGTTTTGGTCTATTTGGCAAGAGAGAGACATGATTGCTTTTGATAATGAGCGTTGCTCAGTTCATAGATTGAAGACCTCTTTTGTTTTTAATTTGTGGTCTTGGTCCAATGTTCATATTACGTAGTTCTCGACTTTTCGGCTTCGATTTTTGTTTTAATGGGTCAGAAACGTAGGGTTGGGCGGGTATAGTCAGGCTGGAGGCATCTCGGTCTCTTTTCTCTTCCTCTTTGTATTCATCACTGATCAGAGTTAGTATACCCTCAGGTGTCTTTTGGTACCGTGGGCCTGCTTGCTTCGGGTTTCAATATATCGTTTTACTATCAAAAAAAAAAAACTCTTACCTTTTCCACTGCAGGCTCACTTTTTCTTTGATGATTTCCTTTTTTTTCTTTTTCTTTTTTTTTTTTTTTTTTGTACCCAATGAAACGTTAAAAAACAAGAATTAAGATAGATACCGAATCGATGTTTGAAAGCCAAAGCTCTGATACCAAAATGATGCGAATCCCGTTACTTGTTGCTTCGAGATCCACCAATTGTTGCAGATTACTCCAAGGATATTCAAACACGATCTAGAATAGTGGTCCCATGCCCTTGACTATATTGAATCAAGAGCTGTAAGCAAAGTTGTTGTGTCTTCATCTCCTTGGTTATATGGAACCAAAAGTCATAAGAACAAAGGAAAGTAACCCCGTCCCCTTGATTATAGAAAAACCAAGAGCCATGAGTTTGAACACTATAAGGAATTAACCTTGATAGGCTCGAAAGTTCTCACAAGAACCATAAAGTGAAGAAAATCTCACAAAAGAATTTTTATTCATCAATGTCTTCCAAAGACTACAATAAGGGGGTATATATATATATAGGCCCCATACTTTCTAAATTAAATAAAACAACTCCTACTTTGACTTGGAAAACATGACTTTCTAATTTAAATAAAGTAACTCCTAAAAGAAAATCTTTCTAAAAAGAAATAGTAACTCATATTTGACTAGCAAAACAAACTTTTTAAATTAAATAAAGCAACTACTACTTTGACTTAGAGAACAAATGTTTCTAAAATAAAACAACTCTAAATCAAAATAGTAACAAGACTCAAAATGCTTGGAAATAGGAATATATTTGGTGTCTCAAAGGTTTCACAAACTCCCAAATTTGAATTTTTCATAATTAAGATTTAATTCCTAAGGTTTGTTGTAGAAACTCCTGCGTCAATTTTTGAACTTCCTTGTTGGTTCCAATTCCTTCAAAGACTTGATTTGACTTGAGCTCTTCTTTAAAAGTTGGGTTGGCCCAAATAAACTTCACAAGCCCATTGAAAGCCTCTTGAAGCTTTTTGGCCCTTGTTCTTGTGATTGGCCTAATCGGCATTTGAAGCGGATCCTTTGTGCTTTAATTCTCATCACCTTTTTTACTATATTAAAAATCACAGATTTACAAGCTTATATAGAGCCTTTGTAAGTCCTATTTTACAGGTAACAATGAGTCTATAATTATGGCCTCTAATATACACCAGATCAGCAAATATTCCAATAAATACTATTAAACAACAAACTCCTAAAAACTCTCCAATAAATCATGAAGAAAGGAATTTGGATTTTTTTATTACTCACAGGTAAAGGAACATGATGACTCCTAAACAACTTACAAACTTGATATTGAAATTCAGAAAGTTTAAAACCAACAAATGTCTGAGCAAATAGTAATTTAAGAGACATGAAGTTTGGCAACCAACTCTAAAATGTAACAACCAACTCTCCTTTTTTTTTTTTCTAATTATCAACAGTGTTTGAAAGACAAATTGTGTAGTTTTCTTGGCTTCAAGGGTCAAGGGATATAAACCCTCCCTATTTTTAACTGTGCTAAACTTCTTCCTCATAGTAAGCTCATGAAAAATGCAATGAGTGATAGAAAGTTACATAAGTTACATAACAAGGGACTTGGTCACCTTGTGAATGAACAATAAATGGGAAGCAATCTTAGGTACATGAATAATGGAATTTAAAGGCATGAAGGAGAAACAATTTTTTTTTTGAAACTTCGCCATAAATATAGATATAAGGTCCATTTGCAACAGTGACTTCACCTTTACCGGGCATGGATTTTGGGTTAGAAAATGATGTCATCTATTAGTCATGTGAGTTGAGATCCTTGAATCGATCCAAGGTTTAGATAGGGACTTCTATGGAACATGAAAATTTGTGAGGATGTTATCCAATTATGCAAAGAGATAGGATGAGGTGGAATTCCTAATATGTCCCATCATCTTATACAAGAGCTCTACTTGATTCTTAGTGAATGGACGCCCTCTGCAAGGATCTAGTAGCACTTTATGAGTTCTTAGTAGCAACACTCTGATAACCCTTCTTAAAAGGTTGGTTGTGTCCTTTATTACCAAGTGATGGTTCCATTCAACTTCCAGCATCTCCTTCAAGTATCTTGATTTATGGAAATAATCACGCCATCTATTACCTTTGCCTCTAGCCCTCTTGATTTATGGCAAAGGACTAGTAGGGTTACCATATTGAGCAACTTTGAGGGAGAATTTTGTTTGACAGGCTCGTGCTAACATGGCACTTCTACTTTCTTCACTGTGTGCTTAAGAATAAACTTCACTTAGCATGGCAGAGGTCTTTTCCAAGTGCTCTACTTATGTCATCCAATCTGGGCTTAAGACCCGCTGAAGTCAAATACACAATCTCATTCTAACATCTCAGCCATTTTTTTTGGGTAAAAAAACACAGAATATATTACCAAAAAGCTACAGAGCATACAATGAGTATACAAAGTAGCCCAAAACAAACAAAAAAGGGGCTGAACACAAAAACCTCACCAGCCCTCAGTTGGAAGCCATCCACTCCAAAAAGCATAAAAGAGAAGAGGCCTCTTCTCCTAAGTGCACCTTATTCCAACATCTCAGCCATTGTTTATGCATTTACTACAGATTCCATCTCAAAGTGTCGATAAAGATCGAACTCTTGCTACAAGATTTTTAGGGTGGTGTTGTAGGTTGTTATAGTGAGATCTTTCTGCTTTATGTTGTGAATCGTAGTCTTCAACTCATAAATCTGAGCAGCGTTTCCTTTCTTTGAATAGGTTTGTAAGACAGCATCCCAAACTTCTTTGGCTGAGGAGAGGTATAAGAATGGTTTTCCAATTTCCAATAGCACGGAATTTAGCAACTATGGCATAATCATGAAAGTCTCAGCTTCCCATGATTCATGAAATAAATCAGACTTCTTTAGTTCCTTTCATACCAGATAGATATGTCTAGTTTTTCTTCTTATGAGGAAAAGTTTCACTGATTGGGACCACATAAATCTTTCATTTTTTCTACTTGTGAGGAAAACTTTTGCTGATCGGGATCACTTAAAGAAATTTTCTCCATTCAATTTTTCTGTTTTGATCTACAGTGTTTAATTGTCTAGATGAGTGATAGATTTATTTTGAGATGAAGAGACATCAATAAGGATATTTTCAAATATTTCTTACATGGTCAAGTAAGCTAAGGGACAAGAAAAAGGTTATGAAAAATTGGTGGCAATGAAGGCCCAAAACAAAAACAAAAACAAAAAATTTACTCTTGGGAATGAAGACCAAGAAAGGAGATTTTTTTCCTTCAAGGAGATAAACTTTACATAGATTCTTTTCAAGCTCAAACACCGTAAGAAAATGAGTTTTTTTTAATGATTCATATGTTTCAAAAATTGAGAGATTACAAGGAAATACATCTAAAACTTGCCTGTCTTACTAGGAAATAGAAAACTAAATCAGTTCCCAAAATCTTGCATGTGTCACAAAGAAATAGGAAACTAAATCAGATTCTAAAAATGTACAATCCCCATAATTAATCCAAACTCTCAAACTTGCTTACAGTACAGATGGTAATAAGATTCGAGAAAATTAACAGAAATATAATCAAATTACAAAATCAACCACATATTCTAACATCTATTAAAGAGTTTTGGAAAGAAGTGTTATACACCAAAGTGCTGCTATGTTATGTACCTAAGCAGGTCCTAACATTGGTTAAGGGACTATGGAAGTTATTACTTTGTTCACAGGCTGAGAATGGCATTTTATTGTGCTTCTCATTTGTTTTAATAGACATTGATTTGTTCCCATTCTTTTTGGTTCATAGTTTATGGTACTTCAGTCTTCAAAGTATGCCATCAGAATCTGATAAATGGGGATGGAAACATGTTAGTGTGTTTGGTGGGTTTGACAAGGGAAGTGGTACGAAAAGATGGAAATGCAATCACTGTAATCTACGATACAATGGGTCTTATTCACGTGTTAGAGCCCACCTTCTTGGGTTCACAGGTGTTGGGGTTAAAAGCTGCCCAGCAATAGATCGGTCTTTGAGAGAAGCTTTTCAGATCTTAGAGGAGGAACGCGTCGCTCAGAAAAAGAAAAGAACTTCTGGAAGTGGGAAGACTGGCAAGCGTATCCGGACTTCAAAACCAAGTGTTACTTGTGTTTGGAAAACTATTGCAAAAGAAGATGTAGATGACATAGTAGCCAGATTTTTCTATGCTGATGGCTTGAATTTTGATATTGTCGATTCCCCTTACTTTCTTGAAATGAGCAAGGCAATTGCTGCTTTTGGCCCTGGATATGAACCACCAACAGCGGAGAAGTTGTCTGATCTCTTTCTGAGTAAAGAGAAGGCTAAGATAGAGAAAGCCATGACTCTAGTTAGGGAGTCCTGGCCTCACACAGGTTGCACAATACTCTGTGTCAATCAGTCATGTCGTACAGAAGGGAGCTCCTATATTAATATCTTTGCCTCGAGTCCAAGAGGGCTTATGTTCTTGAAAGCACTAGATATAAATGATGGTGATGTGATGGACATGTTTGTTGATGGCCTTAGTGATGCAATCATGGAAGTTGAGCCTACAAACGTGCTTCAAATAATCTCAAATCTAGGCCATGCCAGTGAATCCTTTGAGCCCCTTATATTGTCAAAATTCCCTCATCTATTTTGGTCCCCTTGTACTTCACATTCTATCCGTGTATTGATGGAGGACATAGCTAAACTGGATTGGATAAAACCCATTATGTTATGTGCTAAGGGGATAGAGGAATGCATATTGATGTATCAACGTTCCTCTCTGTGTGTTCTAATTCGAGAGAGCTCTGATCCGCTTTCAACCAAGTTTGCTCCTTCATATTGTATAGTTGAGCGAATTTTCAAGCTAAAGCAAGCACTACTAGGTGTAGTTGTTAGTGAAGAGTGGAAACAATGGAAGCTTACTATTCAAGAAGACGTCCTTAATGTTGAGACTGCCATTTTAGGGGACAATTTCTGGAGCAGAGCCTGTTTGTTGTTGCAGTTTTTTGAGCCCTTTGTGAGATTACTTACAACACTTCATATTGAAAAATCTGTCATGGGTGATGTTTTTAATTGGCGGGTTCAGGCACTAGAAGCTGTGAAAAGTAAGGGTGTCGACAACATTCTGTTGAATCAATTGGAATCACTGATAGAGAGCAAATGGGACATGTTATTTTCCCCTCTTCATGCTTCAGGTTATATTTTTAACCCTAAATACTTTGGGAAAGGGCAATCCAAGGATAAAACCGTAATGAGGGGTTGGAAGGCCACTCTAGATAGGTATGAGTCTGACAGTGCCGCCAGGAGGGTTCTTAGAGAGCAGCTGAGCTCTTACTGGCGACTAGAGGGATCCTTTGGGGAGGAAGATGCTGTGGATTGTAGAGACAAAATGGACCCAGTTGCTTGGTGGGAGAATTTTGGTTTTGAAACACCCCACTTACAAACACTAGCTATAAAGATTTTGAGTCAGGTTTCAACTGTTTCCATGTATCAAGAGACTTGGCAAGATAATGAGTTTTTGTGTCAAGTAGTTGCCAACAGGTTGGGAGGGGAGAGGGTGGAAGATCTAATTTTTGTTCGAAACAACCTTAGACTTCATTGTCAAAGAAAAGGGAATTCGAGCTCTTCACCCAGCTATAGGAGTCAGAGTTCAAGCCCACCATCTGGAGATAAGGCATGGGAGACTGTTCATCTTGATCAAATGAAGAGGATAGTAAATATCCATAATATATTGTAAATAGAAACTACTTTATCCATTGTTGCTTTACTTGAGGAAGTCTGGGCTATATTTTGGAACCTGGAAGAGAATTACAGTGGAAGGAGTAATGCATTGAAGTCATGAACCAGAAAGCTCAGTTTTATGCTACCATGGACAACATACGGAAAAACCTGTCACTTGAAGACAGAAAAAGGTCCGTTTGTTTGTGATTTAGGTTCAATTGGTATGTCCTACATTTCCATCTAACGCAGGTGCCTCTCTAGCACTTTTTTGGGTTGTCTCTCTATGTAAATTGAAATGTGTTTCTTTTGTATGTAAATTGAAATGTGTTTCTTTTGTGTATAAGAAAAATATTAGGAAAAGAAGTAACCCAATTTTGGTTCAATTAATATTTCTAATTATCATTATTACAGAGTGTATCCTCAAAGAGCGTCAGACACCAATATTCCATTTTGAGAAGCATTCTTGTATGCCTTCAACACAATTACACCCACACCTTGTACTGAGCATGGCTATGGTGATTTGGAGGGCTAACTTCTATCTTGTCCCATTTGTCAAGCTCTTTTATAGTTCCCAGGCAGCCGTTTCTTTGGTTTTCTTTTTTCCATTTTTGGGTCTACAAAACCATGGTTTTGTGTATCCTAATCATGCAGCAGATTAAAATTTTGAATTAAAAGAATTTCAGAAGATGGGAGTCTGGACTTGATGGGACAGAGTGAAGGAACTTTTATCTAAAGGTGAAACTTTCAATTTTGAGTTATTTTCATGAGCATTTTCAGTTACTTCTAGTTTTTCCTTTATTATTAAATGGCTCTGACATGAAGATTCAATTTTTATCCAAGGCAGACTAGGCAAAACATGAAATTATGAATTTAGAATGGTGACATTATATTCTACACCAGAGTCATCATTTGAATATATTCTTACCCGCATTCAATAGGACTGAACAGATGGCATCTAGTTGGCGAATAACCTTAATGAGCTAGGTCCACTTATCTGAGAGTCAAGAATTCCCAAGTGAGACTTACTGTGGCTGCATGATCCTCACTTGCCCACAACAATTACTCCATATATATATATATATATATAAAATACCTTGGCACATGTCCAATCTAGTGTCATAAATAAATGTATCTGTACGAAATTTGTCAATGCAGAATGTGTAATGACTGTTGCTTGGTTTGCTTTGTAGGTTATTTTAACATCTGGGTGTAAATATAGAGGTAACCCACATTCTAAAAGGAATTCAATGGCAAGTTTCAAATGCAGCATGTGAATGAGTTTATGTTTTCAATGCAGAGAAAGATGAGTTAACTGGCATTACTCTATTTAAGATTGATTTTTATATCCTTGGCAACCCTAGCTCCCAACTGATGCTCAGCAACTCAATGAGAGTCCCCAGCTGGATTTTGCAGTGGAAAAAAGAAAACCTTTGGCTGCTACAGAACATTGCGGTGATGAAGTTGCTGAACAGTGTCAACTTCAGCTATTGAAGATGTCAAAAAGCTAGGCCAAAAATCGACTGTCCTTTGCACGCAATGACACATAGGTAAGCTATCTTTCTATGGCAATAATATCTTAGTCTGTTAAAATTCCTTGTTTCTTTCTTGTGTTAATGAGTAATTTATTTTTCCAGCAAGTGGACAACTAAATGACACCAAATTTACTAGGATGGAGCAACTGATGTGTCCAGGATTGAGCAGTAGGAAAACTTTCATGGGAATTGATGATGGATGAATCCATAATATGTGTCTCCACACCCCTTGGGTAGGAGAATGCTTTAAACTAATCACCTTTAATAGTGGCACACTCACTATGAATCTTTGTAGCAGTGTATAGTGTACTTGTTTTTTCCTTTTTTTTTTTCTTTTTTCCCTTCTTTTTCTAGTGGGAAATCAAAGTGTTAGGAGTATATTAGTGTAGCTGCTTAGAGAGAAAAGGAGTATCTACTTTATGTTAAGTGAAGAACACTAGAAGATATATCAGCCGGTCATGCCTTCATGGTCAAACCTCATTAGGAACATGCAATTAAAAAGACAAAACCAGTCCACCTAAAAGAAAAGGAAAGATTGTAATAGTGGCCTTAAAGGAAGAAAGTAGGAATAATATAAAGAAGATTCGTATACTTGATAAATACAAATAAAGGCCTAAAGGTGACATTAAGGAGAGGGTATAAAGGCAAAGGAAGCTATTAAGCAAGTGTGATTACACTAAAGACAATATTGGGAGATAAAAAAATGTGGAAATTGATAAAAAGACATTAATTTAAAAGCACAGAAGTTGAAAAAATTCTAAGAGGAGAAAAAAAAAAAAGAGCATATCTTGAAAGATCTGTTATGGGATGTGAAAATTGACTTAACACCTGATAAATTAGGTTTAAACTTATAAGTCCTCTCTCTTTAATTTGTCGTTGGAAGTTGGAACTAGGGTTGCAATTACACATGTTTTCACAGAAATATCCCAAGAAACAGTATCCACAATACAATTGGTGGTATGAACCTCCACATCTCATTTGATTAGTCTAAAGGAAAATGGACTTCTGTTGGCCACCAGGGTTCAGACCCCATCAATTATTTTCCTTTCCATGTTGATGCTGGGAACTACCCATGAAATTGCTCTTAAAAGTGGCTCCTTTATAAAGAAGGTGGCTCAAAAAAAAATCTCCTTTTTCTTTTTCATTCTTTCTGGTCAGGAATCCATAGGGTCTGTGTCAAAAGTTGTAGGGGAAGTTTCCTTTGAAAAAGAACAGAATCCATTCTCTTAAATGTGTTTATCGTTACAACTTACAACTGCGACAAAATTTTTGGCTTCGACGATTCGCCTAATTTCGCCGCGCATTTAAAAGAAATTCAAAAGTGAAAATCGTTTAAAAAATCGCGGAAAAATCGCGGAAAACGCCGATTGCGAAAATCGAAAATCCGATTTTTTCCGAAAACTCGATTTTTCCCGAAATTCAGAAATTATGCTTAGGCCACTGCGGAGCAGAATTAAAAAACGCCAACCAAAGTCGCAGAATTAAAAAGGCATTTGCGAAAAATAATTCAATGTTTACGCATTAACATAAATTATATTTTTCTCTCTCTACTTCGTCACATCTATCCTCTCTCCCTTTTTGCGCTCTCACTCCCTCTTCCCTCAAAAATACTTAAAAAAACATTATCTTTTCCTAAAATTCCTCGACTCAAAAAAATATTTAAAAATTTATTTTCGGGCAAGCCTAAACCCATCCAAAATACCCCGGTTTCAAGACTCCTAACTACTGTGCTCCACTGACAGACTTATTGCTATACATATAAACTTTTTTATATTATTTTATTATTTATTTTGCTCATAATCTTTATAATATTTTATTTTATTTTTGTATTTTACATTATAACTTATAATATTTATAAATCAAATATTAATTAAAATGTTTAAATAAAATAATATCATTTAAAATTTAAAATTATAATATATAATATTTTGAATCTCCTCATTATCTACATAATATTTATAATAATAACAAAACAAATAAATAATATCTCTTTAACATAATAATATCAAATAATATTAAATATAACATATTTAATTTAATAATTACTTAATCAATTTTTTCGATTTTAATATACCTTAATTAAGATACGAATCATTTCTCATAATCTATAATTAAAATATAAAAATTAATAACCGATATTTTTGTAAAAATATCCACCATATTTTACCGATATTTCCAATATTTCGTAAAATCCAATTACCGGTTATCCAAGCATCGATATTTTCGATCTCACATATCATGACCCTCGTAGTTAGTGAGGCGCAGCTGTGCCAACATGGTTTCTTCCTTTCCGAGTTTAATATCAAAAGAATTCATTTTTTTTTTAAATACACATACAAATTTTGTTTTTAAATAATTGCCAAACTAGTTTTTTTATGTTTTAAAAACCGATTTCAGTTTTAAGACTAATTATCAAATTTACAGTTGCTGAATGTGGTTTTAAGATTGATTTTCAAAACAATAATTGATGAATGTGGTTTTAATGTTAATTTTTAAAACTGCAATAAGTGATTGCTGTTTTCAAAACATAAAAAGATTGGTTTTGGTGATTATTTTGAAAAGAAGTGTAGATGTGTATTTAAAAAAAAAAAAAAAGAATTACTGGCTTTAAACTCTTCCTTTTCTCCTAATGTCATGAATAGAATTAACCATCAAAACGAATCATAGGCTGTAACTTAAAACATGCAAACTGATTATTAAAAAAAAAAGTTAACTGTATTTTTAATTAATGTTTTTTCTTCCATGTATCCTTTATCTCATGGAAATGAGAGTAGAAATAGAAAATAGTGATCGTGAATATATATATATATATATATATATATATATATATATATATATATATATATATATATATATATATATTTGTGATTAAATTAAATTAGGAGGGAGGGAAAAATAAAAAAAAATGGTAGGGTTTGGGTGTCAGTGATTTCCGGAACATGGTGAGGCAGCATGGACTTTTTGATTGGAAATCGTAGAATGGTGTAAAAATTGGAAGTGGTCACGTGGTACCACTGCCATACCTTGTTGGTCATCACCTTCTTTTCTACCTAAAGTTCATGCCTTCATCCAATCAGATGCATTTACGTGTATTGTGTATGTAGATAATCTGACTAAACTCTATCACTATTTCTGTTTCGTTTATACCAAAATTACGCCTTTTTTAATACCCTTTATTTTAAGGTTCTATTTGATTTACAATTTGTGGTTAAATGCTGAGTACATTCACACTATCCAAACAGACTTGTGAGCTTAGATTTACAAAGTCAAGCAAGCATCTTCAAGCATGCCTATTGGCTAATTGATTAATCTAAAAAAGTTACCTCTTTATAGTTTTATTTAATTGTTCATCTCATATAAGTATGTATGGGAATGCAGTTAATGCTAGAGACTTAATGTAAAAGATAGATCCATGACTTCTAACATTAATTATTTGCTACGGCAACAAATCAACAGCAAATGCATATTTTTTAAGCTGTGTATCCTTTCTCCCCACATATGAAACGAAGTGGAAATGAAACGTAAAGGGAAAGTCAAGTGCCTGAGAATCATGGACATGCAAAATCAGAAATTCATGTGTTGGGGATTGATTATTGATTATTGATTTATTGTTTCATTTTCCTTTCCATGCCAATTTTAGTGAACTAACAACCACAGGATTGTGTTTGTGAAAATGACAAAGTGAAGCAGGAAAGGACTAGTTGGTGGAAGGAGTAGTTGTTCAGTAGTCTCTCTCTCTCTCTACCTGTCTCTCTCTTTCATCATGACTGAAAAACAATGGGGTTAGCCCTTCTCTTTCACAGAAAGATTAAAAGGGAGTTACTTTGACTGCCATTGAATAAGGCCCGAAGGCAGAGGAATCAAAGCATCATAGTTTAAAGTAATATAAATATAATAACAGTGTTAGTTGAGAGATAGGTATCTTGACAAGGAAAAGGAAAAGTCACATATAAGTTATATGGTATATAGAAGGAGAAGAAGAAGAAGAAGAAAAAGTTTGATCACTGGCTATAAAATCTGCATTGGTGTCCTTTTTAACTGGAGGTTTTGTAATTGTCTGCAAGAAACATCCATGTGTTTTCTCCTTTTTAACTGTGGGTTTTGTAATTGTCTGCAAGAAACATCCATGTGTTTTCTTTTACTAATTAGAAAGAAAGAGAGGACGAATTGGGTGGGGTATGGGAGTAGTAGGAGGGGTTAGGGTAGGGTCATAAGACATTGTCCTATACTATTTCTCCCCTCCAAGTGCTATTAAAGATAAATGTTGGAGGACTGGATCAGTGGTCAGTGGCATATATATATATATATATACGCCTAAAAAGTTATATTATTAATAATATATAACCATTTCGATGTAACTCATATTTAAAATCTGGGCCATCGGCTGAAAAGCGAGATCAACAAGATAAACCATAAGGCTGCCCGCACCCCTACGACGCAGACTCCAAAAATCTGCTATTATAATCCACCCTTTTTTCGTGAACCGACATCCACGACTTCAAGCATGACTTCATTGATCCTATTCTTTTTGTACAAGAATCGCCTCCTATAATTTCGCGACAAGGCCATCCCGAACAACAAACTACCTGATACCATCGTTACAATATTCGTAACTTACCTTTAAAATCTGGGGGCTTATCAGCTATGAGCCAATTTGGCATAAACCACAATGCCAAACAATACTCAAAAAGGGTCATTACAGTCGTCCTCTAAAGTTATGATACTAAAAATCAACCAAAACCGTCAAGAAAACTCCAATTTGATAAAAGCTAGAAAAGCCCTATAATCAAGTCGCAAATTTTGCATCATTAGAGGGCTGCCGACAAGTTGGGGAATGCGGGGTTGGTGGAGGGTGGTTAGGGGCTTAAGCTTGGAATATTAGGAGACTTAATTTGTGACTTTAGAATGTGAGTGAGTATCAGTATAAAATATGTGCCCAGTGGGAAGCGCCGACGATTATGGGGCTGAACTTAACACTGGATTAAAATTGAAAAAAATATATATATATATATATTGGGAGGAATGAGACAAGCAGAAATCAGTTACAAGTCTTTGTTTGTTGGTATTTTGTCGGTGCTCCCTCATTGCAATGCGTCGCGATTTTCGCTCTTCATTTTGCTTTCTTTCACTGTTTCCGTTTCATTGATTTAGCCGAGAGAAAACAAAAAAAAAAAAAGACGTAGATGGGGTTTGTTGTTTTAACTTCACGTTGAATTGAACTTTTGCTCTTAATAGTGTTAAATATGATTAAATATTTATTTATTTATTTATTTTAATTCAATGTTGTAATTTTTATTTAAATTTTGAGACAATAAAATTCTTAAATAAAAATTAAAAATGTATATAATTTTATTTAATTAGCATGAAATGGATAATAAGAGTTTCAATTGGATTATAAAATATATGATTTTTTCATATTTCAATATTTAGTTTTTTCTTAATATTCAAAATAAGTTAAAAAAACTAAATATTTTTAGTTTTTTTTATTCAATAAAAAAGTTTCAAAATAAGTTATCAAAAAGTCAAAAAAATAAATAGATTGAATGTTGAAAATTATTTTGCTTTCAACAAAACAAAAAGTCAAAAAAAACAA
Organism: Tetrastigma voinierianum; assembly: GCA_016808115.1. NCBI lineage: Eukaryota > Viridiplantae > Streptophyta > Magnoliopsida > Vitales > Vitaceae > Tetrastigma > Tetrastigma voinierianum. The sequence goes on along the minus strand of JAEQBH010000183.1, from coordinate 995,685 downwards.
ACGCTAGGAGAGAGTTAAAAATTGGATTGATTTGGATGGTTTTGCTTTTTCTTTTCTCTTTAATTTTTTGGAAAAAGAAAAAGAGATAGAAATTGAGATATTTAAGATGATGAAAGAGTTGATTTTTTTTTTTTCTTTTTTGTTTTGGCCCACCGACAGTAAGCATGAGCCATGGGGGGTGGAATGAATTAGTGAGGTCGGGTCGTATTCTTTTAATCCTTTTTTACTAGTTTTCTGGGTATTTTATAGAGATAATAATCTGGTGATGAAATAGGTAGGGGCCCTTGGAGTCTAGATCAAGTGGTCAAGGGTTAGAACGGTTTCCGAGAGATCCCATACTTAAATCTTTGTAAGTAAGAACATAATACTATATCCTACCTAATATACAAATTGGATATGTGTCAAAAGTCTTGTCAATGATCATAATTGGGAATTAAATTAGAAAATTAATATGTGGCATAAAATTAAAAAAAAAAGAAAAGAAAAGAAAAAAAGAGGCATGTGTGAATGGATGCATGCTTACTTTGTAACAGCTCATCATTTAGGTTTATGTTAATTCTAGAGATGGAACCAAATCTCTCATTAATGTGTCACATGATTAGCATTTCCCATGGTCTCTTCTCTTCCCAATCTTAGAATAATCTTATTATTGTGTTTCTTGCTTGACTTTCCTTCCCCTAAATTTCTTTTCTTTTCTTTTCTTTTTTGGTTTACGTCATTTGGAAGAGTCCTTTGATTTTATTATTATCATTTTGCAACTTCTCACCGTAATGTTTACATAAATAAATACGCATTTAAAAATATTACAAGTTATTTATTTCAAAAATACTAAATACAATTGTTTGTTCATAATCATAATGATTAGTATAAGAAATACACAACTTTATACGTATTCTTGAGGGTTTTATGTTTACTTCAATCTAAATCTTTTGCCATTTTTATTCATAAGTTTTGAGCTAAAGTCTTGATAGTTGAAAATACTTTAAAATAGTTATATCATTACATAAAAATGTAATTAAAATAATAATAGGATCACGCTAGAAACAAGGGGCTAAAGCATAAATGCGTAACAATAAAGTATAAATCAATGTAATGAAATGTAATCACATTATTATATATCTAATCACTAATCTCACATTTCTCGATACCTAAACATAAAAAAGAATTGAAACAAGTATAGTATACAAAGGGGTAGAACTTAGAAAGAAGAAGTGTTAGAGTTGGACAACTTGCCACAATGACACACAGCCCTAGGCTTAAAACAGGGCAAGACTTAGCTAGAGAGAAGTGGATTTCTAAACCATAAAAATATTATTATTATGTACATGGATTAATGGACAGCATACTTCCATGTTTTCCTCTTCATTTCATCATTTAAATAAAAATAAATAATAAATAATAAAACTGATTGTCCATTTTCAGTTTGTAATTTATAAAAACCAAAATTCTTACCATCAATACCATAAACCAAATATTTGTTTAACCGTTTTTCAGTTAATCGGAATTAAAAAATAAATTTATGATTTCATAATATATGAGAAATGGGGAACACAAAAATACCATCGTTGATAGTAGAACCTTTGATCGGCAATTTGTGCACGAAAAATAATTACGAAGAAAATAGCAAAAACGACATATGGGAGTGAGAGCTCACGACTCATTATAATTAAAACCCATTGGAGATTCAGATTTACATACGAAGCCACTAAAAATATGCTTATTTCGTATTGAAAACTTTTTAAAATCGTTGTTATCACTATTTTGCTTATTTTAAAAATGGGAAATAAAGAATGTTAAAAATCTTAAATTTTACCTTACACAAGTTAAAAAACATATTAAAAACCAAATTTAAACTCACGCCGACATTTATCTAATGACAACGAAACGGAAGACCCTTGCACTCCTGAAACAAGATTCATTAAACAAATCTGAGACACGACTCTTTGATTATAAATCAATTTAATATCAAATGCAGGCTAGGTCAATTTCAATATAAACAATACATCATATATATATATAAATGTATAAATAAATGTTGTTTCATGGTAAAATAGCAGATTCGCATTAGACGTGTCAGCTATCAATTGTAAACAAACGTTAAGACAATAATAAATAAAATAAAATATTCACAAAGACCGAACGGTTATCGACATAGTCAAATTATTTATCCGGGTTCTGATACGAAACGCTTCGTCCCACTAAACCCATTTATCTATTACACGTAAATTAACTCAACAAAGATTTGCATCTTATGTAAACTCATGGTAATTCAATCATGCTTAATATTTGAAAATCGATTTAAAATTTAAAATTTAAAATTCAAATCAAGCTTGGTACCAAGTAATTGAAACGAATTTAAAGCTTAAGAATTTTGAATTGGGGATTTTGGACCTTGATTTTTAATTAAGAACTTGAATTTGCAATTTGAGATTTGAAATTTGCAATTTGAATTTAAATTTAAATTAATGAGACTACTTCAAATATCGACATCTGGATTTTGAATTTGCGAATTATAATTTCGAAATTAAACTCAAAATTTGAAATTGGAAATTATGAGACTTTGAAATTTGAAATTACAAGATTGACCAATCGGTAATTTTTAATTAAATTAGATTTTGTGTTCTTAATCTAAGTTTGGTGCGATCAATTTTTTTAAATTTGGAACTGGAATTTTCAAAATTAAATTAAAATGATTCAATTTCAAATTGCGACAATCAATTTAAATCGGACCATCAATCAAACTCGAATTAGAAATTAGAAATTGAGTTGAATTTCAAATTACACGCTGAATTCTCAAACTTTAATGTTAATTTCTAAAATTCAAACATTTAAAATTTAAATTTTAAATCGTAAGTCGAATTTTGAAATTAGGGAATTTGATTTTTTATATTGGAAACTATAAAATTTTGAAATTTTGGGAATTTGTATAAATTAAGGGTGTTCATAAATGAAGTAAAATGAATTAAATTATTAAACAAAAAGCATCAATAATCAATCTAATTTAAAAAACAACAATAAATTCATAAGGAAAATAAAACCATAACAATATATTTAAATGACTAATTAAATAAAACAATAAATTAAATAGATGTACAAGATAATTAATTAAACAATAAAATAACTATAAAAATAAAAAGATTTCTTAACAAAAGAAAGAGTTTAAAACTTTACTTGATGTAGGAGCACTTTTCTAGCCCGACCGCTCTCAAGTCAAGACTGTCTCTAAAATTGGGATCGCCTCTTAAAATTAGGACCTCTAAACCTAAATTATTAAAACTTTTAAATTATTAGAATTTCGAGTCTCTCTTCTTTGAGGAGATGACACAATATCTCTTAAAATAAATAAAAACTTATAAACAAGTTTGGGCTTCCTATTATACCCATTATCCGAAAAAAGAATTTATCTCCATGGATTAATGGATTAATGGACAGCATACTTCCATTAATATTATTATTATGTACATGGATTAATGGACAGCATACTTCCATGTTTTCCTCTTCATTTCATCATTTAAATAAATAATAAATAATAAATAATAAAACTGATTGTCCATTTTCAGTTTGTAATTTATAAAAACCAAAATTCTTACCATCAATACCATAAACCAAATATTTGTTTAACCATTTTTCAGTTAATCAGAATTAAAAAATAAATTTATGATTTCATAACATATGAGAAATGGGGAACACAAAAATACCATCGTTGATAGTAGAACCTTTGAGCGGCAATTTGTGCAGACGAAAATAATTAATGGAAGAAAATAGCAAAAAAACGACATATGGCAGTGAGAAAGTCACGACCCACATAATTAGAAAAATCTGGAGATCTTGTATTTTTTGCTATTACGAGTTTCTCACTAAAAATATAAGACTTGTTTCGTATTTTGAAAAAAATTTTAGAAAATTGTTTGAAGTTATCACTTATTTTTGTTTATTTTAAAAGCGAAAACAAAATAATGTTAAAAATCTTAAACGTAGCTATAATGCTAAAAAAACAGATACGGTAAAAACCAAAAGCCTGGGGCCAATAAAAGCATCTTATCGGTAGCATAAATGAAACGCAAAGACCCTTTGCACTCCCTAAAGCCAAGTGATTCTATTAAAACAACGAGATTACGACTTTTGACATTAATCAATCAACGAATATCAAATGGTAAGAATAACAATATATTAATACATCATATATATATATATATATATATATATATATATATATATATATATATATATATATATATATATATATAAATGAATAAATGTATAAATAAATAAGCAAAGCTATATGAAAAACGTGCGATTCGTAATAAATATATCGTGTTTCGCGATCACTGCTAAACAACGTTAAGATAATAATAAATAAAATAAAATATTCACGCGACCGAATCGTTATGTGATTATGTGTTAAATTATTTATTCAAACGATACATTTAAATGTCGCGGCCCCACTCGTGCCTCTCATTTATTTATTACAATAAATTAACTCAACAAGATTTCATCTTATGTAAACCGTATAATTAATCATGTGTTCGCGAATGCTTGAAAACTCATTTAAAATTTAAAATTCAAATTGAATTTCAAAATCGGTAATTTCGAAACTAATTTAAAGTTTTTAAGCACTTGAACGGGATTTTGAATCTTGGATTTTTAAATTAAGAACTTGAATTTATATATTTGAGATTTGGAAATTTGGTACTTGAATTTAAAAAATTTTGAAATTAGAAATTGTGAGACTTGAATTTTGAAATATTGACACTTGGATTTTGAAATTGAGGAATTTTAATTTTGAAATTAGAAACTTTAAAATTTGAAATTGGAAATTATGAGACTTTGAATTTTGAAATTAGGGCACTTGAATTTTGAAATTGAGAATTTTTAATTTTGAAATTTTAGATTTTGAAATTTTAAATTGGAAGTTGGGTGACTTGAATTTTAAATTGGAAACTTGAAATTTTGAAATTGGAAATTGAGGGATTTGAATTTTGAAATTATGACACTTGAATTTTGAAATTGGGAATTGGTAATTTGAAAATTGGAAACTTGAAAATTAGAAATTAAAAATCAGCTGACCAAATTAGCGACGTCAATTTTGAACTGAACAGTGTGAATTTTGAAATTTGAAACATGAAATTTGAAATTAAAAATTGGGGAATTTGATTTTTTAAATTGGAAACTTTAAAATTTTGAAAATTTGGGAATTTTTATAAATTAAGGGTGTTCATAAATTAAGTAAAATGAATTAAATTATTAAACAAAAAGCATCAATAATCAATCTATTTTTAAAAAAATAATAATAATATATTCATAAGGAAAATAAAACAATAGCAATATATTTAAATGACTAATTAAAGAAAACAATAAATTAAATAGATGTATAAGACAATTAATTAAACAATAAAATAACTATAAAAATAAAAAGATTTCTTAACAAAAGAAAGTAGAGGAAACTTACTTGATAGAGGGGCAATTCTTCGAACCGAATCGCCTCTCAGGTTGAGACTGTCTCTAAAGTTGGGATCGCCTCTTAAAATTGGGACCTCTAAACCCAAATTATTAAAACGTTTAAATTATAAGAATTTCGAGTCTCTCATCTTTTGAGGAGAGGACACAATATCTCTTAAAATAAATAAAAACTTATAAACAAGCTTAGGCTTCCTATTAGACCCATTATCCGAAAAAAGAATTTATCTCCTCAAGGGTTAGATACTCTCTCTTTTATAGGCCGAGGGAAGCCTCTCTTCCTCTCTCACTTTCCAATGTAACTCCAAATATCCCATAAAGAAAAAAAAACTCATCCCTAGAATAAAACTTGGGGGTCTACACCTATCTTAGTTTTTGTTTTATTTTTATGTGATTGGTTAACCCAAACTATAGTTTTTGTATTTTGGAAATCAAAATAAAAAATTGGAACAAAGATTTGTATAAAACAAAAACCAAAATCAAATCAATTGGTTTGATTAACCTTTTTTTTTTTTTTTTAATTTCTTTGGTTTTTTTGCTCATCCCTAATAGCTCACTATCCAAGATATGTGCTTTTATTGAAAATGTGTCCCTTGTAAATTTGAATTTCTTTTTAAAATATTTTTATTTTTAAAATTGTTAATTATATATTGAAATATATGATTTCTTTATTTTTGAAAGTTTCCTTTAAATATTAAGAATGTTAAACTTTTTAATAATTTAATTAGATATTAAATAACATTTTATAAAATTAATATACATATGAGAGATATGAGACATCTAAGGTCATATTTCAGTTAATTCATAGCATAGATGTGCCTTGTGTTTAGAGTTATGCCTCAAGTAGGCCTGTCAAAATTCAACACGACACGATTAACCGACACGATGAACCGCTGATTAAACGGGTTTGGGTAGAGACACAAACGGGTTCGGGTGTCGTCGATCGACCGTTTAACATGTTTAATAAGCGAATTAGTGTTCGGGTGAGACATGCTAACTCGTTTATAACCCGTTTACGGGTTTATACTTGTTTCCTATTGCCGTTTACCAATGAGTCGTGACTAGGCTGTAAAAATTCAGTGACACGATGCAAACACGATTAAGCGATTAAAGCTGGTTTGGGTGAGACCTAAGCAGGTTGAATTGATAAATGAACTCGTTTCAACTGTTTAATAAGCGAGGTCGTGTTTGGGTTTACAACGTTTTATTGCGTCTGTAGTTTAACTCGTAACCGTTTAACCCAACCCAACACGTTTGACACCTACCGGCGGAGCCGGGTTTTTAATGTACGAGAGTACAAGCTAAAGTCGAATAAAAATTATTTAAAAAATTAAAATACAATAAGATAGCCTATACGAAAACTTTGAACAAAATATTTATAAAAATATATCATGTTCAACACTAAAACCAAAAATGTTGTACATATCATGAATGGCAAGCCTTCACGAAGTTGCGCCTGTGATTCTTTTAGAATAGAATTCATCAATTGCTCGAATCGAAATCGATATTTTCAGCCGAGTTCGTTCAATGTGAACAATCATAGAATGCGCTAGAAATCCTCTTATTTTATTACGAATGCTTGGTTTTAAAAATAAGCTTCATGGCCGAAAATGGCCGTTACATTTGTTGCGGTGGAAGCTAGGAAGAGTTAAAATAAGGCAGGCCGACCTGTCGATTAGATTGTAGTTTGTGACTTATTTGTCTCAACTAATCTTTGACATAACTTCGGGGAAATGGTTGATGCAATACGAAAACTCTCATGACCAAGTACATCACACTTATAATGCTCCAATTGACTTCTCAAATAATGCATTTCTTGAGCTGTAAAATCACCAGGATAAAACTTCTCAGCAAGACTATAAATAAGACCAGCGTTAAACAACTTAAAGTTGTCTTTAGGTTCTAAAGCAGAGCTAAGCATAAAGTTCTTGCCCATCATTGAATCTACTATTTAGCTCTGTCACCTGAAAATCTATTGCAGCTTTAAATATACCAACGCGATAGTAGTGCTCAAATGTGATAGAATCCTTCTGTTGGCATGAACGACCTGTAGCCCCTTTATAACAAGCATTCATATTAGGTATACCGATATAAAATGCCTGTCTGAAGCAGATTCCACATTCATAAGGAAATTATCTCAGAAACCTTCTTCTCTGAGAAAGTTTGAAGCAATGCTTTGGTAGATGAGACCACAAGATCCATTGCATTTAAAATGTCTAGAGATTTGTGTTGCGGGACTCGATGAAGCAAATCAAGTAATCCCCATGATTTTATGCATTACATACAAGATGAATATGAAATCAAATCGGCCTCATCACAATTAAGAACCACTAGCTTCTCACGCGTAAAGTTAGAGGACCCTTCATTCACCATACTTTCAAGCACGATCATCCATGACCTTGTACATATCTATTAATTTGCAAATGAATCAAATGAGAACTCAGTAGTTCATTTCGATGCAAAGAACCAGTTTGATTACACCCTCTACCGATCCTCGCGTTCACAGTAAACACCATATATTGCAATTTCAATAAGCTTGAAGCGGAAGCGTGGCAGCTCGGTATGGGCGTTTAGGAGGAAGCAACAAAGTTGACAATGGAAGTCGAATTTTGAGAAGAACGACCAAATAGAGTCTCTTTGACCACAACATCTTTAGTTGTAATCGATGGGCAAAACAATGTACATAATAAGCATATGGACAATCATAAGAAGCAGAGGGCTTGTAATCCATTCCATGCGCGCCACTCATGGCTGCTAGCACCATCCTTACCCACTTGACCTCGCATATTAGAAATTTGTAAGTTATTTCGATCGAGGACATCGGATATTTCTTTCTTAAGTGTTAAAGCGGTGTGTCGTAACATGCTGTCCCTTGAAAAGCGGCTCGTAAAAACCGGCAACATCAACAAATCTCAGAACCAATGGCCATACATCTTTATTAGATAATCTTTGGCTTCATCGACGAAATACAAAACTTTGCATACTTAATTTCATCGCAATTTACATTTGCACTTTGTTAGCCATAATATGCAAAATCTCTTTCTGAATCATCGGTGATGTATACTTTGCATTTTTTGGAGCTTTCTCTAAGACAACATCATCAATACTACCATTCATTCGTCCTATAAGTCTTATCATCTCTATGAAATTACCACAATTATTGGAAGATAAAGATTCATCATGACCTCTAAATGCACATGTATAAACTAAACACGAATACTTTCAATTGTTGCCATAAGTGAAATGCTTAGATTCTTACACTTCTTAAAAGTTGTACATTCATCACTTTATCAATATGCTGAGTTAGGTTCATCAAAGCATCAATAGAATTCACAGCATTATTATGTGGTGAAGTGGGACCTCCCGTATGCAACAAAAATGAACATCTAGACCCATCATTAACTCTCTTCCAGCTTTTAAATCCTTCAGTAGTAAATGTAGGATAATGAGCCTTCATATTTTCAAAAGAAGCATGGAAAACAAAATCTTTGCATCCTTGAAGGAGAAATCACTACAGCAAGAAAATTCTTGACAGAGGCTACAGCAATGATATTGTTGGCTTGGATTCGGTTCGGGTATCTGAATAATAGGTTGATAAGGCGTTTTATATAAATTCGTCTGATTTAAATCTCTTTGATTCGCAGGATATTTGCTTAGTATCAAGATCTGATATCTCGGATCTGGATTCAAGAGAATCGATATCGTTCAACTCTTTGAGATTTAGAAGAGTATTGGTCGTTACAATTTGAGATATCAATATTGATGGAGAATGTTCCTCACTTGTTGATGGTTCCTTGGCAGAACAGAAAAATAGTTTTCTTCTCTTGTTTCCTTAGTTTATTATGATTTAGGAATACTTTTACACAAAAAATTACAATGTCAGACAATTAATTTTAGATAAGAAGGTAAACGATTCTTATTTATTTTTTAACAACTAACTATTAAAATCTTAAAAACAGCTCCCGTTAGAGATTATGTAATTTATGTGATAGTTGTATTTATATTATATTATATACACACGTTACACATTATACAAATTTTATCAAATTATATAACAAATCTAGTAAAAAAAATTAACTTTTTTTATTGATGTATTTTTATTGAGAGCATTTTATGAACATAGACATCAATTACAATTAGTTAAAAATCATATTATATTTTTAGCGATTAGCGTATCGTAAAATAAACTGAGTATGCGTATATAGCGCCATAACACGATCTGTGCGTGCTCTTGGGTGAGGGTATTGGAACATATAGTGTAGTTATAAGCTACAGAGAGAGAGAGAGAGAGAGAGAGAGATTTATGTCTCAAAAGAGGCGCACGAGTTCTTCTTTGCTTGTTCTTTGTGAGGAGCGAGAAGGAGGGCCAGGACCCTTTGGACGGGAGGTGAGTCTTTGAGTCATTGAGCTGTATTCTTGTGAAGAGGACCAACAGAGACGTGTGATGTATTTCTTCTTTGATGTGGCGAAGCTGTGAGAGCAGAGAGAGAGCCTTGTGCACTTGGTGAGTATCGATAAGCGTAGGGTTTTATTTTTTGTTGGTTGAGTTTGAAACCCAGGGATGTTGCGTATTAAAATTTAGGCTGGGCGTCAAACCTTGGGCTATCACATGAGTTGGATTAAATTTAAAAAATTTAATTTAGATTAATTAATACTAGTAAAAAAAAAAAATTCCAAATTACATCTTAGAGTATAGCAGCAGACACTGTTCTTTGGTTCCGTATGCCCTACCCCCCAAAGTCATCATAACTCAATCAATGGCAATGCTCAATGCTCAATGCTCAATGCTCAATGCTCTCTCCCTCTCCTTTTTTTACATTCTATAAATTGGATGGCCCAATTACTATAAATGGTAAAAGAAGATAACAGTCAACGGTCGGCAGTTATATCTTTCACACTCTCTCACTATGTTTGCTTTGCCGTTCTCTAATGTCGTGTACGCAACCTTGATTGATTGATATTCCCTTTATCCTCAAATTTAAAGAGAAATTAATGAATTTGTTGTGATTTATTTGAATATTTGTAGATTGAATTGTGAGCAACCTAGCCCCCCATCGATTATGCAGTGAGGGGCGGCCCTGATTTGGAGGACTTAACTCCTTTCCCATTCTTAAATTTGGAGAATTCCATCTACTGATCATGATGTATGCATCTCAATAAATGAAAACAACAATTTTTTTAAATCAAATGGACGTAACCAACGGTTACATGATAACGACTATTTTTTTTTAGAAACGACGGCTTTTTTTTTTTTTTTTTTTTAATTTACTTCATTCTAACCTTTTTTTTTTTTTATCAAAAAAAAATAGCATATATTAAATATGAGACCATCATGCTCATAATGTTTTTTTAAAAAATAATCACTTTTTAATCTGATATGATGAAACATCAAAGGGTTTCAAGTAACTTATTTTCTTTATATCTAGCAATTTAATATTAGCGCTCACACATTGAAAGAATCGCGCGTATGTTTGGTAATATATTCAGAGCGGTTAATATTTTAAAAATAAAGGCAACGCAAAGGAAAGAATGAGTTCGAGTAGAAAATGACGATTTAACATGTATAAGCCAAAAGCGTTTAATTTTCAAAATAAATAAATACAAGAGGAATCACTCTTCTTCTTCCTTTTTTTGTTTTTTTTTTAATATAGACAATAACTTTTCTTAACTTGACATTATCCTTAAGACCTAAATTAAGTGGCAAATATGAGGGATATGGTTATGAGAGATTCAAATTTGAATCTTTATAAGAATATAATCTTTAGAGAACAAAATACTATAATATAATATGTAAAGTGAATAGGAACATATAAAAAAAAAGAAAAAAAAAACCTTATGTTTGGCCTTTAAAAATTTTATAAAACGAGAAAAAATATTTTGTATATTATTTTAAATTATTTATACTTATTTTTCACTTTATATAAAATTAAATAATTTAAAAATATATGTCTTGAACAAAATTTAATTACTGTTTATTTAAAAAAAAAAAAACTTATCTTCTTTATCATTTTTCCTTTTTGTTTAGTAAAATTCATCCTATTTTGTAGAATTGAATATTATTAAGTGAGAATGATAATCTCTCTTCAAAATAAGGTGAGAATGATAATCTATTATTAAAAGAAATCATTTTCAATTATTGATTTATTAATTTATCAAACTGGTTAAGCATCTAAAATTTAGATGCAAATGTCCCATTCATTTTTAATAATTTTTTCAGGTACAATTTCTAGCATTTATAATTCAATACTATAATTTCAACATTTAATAAAAAAACTATATTGGCCCTACAATTTAATGTCAAGGACTAGGTCAGAATAATATTATACTTATTGGACATGACAAGTTTTAATGACTCTTTCAAAATTCAATGATAACTTAATAATTCAACTCATTAAATTTATTAGTGAGAATGAATAGGATCCAGTATTTCTCATTTAACTCTTTTGGATTTCCTTGTAAAAAAATGCCTGACTTCATCACAAACTTATTAAGTTATTATATATTTTATTAATTTTTATGTTTGTTAATTTGTTCTATTTTTATTTTAGTTTTTGAATGTGTATGATGAGGTGTTTTTTAGTTTAAGCATTTTTTTTAAAAGTTGCTTGACAAAATCATAAATCAAATAGGTTTTTCAAAACATTAGAATTGATTTTTCAACCTTTTAAAATGTTTTGTCCACGAGCATAACTTAATTGGTTAGAGCACAATTTATTATATAGTATTAAAAAATTATTAGCTTTAAGAAAAACATTTTAAAATGTTTTCAAAGAGATCTTTCATTTTAGATTATAAAAAAAAAGTATTTTTAAAAAAGGCATAAGCCAAAAATATAATAGTTTCAACTCCAATTGTTTTTAATATAAATATTATATTTGAAAATAATTTTTAAAGAATCACTCGTGAATTATTTGTTTAGAAAACGCAACAAGCAAATTTTTAATATTTTAAGTAATTTTTAGGTTTTTATAAGTGTTTTCCTGAATTTTATCAAATATCAGCGAAAAGTATTCTTAGTTTATTTTAAAGTAATTTTATATAAATGTGTTTAGTTTGTAGTATTCTATTAATAATATTTCCTTTAAAAGTATTTCCTTTGTAGATAAAATAAAAAATCACTAAGTTAATTATAGTCAAAAAATCTAATTTACTCAAAACATAGGTAAATGAAATGAATGTTTCTCCAAAACACTTCTTGAAAACATCGTGAAAATAAATAAATAGTTTCATTTTAGAAATATATTAATTATTTATTCAAAAAATAAATATATTAATGATAAATATTGAAAAAATGTTAAAATCATATCAAATAAAAGAAATTGAATAATTGATTCATGTGCAAAAATGTTAGATAATTGTAATACTCAATCTACACATGATTATATACTTTGAAAATGTTGTTGGCGTACGTTTAGTAAAAAAATAAAACAAAAAATAAGAATAAGTAAACAACCAAATCAATGAAATCATCATTCACAAACATAAAAATTATTTGTTTTTCATTATAAAAATTTCACCCTCTATACTATTTCAAAAGAAATATTTTTTATTGGGTTTTTATTAGGAAAACATTCATTAGTCAATTTGATCATTATTGTAATATATATATCCAAATAATAATAATTTTATTGATTCAAACTAGCAATACATTAAAAAGCGTCGTAATAAGATTACGATTATGCAGACGACAAAAATACAAAAAAAAACATGGTAAAAAGATGTAGATGAGTGATTTGATGTAAAGAATGATAAAAAAATCGCATCTTATTTTTTGAAAATGGGTTATAAATAATAAGATGAGAGAAAGAAAAAAGCAATTAGGGTTTTTTTGCCCCAAAAAAAAGCATTTATATATTTGTATGTCTATTTGTTCATTTATATATTTAAAAAATTAAATAGATAAATGAACAGATAGACATATAAATATATAAATGTGTTTTTTTGGTAAAACATTGAAAAAAAAACTAAAAACAGGATATAACCAGAGAAAGTAAAAGATTTCAAAAATTATCTAAGTAAAGAAAGATTTACATTATCTAATAAAGGAAATATAAAGAAATTTTGAATTAAATTGTTGTTTCAAAATAATAGAAGGATTCTTAGTTCCTTTAAAAAAAAGAAGAAGAGGGATTCTTAGTTCAACCCTCTATATTTATAGTCAATATTAAATTACTAATACCTATATATTGATTTGATTTTTATTGTCGTGGTACAACGTTTATTTGTGTTTAAAAGATTTGAAAAGACAAAATATATATGATTAGAGAAAATAAATCAAATCAATCATCTTAAACATGATGCATAATCAGAGTAAAAGGTATGACTCAATTATATATAATCAAGGACAATAAATCAAATCAATTGTCTTCATTCTTTGAGATTTTTAATAATTTTGATTTTATGTTTTTATCTATATATATATTGCTAGATGGAATCAGTAAAATTAAAAGTACCTCAATCAGTTTTGATAATTAATTAATATCATATCTTCTTTAATGATTATGGAAATATTTCTAATCATTTTATAATTTAAATATAAAATGCATGACATGGAAAATGGTCTTGTGTATTTTTAGCCAAAAGTGGAATAAGGTGTAAACGATAATAAATGAGAGATAGAGACTTGAGATTCATGAAGAGGCCAATTAAGAGTAAAATAAATTAATAACAGGCTTTAAAATATGGAAAATTCAACGTTCAAAGTAAATAGAATCAATTAGGATTTTTTTTCCCTAAATTGCTTTAAGTCAAAAGAAAAAAATAAAGCAAATATTTTTTTTTGTTATTTATTTAAGGGAAAAAAAAATTTAAAGTTCTAATCTAAATATAAATGCAATGTTTAAAGAGTGTTTTATTTCATTGGCATTTATATTTAGATTGGAACTTTAAATTTGCATTTTCTTTTTCCCTTAAATATTTGCTTTATTCTTTTAATTTTGACTTAAAGCAATTAAGTAAAAAATTAATTATTTCCAAAACTTTTATACCATAAAATAAAATGAAAATGTCCTTTATCTAAATTAAGAGTAAACTATTTTTTCCTTAAACTAATTTTAGATTATTGGAGATGATTTACATCTAAATATTTTCCTTCAATGATAACAAGATAATTCTGATTTCGGAATATAATCATTTTTTTTTTATATTTCTATTAGAAATCCATTTAATGAAACAAAATCTAGGGCATAGAGTAGGAGGGAGGGCATTTGGGGAGCTTTGTTCCAAAATAATAAAAAAAAAAAATTCAAAGTAACACATGTTTTAAAATAATATAAAAAATAATCCATTATTACTATATCACAAAACCTTGACGACAATGGTTCTAAAAATTTTAAAATGAAGTTAAAATAGTAATCATATTATAATATAGTAAAAAGTAAAAACTTACTAGTTTAGAGATGCAGTGGAAATGGGGGGGTGGGGAACGGGGATAGAAGTAGTAGTACGTTACAGTGTGACCAAGTAGACTGTATGACGTGGCAGGCTAGGTGGTAAGTGGTAACAATCACCGGAATCTGAGGACTTTGGTTAGTCGGCGGTCATTGACCATCTCCCCAACTGTACGGTTACTATTAACGGACAGGTGGAGGAGGCGTTAACCCTCTCTCTCTCTAAAACTCTACACTTGAAAAAAGTAGAAAAAAATATAGAGAGAGAAAAAAAAAGGGGTGCGTAGATGTTTGCAAATGACACCAAATTTGCCTATATAAATCTCTCCTCTATCTCTTTCACTCTCTGTCCCTCTCTCTCTCTACTCCTCACTGCTCTGCTTTGCTTTCCTTTCTCACTCCTCTTCTCTCTCTCTTCCACAATGCTCCAATGCTCTTCTGTACTTGTTTTCTTGTGAAACAAACAAACAGAAGTAAGCGTTGTTTGTCATCAGTTCGGAGAGAAGAAGAGGACTTGAAGGAGCAGGGAGTTTGATCTTTTCCGCAGTTGTGTTTTCATCTGGGAGAGAAAAGAAAGAGAGAGAGAAAGGGAGAGAGAGAGATCTGGAGCAGAGTTACTCCACATTGTAGGTAATTGAGGGAGAAAAGCAGAGAGATCTGATATAATCCCCTGTTTTTGGAGAAAGATGGCTGAGATTTCCGGAAAGACGCTCATGCCGGAGACGTTCCAGGGGCCGAGGCTGGACATTGCAGGGCAAATTGGATTGGTGTGGGAGCTGGTGAAGGCGCCATTGATAGTCCCTCTGCTGAGAGTGGCGGTGTATATATGCTTGACCATGTCTCTGATGCTGTTCTTCGAGAGGTTATACATGGGAATCGTCATCATCCTCGTCAAGCTCTTCTGGAAAAAGCCAGATAAGCGGTACAGATGGGAGCCCCTGATGGAAGACGAGGAGTCCGGTAACTCAAATTTCCCCCATGTCGTCATCCAAATCCCAATGTACAATGAAAAAGAGGTCGGTCTCAATCTCCACAATCTCTTTTTAGTTTTTCCCCCTTCCTTCATTGTCTTATGATTCAACATTTTCTTTTCCTTTTCTTTGATTTCCGGGAAAATTCTAAAGTCTGATTGCTTTTTTCTGTTCATGGGATGCCTGGGTCAGGTTTACAAGCTGTCCATTGGAGCTGCATGCGGACTTTCCTGGCCGGCCGACCGTCTCGTGATCCAAGTTCTCGATGATTCAACAGACCCCGCTATCAAGGTACGCATAAAAAAATCATAATCCTATGTTTCCCGGGCATTTGACTTCACGTTCGGCATCTCTGATATCTTATTAATGGCCTGTGCGATTGAGTTGCCATTTTTTCTGTTTTTCTGACACCCCCATTAACATAACACAGATTCCCAAAAAACACCACCATTTGGTTATTTCCCTCTGTAATCGGATACCACCATAATCAATAATTGTGTCATTTACTTGACTCTTTCTCTCTCTCTCTCTTTCACGCACACATTTTACGGAACACTCCAACGCCAAATCATTGAATTTTCATCACATGGGTTTGTTTTTTGTCTCAGAACTTGGTGGAGATGGAATGCCTGAGATGGGCGGCGAAGGGCCTCAACATAAGGTACCAAATCAGAGAGAACAGAGTTGGGTACAAAGCAGGAGCTCTGAGAGAAGGCCTGAAACGGAGCTACGTCAAACACTGCGAGTTCGTCGCCATTTTCGACGCCGACTTCCAGCCGGAGCCCGACTACCTGAAGCGAGCCATCCCTTTCCTCGTCCACAACCCCGATATCGCTCTCGTTCAAGGTCGCTGGAGATTCGGTAATCACCCCCCACCATTAATCTCTGTTTTTAATTGCATACATTTTAATTAAATCTTTTCACTTGATTATCTTTGGTTATAAGTCTGAGACTGTCGGTGCTCTTTGATTCTATATTTTTATTGTTATTATTTGATTTATGGGGGGAGGGTTTAGGGTTACTTTTCTAGTTTGTTGTCATCGGCGGGATTTGTTGTAGACCGGTGGTGGGGCCCACGTTAAACCCATCAATCACGGGGGCAGACCGCTCTGATTGTGACACCTGTTTCTCTTTCAACCGTCCATCACGGGTCCACCATCCCCACTAATTCATTATTTAATTTAGTCATGACTGTTTCCTCAAGTGTAGTGGAAATTTCAGCATTTCTCCGGAATCAGCAGCTTACTAAAAATTAAATGACTTTATTTATAGTCAAAATATCAGCCAGCGGGGGTAATGGAAATCAGAAGAAGACCACATCCACATGAATGGTACGGGCAAAACGGTCAACTGTTTAAAGATTACGCATATAGATTATCAGAGGTAGAATAGTAATTTCATGGATTTTCCTTTTTAGTCTTTTTTATATACCCCATTCCCCAAAGGCACGTTCGTCAGCCCCCACTGTGCACGTGCCTGAAACACAGTCCACACTCACCGACACTTGCGTTTTTGGCTTCTTCCTATAATGTAAAGGAAAACCAGTCAACTTTGCCCCTTATGACGTGGCTCCATTATTTTGCGCCATTTCACGACAAATGCTAAACGGCTATATATATGTATTTTCCCTTTTAGACTAATTGGGCTGGCCCATGGTCAATGAGAGGTCGCCAACTCATCAACCTAATCATATAACATGGTTTTTCTTGAGTAATTAAAATTAATATTATTGATTCATAATTGATACTAAAACGGAAATTAAATCTGCTAATTTTGGCAGTTAATGCGGACGAGTGCTTGATGACAAGGATGCAAGAGATGTCATTGGATTATCACTTTACGGTGGAACAAGAAGTTGGATCAGCTACTCATGCCTTCTTTGGTTTCAATGGTAAATATATAAAATTTTGGTAAATTGTTATTGAAAACAAATAATAAAACATTATTTCGGTGTTTTTTAAATTTAATTAATGTTTTCTGTGTTGTTCGGGAATGAGACGTTCTACTTGTTTATCAGAAAAGGTTTTCAAGAAAAAGGAACCAAAAATTGTATTTCTTTAACAATTAACTCTAATTCAAGAAGTGATGAATAATGATAATAATGGGGGATGGCATGGCAATGCAGGTACGGCTGGTGTGTGGAGAATTGCAGCAATTAATGAGGCCGGTGGATGGAAGGACAGAACAACCGTGGAGGATATGGATCTTGCCGTCCGAGCCAGTCTCAGGGGCTGGAAATTCGTTTATCTGGGTGACCTTCAGGTACATTTGTAGAACATTTCATTAGCATGCGCAAGGTGTTTGATTTAATGCCTTTGCTAAGTTACGGCTTACAAGTTACAACTTACAACAATGATGTTATTATTTGTGTGTATGGACAGGTGAAAAGTGAACTTCCTAGTACTTTCAAGGCCTTCCGCTTTCAGCAACACAGGTGGTCCTGTGGTCCAGCTAATTTGTTCAGAAAAATGGTGATGGAAATCATAAGAAACAAGGTTAGTTCACTTCAGTTTAGTTTGGTGGTCTATGTGTTTGTGATTCAAATATGAAGTAAGATAATGGGGACTAAGTTGTTGATGGATAATGTTGCAGAAAGTGAAGTTTTGGAAGAAGGTTTATGTGATATACAGCTTCTTCTTAGTGAGGAAGATTGTGGCCCATATGGTCACCTTTTGCCTTTACTGTGTGGTGCTTCCCCTCACCATTTTGATTCCAGAAGTTGAGATTCCTATTTGGGGAATTGTTTATATCCCCTCCATCATCACCACTTTGAATGCCGTTGGAACTCCAAGGTCCCATTCTGCTCCCTCCCTCCCTCCACCATCTTATTTTACTCTAATGACATATGTTGTTGTTGTTGGGGTTACTAAAGCTTAATTTGTTGAACTGCAGGTCAATTCACCTACTGTTCTACTGGATTCTTTTTGAGAATGTGATGTCTTTTCACCGGACCAAGGCCACTATCATTGGTCTGCTAGAAGCAGGGAGAGCTAATGAATGGGTTGTGACTGAAAAACTTGGGGATGCTCTCAAGAACAAAAACAACAACAAAGCAGGAGCCAAGAAATTCCGGTTCAAGATTGGAGACAGGTAAAAAAATATAATCTTCCTTAGTATCATATCCTTACATGGGTTGAGTTAAAACATCTTTTTCACACTTAATCAAATTTGTTTGCATGCACGGAATATACTCAAAAGTCAATGTTTTAACAAAGTGGACAAACGGACAAACTAATGGCATATCTTAGGGAATATTTATTTGGCAGTATTGCAACCAAACACACCCCTAAAAAATAATAAGACTATCATTTGTGTGGTGGCTGACAATTTTATATCTGCAGAGAGACAAGAGCAGAGATTTCATTTCCATCTAATTTATCTTTGTGGTTTCAGTAGAAAAAGATAAAGAATAATCCAACCCTAACCCACACCCACCCCTGATTCCCCTTTTTTATATATTATACTACGAGCACATATTTTAGAAGGATAACAGAGAATTTAATTACTAATGAAATATTTTGCCTGTCATCAACAACTCAAACGTATGCTCAGAATTGATTTTTATTGTATTATTTCATGAATTTGACTCTCATTGTTTTTGTGGTTAACTTAAACTGTGAACAGAATCAATTCATTGGAGCTGGGATTTTCTGCTTTCCTCTTCTTCTGCGCATGCTATGATTTTCTGTATGGGAAGTACTACTTCTATGTCTACCTCTTTCTCCAAACCATCACTTACTTCATCGTTGGAATCGGGTATGTGGGCACCATTGTCCCCAGCTAAAGGATGGAGATGGGCATCCTTGAGTCAGACCACCACATGGATATTGGCACAAATCCACCCTAGTATTCGTCTTACTTCATCTCTATTTCTCTTCAGCAAACACATATGTGGGCTTCTGCTACCAACATTTGATTGCAAATTACTACTATCTTAGCTCCTAAAAAACAAAAATAGGTCATTCATCATGTTGTGCAAAAACCAAAATCCAAAAACCCCAAAAAGAAAATGTTCAAGCCATGGCTTCCTTGGAAAAATCTCATGTGATCACTTTTGGGGGAAAATCGGTGAGATACAACAACAAATGGTGGTATCATGTGATCACATAGTAGAGAGTACTGGTGAGGGAGGAAGAAGCAGAAACAGCTATATGGTTTTAGAGAACAAAATAGATGCTGTTATTTTATTTGAATAGATTGTTTGTAATTTGTGAGATTTTGTATTTCTTGCTTGTTTGGCCTTCCATTTGTTAGTTACTTCTTTTTTTTCTTGGTTTTGAAAGGGAATAAACTGATGGCAGAGAAAGGTTTAACTTGTAATCAAAGTTTTCTCATTTTATAGTCCTTCTTTGTATGTTTCTTTGGCATTAGACTCAAACAACTAGATTTCAAGTCTCCATTCGGTGAAGAACAACAATGTCTATTACTTAGGTTTGTTTGTTTATAATTTTTGAAAACTGTTTTTTGTTCTGAAAAATATGAAGAACAAAGAAAACATAGAACACATTAAAAAGAACACGAGAAATTCTAAATTCAGATAATAAAAACAATTGTTAGAGAATTTTGGTATTCTCCGTGTTTTCAAAAACAATTCTCATTATTAGTTTTCAAAAACAGGAACCAGTTTGGATTCCATACTATTCCTCATTTTTCTTCTGCAATCAACATTCACCCACACTTAACTTCCTCCAATAAAGTTCATAAACTTTTTATCTTGCCAATCAATACCCTGATTGAGATTTTGGCTTAAATCTATTAATAAACCACAATACACCCAAAGCCTGAATGATTATGCCTCCATTTACATTTGCCTTCTGAATTACGCTCAAGAAAACTCTTCTCATGATTATACATCAAACAAAAATGGGGTTGCGCATGCATTAGATTCCAAGCCTTGTAATTATCTATGTTAAGTTTATATTCTTGAGGGGCATCAGATCTCATCACTGCAACTCACCACCAATGTTAGTAGTATGAACTATTATTCTCTCTTCTCTCTCTCTCTCAGTTTCTTGAGAGAAGGTGGGGGAGGTCATTGAGGAACATCTTCATGCTCACTTTTTTCTGCCTTGTCCCAATCATTGAGTTGTGTTCTCTGATTCATCTTATCTTGAGTGTTTGTTTTCTGTGAAAGTTTGTGGTTAATCTTGTCTTGCCTTTTAAGGGTACTTCAGTCGTCAAAAGGGTAATAACCTTCAAAAAGAATTTAAACAAAAGAGTGTATTGATTACTGAAGTCTCATTGTGTGAAAGGGAGTTAATCTCTGTGGATTTTTCCCTTTTTACTACCACCAATGTGAGATAGAGAGAGAAGACCAGGATGGGGGGTGGTTGTATTTTTTTATTGGAAAGCCAAGGCACAATTATAGAGTCTATTGAGAGTTTGGGAAGGCCAACCCTTTTCTCCATCTCAATTTTATAAATACCCAAATGATAGCAGTGGGTGTGCCCTTTGTATATAGTTCTTTTCTATGTGCATTAAAGAGGAAGGAAACTTCAAGAGCAAGTGGTTTTGATAGCTAGCTCTAGCTAGGGCTTGTTAATCTCAAAGAAGATACCATAAAGCAAAAAGGTCTCAGTCTTGAGGGCTATTTTCCACAGGGGAAAAGTATTTATCGAGATAAGGTGTATAAATGACCTTAATTTATAATTACCTATCACGATTTAGTTCGCGAATTTTTCGGTCATGAGTGTCACTCGATGTTTAGTGTCATGAAACATTTATGTCTTTCTTGAAATCGTGAGCATGCATGTAGACAACGGGTGTTAAAGCATCGTTAAGATGGAGTGTTGCATTGGATAGGCTAAAGTTTATTTGTTATCTGAGAGTCACATGTGATAAAGGCGTGGTATGACCTTAAAGTTAACGCTGTGGATTGAAAAAAAAAAAAAAAAGCAAAAATTTAAATTTGACGTACGATTATAAGTAAGAGCGTTTATCATCTTATCACTAACATTTGTCATTATAGATTTAGAAATAAAGACAAAAAAAAAATGAAGAATGAGAAATATAAAAAAATAATTGGTTTTCAGACAAAGGGACCACCTTAATTGCTTTATTATTTTAACTAGTTGTAGTTATTTTTTTAACCAATTATTTAAAGCAGTGCTTATAATTAATTAAAATAATATCTTTACTTAAAAAACAATTATGTTTCAAATAACCGTATTTTCCATTTTTCATAACTTGTTTGCCTTTATTTCTAAATTTGTAACCTGACACGTGTTTTTCCCATTTCCAATGCCGTTTCCTCCCTTAATGAGTGTCAAGTCAATCTCCATCTACACTGACATTAGCTCAATTCAGCAAATTTAAAAAAAAAAGGTACAAATATTTTAAAATCATAGAACAGTTGGTTTTGTTATTCTTTTGCTGTCATAATTGTTGATGCTATTGCCAACTACACAATTAATAATGGTGACATAGAAAATGGAATATGATTTATTTTTCTAATGAAAATCCACATACAAATGTGGTAGGTTGCAATCATGGTTCTTTTCACTTGACACAGAAAATGATGGGGTTTTATTTATTGAGTAGGCAGGCCAACTGTTGCTGATCAGAGCTTAAATTCCTAAGTTGGGTATTGTTTGATTCAGATTTAGATGGCATTAGGCTAATTTTTGTTCTCTAATGATAATTCTGGTTTCTAAGCAAAACCAGACACACATGGATCCACACTGGAAGACTGACATTATTGAGCTGTTGTAGACACTTGTAGTCACTGCAGAAGGAGGACCCACTAACTCCCCCTCCCTACCCTACATGGAATAAACCAGAATATGCCAAAGAACACCACACCCAACCTGATTTTATTTATATATGGGTTTGACAATGCAATGTTTCTTTTATGAAATCAAGCTAATTAAAGAATTTTGGCCCTCCTCCAATTTCACAAGTTTTCATGTTTACACTGGGGGGGAATTATGTTTACATGCATTGTAATGGAGGTAAGGTAGACAATATAATTTAATGCATAAAACATGTATCATCCATCGTATAGCTAGAATATTCTTCCAACATGCATTAGTACAGTAATACAACACCTTATTACGTGATGTAACAAAGGTTGAAATAAAACATAACACCCTAATTATATAAGGATTCATTTTTTATGTCTTGGATCCGTTGGTTTATAGTTTTTAAATTTTGTTTTTTTTTTTTATTTAAAAACAAAAAGAATAAAGAAAACACAAAAAACATATTTGGTTTTTCTTTTTTCAAAAAATAAGGAAAACACTAAATTTAAAGAAGAATAAAAATTTTCAAATAATATCAAAATAGTGTTTATTGT
The DNA here is from genome assembly GCA_016808115.1 of Tetrastigma voinierianum. Lineage (NCBI taxonomy): Eukaryota > Viridiplantae > Streptophyta > Magnoliopsida > Vitales > Vitaceae > Tetrastigma > Tetrastigma voinierianum. The sequence continues at coordinate 972,574 of JAEQBH010000183.1, read as the reverse complement.
ATTTTCAAAACATATTCTTAAGAATAGTTTAAAAACAGGAATCATACATTTCCTTTAATTACTTAGGTGTGCATGTAAACATAATTGTCCCAATTTATTTTTTGACGAAAATTTTCCCCTGAAATCGTCCAACTTTCACATGGGCCTGACGCATTACAAATACGTGAATATGTTTGTATGGATCTCTAGCTATTAGATTAATTAAAGTGAGGGAGGGAGGGAGGGAGGGGCAGGGGGTCCCAATTGGGAGAAGTACATGCATGCATGGTGTCCATATAAAGATATCGGGGGGGTTGTTGTGTGTTGTAGAGGGGAAATCTATTCGATGGAAATAACATTAATTAGAAACATAAGCAACTGACGTCGTCTTTAATTGTTGAATAGATTGAAGGCGCATGCATGTGAGATCAGTGGGAGTGAGAAGTATTTTGGGTTGGGTTGGATTGGGTGGTCCTTACTCCTTACTCCTTAGTTCTTATTGAAGAGAAAAAGGAGGTGGGTGTCGAGAGAGAAAGTGAAAGAGAAAGAGAAAGAGATTTATAAAATAAAAAATAATAAAAAATGGGGGGTTGGTAATTGGTTGGTTGAGATGTCGTCCTCTCATACGGCTGTAATGTGCTTGGCTTTTTTAGAGCTACCCTTAGCCTTGTCTGCTTCCACCGACACTTGCCCTTCTCTTCTCTTCTCTTCTCTTCTCTTCTCTTCTCCCATCCATCACCCATGATTTTGGAAACCCTATTCCCTCACTCGCTTCACTACCTCCATTCTTATTCTTTCTCCAATATTCCTCAATACTCACCTTCCCCCCATCCCCCGCTACTACCCTAATTTTTTGTTCTGTTTATCAGTACTTGTATTAAATTAGGTCTGTCTTTGTGTATTGGAAATGTACATTGAGTTTAAAAAGAAAGAAAACTATGTTATGTTTACTTATTTCAATTTATTTGAAAAATCATGACTAAAATACCTGAAAACCAAAATTAGGTCCCTTGATTTAAAAAATGTTCGATAAAAAATAAGAAAATATTTGATAAATTGTTCAATAAATTTTAGGGGTAATCTCAGTAAGCTTTGGACATTATCATTGGATGAGAAAAAAAATATATAATAATATATATTCAAAAGGGGCTCAAGAAATGTATTTTTTACTGAAGAGAGAAGAGAGGAGAGGGGAGGAGGAGGAGGAGGCGTGAGTAGGATGATGTTTAAGTATTATAGCTTCCAAACAAGGGATCAAATGTTAGTCAAAGTCAACAATTTTCCGATTTTCCGGGAGAGCCAATCTAATTCATGTAGTCGTATATGTGTATTTAAGGTTTGTTGGATCGGCATATAAAATCTTTGCTCGTCTTTATTTAATATTTTTGGAAATGAGGAACACTTGGTTTAAAATGCTGTATAAATTTTCAAAATAAAAATTGAAATAGAAACCTAATAACATTATGTTCTTTAACTAAACATATAGAGATGTACTAAACCAAAACGTGTTCATTAAGTTAGGAGAAGTCCACACTTCCTATTACTAATATGGTATCTATGATAACACCTTAAACCAAATCATAATTTCCCTTTTATTGATCGGGAATGTGACAAATAACTCTCATATAGATATTGTCAAATTTATATTTGATGAGTTTTCAGAACTTTAAAACGTATATAATAATAGATTAAAAGTTGATGTTCATTTATTGTTAGAAACTTTTTATAGTTGATGGGACGTGGAATGTGACGAATTAAATCAACAAAAATGGTTTTAGGGAGAAATGGGTTATTACGACTATTATTCTAAATAAGAAGTCCGGATTTGCTTTTTAGCAATGAAACCGGTCTATGTTTGTAATGAACGTGATGATATATCATGATGACAACAACATGACTATACTTAATAGGCCCCAGGAAAGGCGAAGAAATTTGGTGATTTGAATATATTTGTGTAAGAAGGTATAGAGAGTAGAGTTCGAGTATAGAAGTGAAGAGGATGATGGAGAAGACAAGAAGGACATGGGTGATCTGGAGACTGGTGCTGCCGACATTGACTGACACATTTCACTTGTGAATAATACTATACTGGCATCTTGTATTGCAAGATGAGGTGATAATCAGGATTTGAGATGTGATCAGTCATTGCCAACTGACAACTAACCAGCTTACTATTTCTTACTTGTTTGTTTGATAGACTTCACTAACGTGACTATAAATGCTGCCACTTAGATTATTAGATGGTCTCCACTCTACTTGGAACTTGGAACTTGGAACACCAAACCCCCCCACCCCCAATCATTGGTGCTGCTTATCTGGCACTCTCTCTCTCTCTCTCTCTAAATATCATTCATACCTAATCCTTTTTTTTTTTTTATCACAATAGATTCTCTGTCCCATATCTAGTTTATTCAAAATCCTTCTTTATTAACGTTGTTTCCTAAAATGTCGAGAATTTTGATGGGCCAAAATCGAATACCAAGGCCCAATTGCTATTTATCCTATTGGGCCCGAATTCAGGGAAAAAAAATGCTGGCTGTGGGGTTCGAACCCACGCGCACTTATGTGCAGAAGATCTTAAGTCTTCCCCCTTAACCTCTCGGGCAAACCAGCTCGTTGTTAAACAAACTGCAAACGATTATTATATACTTTTTACAATCCCTGAGATGCAGACAATTTTTGTTTTAAAGGTAGAAAATAATAGTAATGTTTATGTAAAATATAAAAATTCTTACAAGCCTATATTAATTATATATTTTTGAAAATTGAGTTATTATATAATTTTTATTTCTCTATATTTTAACAATTTTTTAAATTAGTTATCAAGGATATGATAAAAATTTATATATTTTATATATATAAATTTTGTCTTAAAAAAAGTATCAAGTCTTCATCTACTCCTCTTATCTCTATTTGAGTATCTTTATTATAGAAATATAGTTATTCAAATAGAGATTTTGTTTAGAATTCTAATTCTATTCAATACAATAAATGTTTTATTTTCAAAATTTTCAATTTTAAAATTGATTGATATACTTCTCATAAATCCATTGCTTTTACTGAAATACTTTTTTTTTTATCTCAATCAACATAATTTAAATATAAATAATGAAGGAGTTATATATGAATTTTTTATTAAATATAATATAGATATAACTTCAAATATCTAATTACTAATAAGTAGTTAATAATAGTAATGTAAAAGATGTCATTTTGTTTTTTAATGTTGTGCCTTGTCCAATCTTTAATGGGCCCGACCTTCACTCATTAAGCCAAACCTCATTAGTGGGAAGTCGTGTTTTTGTATGTTTGAATTTTACTTTTTTGTTAAAATTAGTATTTTACTTCTTTTTCTTTTTCTTTTTCATTAAAATAAAAATAAAAAGATGATGAAATTTCCAAACCAAAACTTGTGTTGACGGTGTTTGTTAAAAGAAAGTGTATTATGAATCCTAATTTATTTGTGAGTTTATTAATTACTTGAACGAATTTGAGTGGTTAAAAGGACAATTAAACCTTCAATCCCATACCCATCTGAACTTCAAATGTTAACTCGACATCTACTCATCTGAACTTCAAATTTAGTATTATTATTAAACCACATTTTTGAACATTTTTTTCCTATTAAAAAAATATTTTATTACATTTTTAGTTTCCTTGAGAAATTGCTGATTAAGGTTCTCCAATGTTTAATATTTTCAATTGGAACAAAAATCAGTGTTACCCCATCGGCTGATTTCAAATAACACTTCCAATGATCATAGGAAAGGGGTGATTATTCTATTGCAACAAGTAATAAAACATAACAAAAATAGGAGAGGAGAAAGAAGGCCTTCTCATGTATAGTAGTAGTAGACTAGTAGTAGTAGTATATAATCTGGTATGTGAGAAAACAAAAGCCATATATTGAAATAAAAAGCAGAGATAGAAAGGTTTTAATTGGACAATATAGACTCGGAATACGATTACTTGGGTCTTGGCACAACCAATAACTAGAAAACAAAACAAACCATCCTACTAATAAAAGAGAGTTGGAATGAAACCATAAACGATCACAAAATAACATCATTACTACTGCTACTAATACTAGTAGTAGAGTTTTAGGCCCAAACTCTCCTCTCACATCTCCTGTTCCTGTGCCAAAACTGAGAAAAAAAACCCTTGACGCATAATACTCTCATCATTCTCTACAAACCCAAGCTCAAAATTGACAGAAACAACCCCCGCCCTGCCCTTTCTTTTGTTTGCTCTAAGAGGCACCACCGTGCTTAGCCTTCGAATGGGATTGAAGTGCATTGTCTGAGTTGAAAGTCCTGATATCATTTGTTAAATCACACAAAAGCAAATAAGTTAATCGAACAACTTGACTCTGTAATAAGCAAAAGAAGTTTAGTGGGTTCGGATGACGAACTTGCTGCAAGATTTGCAGGATATTCCACCAGATTTTGGGCTCTGCCCCTTGCCTTTGTCACTGCTAGCAGGAGTTTTCCCACCCTTCTTGTTAGGATGAGGAGTTGCTGTATGAGCCCCCCCACCCTTCTTACCATCTGCGCACATCCAATCAATGACCCACTCTTTTCAGCATTAACACAAAAATGCCCATGCCATAAAACATCTCAGGAGAAAAAGAACATTTTCGTTTCATGTCAAGTAATTTCACCATACAAATCATTCGCCAGACTCCACTGGACTTTATTAATCTCTGGGAGTAATCATTTGTTCAGGAAAAAAAAATGATCAAATGAATAGATACCAAATAACATTTGACTATTGCTTTCAAATTATTGTAAGATGGATACCCCCAAATTGGTGCTCCATTCATGCAAAAACTATTGAACTAGGGTAGGGGGATCAAACACATAGTAGGATCATGTCATGTTGTGTTTATCTAGTTTCGCTCATAACCATAATCAATTACTTGGCTTGAATGAACAACCAGAGAGCAATTAAAACCACAAATTGCAAAGATGTGAAGATCACCTGTCTTTTGAGGTGAAACTATCTTAGCCTTTTTAGCAGGTACAGGTGTTTTTGTTGCAGATTCAGTTGGCCTCTTTTTTCCTTGTTCAGCCTAACACAGATAAATGCCACAATTATAGGTAGAAGGAAACAGGAAAAAAAAAGGGTTTAACAATGGACCTCATGGAAGAGTTGAATGTACCTTCTTGGGCGTCTCTTCATCTTCGCTCTCTGTTCCATCATCACTACCATCTTCAGCATCACTCATGTCCTGAAACAATAACCAGAAAAATACCCGACAAATAAGTCAACTATTCTCAAACAAGCTATATAAATGACAATCAAAGACAACAATTCCTTTCTTTGTTCAAAAGGAAGATGGAGCTCGTTTAGCAAATTCATAATTATCCATCTAGTATACTCAATAAAATTACAAACCCTATCATAAAAAGAAATACTACTGCTTCTCAAAAGCCACAGAAGAAGTCTGAATTCACAACTTCATTTACAGCCTTTCAAGGAATCAGAGGGGTTTACACATTTGAAACTAATTTATTCAAAAACTTGTATCAACTATATAAGCTCCAAAAGGCTGGGATCCCTAAAACCAAGAAATATTCAACAGAAACTAATTATTAAAATGATTTTTCATAAGCATGGTTTATCCAATGAAAACAAAATTGACAGAATATTTTTGCACTTCAGAGACACTAGCATAGTTTCTCATGAATTTCCCTTGTCAAACCGTGCATGCAAGAACACATCACCATATTTGCTGCCATTTGAAACAACTACCAAGCAATAAAGAAAACACTTCTAAATGGTTAGGGGATCCCATTACACCAGGGGATTTTTTTTTAATGTCAGTTACTGTAATAAAACAAAGAAGAATGCATCCAATCAGTAGCATACCTCATCAGATTCGTCATCATCATCAGAATCATCATCCATGTCCTCTTCACTATCATCATCATCTTCTACATCCTTGGCATCTTTGGGTGGTTCTTCAGCCTTTACCTTTGCTTTTGCAACAATAGCATTGGCTAGCACAGCCTTTGCTTGCTCTACCTTTGGCTCAGGTTTTCCTGAAAAGAAGAGTGTGGAAAAGGCAAAGGATTAGATAATAAAGCTAGCATTATTAATATCCAATTCAAACAGAGAAATGTCCTTTACCATTTTCTATGGGCTCAGGGAGATCTTCCCCTGAATCGGAATCATCAAATTCTAAAAAACAAGGAGAATCAGGTATAAGCAAGCATGTTGAAACATGAATAAGAACCCTTCAAGATTTTATATATATCACTTAATACTTACCAGAAAACTCTTCAGTGGCAACAAGAAAAAAAACTGGTCAAGGAAAATGTTTTCCAAAGAAGAAAGTTAAATAGAAAAGATACACCAGCATATATACAGACACAAGTTGAACGCCTTAAGCTACATTTTATAGCAGTGCATATCATATTATAAACACTTTGCATTGGAAAACTAGATAATTGTAAAACAAAATCAGGAAAGGAAAATTATAAGGATATTCATCAGGAACGACTGATTTGTAGCCCATGAAGTATATGCTCCCATTTTTCCAGTTGTGGGAGAGCTCAAACTCTTTATCAAACACCAAGTCAAAAGATAACTGGGGAATAGTTGCTGGAGCAAGCGTTCCCAAAACAAGCTTTTGTTGATCAACTTTCAAAAATAGGGGGATAGAATCATTTCCTTTCTCCTTCTTTGACTCACCCAATGCTGCCTGGAATATAAAAACAGAATTCCAAACTTGTTATCACACACAATCTTAACAGCTGCAAAATCGAGGACGTATAGAAGTATTGTAACCTGTGAAAGATGCAAAATCTTGTCATCTTCAAATTTCACTTTAAGAGATTCTCCAGCCTTAACTTCAACTCCTGTAGAGATTATGAGAATTGTTCACATTAACACTTAAACAGAATAATTAAATTTGCAATCTTGATAAAACATCCCAGATAAAACTAAGATGATATGTGCCAATTGTGCCAATTTTTTTGGAAAAAAAAAATACATTGGAAATGTCAACAGACAAGTAAAAAATCACCAAAGTAGGAACAAATATCAGCATCAAAAACTCTTAAATAGTGAAATTTCACTGAGATATCAACTTGTAAGAAGGATTTTTGTCAAAAAAAGTTTTTAAAAATATAACAAACTCATTAAAATGATATGAATGGGAAAGAGCATATCAAGAGAAACACATGTGTGATGTAACTACATTTACTTATTTGCAAGGACTCAAAAGAAAGAAAAATTCAAACATTTTCTTGTTAATGTATATTGAAAACAGGAGAAAAAAAGGCCTAATGCCAACTAGTCAACTAGTGGATGAAAGAGAATTAGACAAAAACCAAATAATACATTATGATATATGCAAACATCAGGTATGTTAATTTGACATTACAATTTAACAATGATTCTTTTCAATGAATGAAAAAGGGTTATAACCATGAAAAAATTGGAAAATTACAATTTCAAAAGCTTTGATAACCTTGTTTATCAAAGGTAATCACAGAACCTACCCCACACTCACTATAAAACATGCAATGTAAAATAAGACATTAACTGAACATTACCAAGGAAATGAACATAGACTGACATAGACTCTTGATAAGATTCAGCTAATGTTTGATAGAATCCAAGTATTATTAACATACATATTTGTTGACATCAACAAGAATCCTGTGAAATCATATCAAAGATTAAGCAACTTCAAAATTCAAAAGCATAAAATTGGCACAGGAAGAGCAGGATATTGTCAAGAAAATCAAACATATCATCAAACAGAAAGGCACAGACGTATTTTTGGTTATATTCCATCAGCAGTGAGAAGAGCAGGAATTTGGAAAACACAAGTGACAAATCAGAGTCAAATCCAAACACCGATCGGGTGTTAAAGACCCAAAACACCAATAAAAAGTTAGTATTTGAATGGAAAACAGGATTCGAAAAGACTGTTAATAGGAACAAATTTCTATTAACATGGCCAGTTGCGAACCCTAACTACAGAAGTTGAACTGTTCTCAAAACGGAAAACTGTTAATAGGAAACCACTAAACAATTTTTGGTCATATTCTATCAGCAGTGAGAAAAGCAGGAATTTGGTAAGCACAAGTGACAAATCAAAGGCAAATCCAAACACCCAACGCGTATTAAAGACCAAAAAAACCAATACAAAGTTAGTATTTGAATGGCAAACAGGATTCGAAATGCACAAAACCAATATGACAGAGGAAAACCCTAATCAAAGACTTCAGCAATACAGAAGAAAATCCAGTTGGGTTGCTGAAAATCATGTTTAAAGAAGAGAAAACTTGAAATCTCGCACAAGCCAAGCGTACAACGACGTCTGGTAAGATTTCTCAAAGTTATAATTATTTATGTATTGATTTCTCGACGAGCAAAAAACAGACAAAAAAAGGAAAGATACGAGGATGCTTACCCCAGAACTCCATGAGTGATATGAAATAGGAGAAAGTGATGAACAGAGAGCTAGGGTTGCAGAGAGAGAAGGAGAGACGTCGAGAGTACAGAGGCGGAGATATGTGGGTTTAAAGGCAATTTATAATGGAGTTGCCGCGCTAGGGTTTTGGAAACTAGGGTTTTTGGGGGAAAAATTTAATAATAATTTTTTTAATTGAAAATTCAAAAATAGAAAAGAGAGAGGTAAGGGGGAAAAGAGATGGAAACTGTAACGTTTAAGGACGTTTATGGCAGCTTGGATATTTATTATTTACCGTGATTTGATCATAGATTTGTTTTTGATTTAATGTTTAAGTTAAACTCACTTAGTATTAAGGCTGTTGTTTTTTTTTAATTTTCGCGACATCTTTGAAATTTTTTAAAAAGTCGTTCGTAAAAATAATAAGCTGTCTAATTCTTATGAGAAAAGAATTTAGTAATATACAGCCTCTTAGGAATGACACAGGAGGGTTTGAGACAAAGTGGTGTCGGCTGGCTAGTTTATTTTTTGAATCTAAAAACATGCATTTAAAAGGTCGCTTGAGGGGCGGGACCCGAAAATGGAAAAAGTATCGAGCTCGTTAAGTTTTACGTTTTATTTTGTTTTTTTATTTTTAATTTTAATTTTTTTATATTTGTTTTTTATTTTTATTATATTAAAATTAATATTTTTTTAAGTAAAATAAAAATATTATGAATTTTATAAAGTATTTATTAAAAAAATTATAATAATAATTATTATTTATATTAAAATATAAAAATAAATAATAAAAATTATTTTTAAAATAATATAATCGGGCGGAACTTATTATTATTATTTTGGATATATGATTCATGTGCCGTTCGATTAGTTTTGTTAGAAACAATTTATTTTTTTTTCGGAGTTCGAGCTTTATTTTAAATGAATTTAAATTTCAGAAGCAAATTCTAGCTTTAAGTTTTAAGTAAAAATCTGATCGTGGAGAATCGCTATGACTTATTCTTAGGAAAATCGGGAAAATTTAAACACTTGTCTCGAGTCATTAAAAAAACTACGGTCGATTTAGATTTCGCGGCAATTTAACGGTGCGTCAGATTTCGTCGTCACGAATTTAGAGAATTTTTAAAACTGCAAACCGCATAATGATTTATTATTTTATTAACGTTTGTCGTTTTGAAAATTTAATTTTATAGAGTTTCTGATAACAATCGCGAGCTGCGATACCGGTTAAGAAAATAAAAACTGAAGCCGATTAAAGCGGATTAAAATTAAAATTAAACTGTGAAAATTAAAGCGGCGGGATGAGGCTGAAATAATATGTCAAGTTGTCGTCCTCGCCATTCTGCAATGTTAAAAAACGAGCAACATCTTAATCTTATTAAGTCTTGATCGATCAGATTTCAAAAGAATTTATATTCGCATTAAGTAAAAAAAAGCAACGTCTTGCTTAATCTTTATTGGGTTTAGTTATAAAAAACTCGTTTTAATATAAAAACGAATTTTACATTATTAGAGAGTGATTTTATCTTTTAAGATCTATATAGATTAAAATTTTATTTAAGAAAACAAATATCATCTAATGATTTAAACTCTTTCTTATATGAAAATGAGCTTTTTATAGTTTAACTCATATTTATTAAGGTTTTTTATAATCAAATCTTGAAATAAAACATATATAAATATTATAAATATTATCATCACAATAATCTTCGATTAATTTTAAATTGCACCTCCAAACCAATAATTTTAATAGTCAAACACAATAGATAATAAGTTCTCACTAAATGATTAAAGGGTTAAACGAGACATAAAGAATTATAAAGTTTCAGTCTTCTAAATGAATAGATGTCAAAATAAACAAATAAATAATAATAGTCAAACACAATATGCAAAATGTTATATAGATAAAATTCAAGATAAAGAATAAATATATTTTTTAGAAACTTAAAAACTTTAGTTACAATATAGTAAATTGTTCTCATTATAATTCGGATCCTTTTTCTCTATGCCCTTGTCTTTATAAATAGTGAGTCTTTACCATATAAGCTATGTATAATGGACTATCCAATTTTTTTTAGGAGTAATTAATATGAATAATTCATAGTTTAACCTGTCATTTGTAATTAATCTCACATATTATTTAACAAAGAATAATCTAAATTTAAAGGGTCTCATATCATATTGATCCCATTATAAAAGTAACCAATTAAACAGGTAAAAAATACCACATATCACTGTCTAATTAACCCAAATTTTTTAATTTAAAACCAGCTCAATGGTAAAACCCTCTCACCACTTGTAACTATTTGATTGGCCCTAAATATTTTATTTTAAAAAAAAAATCAGTTTTATTACACTCCTTCTTTGCTTTCTGCATTCACCTCCACCTCCTCCACCTCCACCTCCACCTCTGTCGCAAAAGCCAATTTCCCAAAAAGCTCGATTGAGGAATTGAAGCAGGGGATTTTGACTCTCCTTTTCTTTCATTTCCTTTCCTTAATGTTTTTTCTTTCTCTCTCCATTTTCTCTGTTTCTCATCAACTTCTCTCTCTGGTTGTGGTGGTGGAGAAAGAAGATCATGGAAGTTCTAGAGGAATACGCTCATAATATTATGAAGGGAAAAAGAACCAAGCGTCTCCGCCCCCACTCTCCCCTCCCTTTCGCCTCCCTCCCGACCAATTCTTCCACCGCCGAGGGAGGCGATAGCAGGGCGATTCTAATCATGTTCATATAATAGTCAACTCCAATTCCGGCTCCTCTCCCGCCAATTCTTTTGATTTGTTACAGCAAGAAAGCTCTGATGAGGATGAGGACTTGGCCAACTGCCTCATCCTCCTCACTCGTGGCCAATCACGGGAGGACCCCAATGCGGAAGATGCCGCCGCCGCCCGCCGGCGAAGTCGGGTTTCTATGCTTACCAGTGTAAGACCTGCACCCGAACTTTTCCGTCCTTTCAGGCGCTGGGAGGGCATAGGACGAGTCATAATAAGCCCAAGGCGAGAGAGAAAAAGATATTAGGGTTTCTAGAAATGGAAGCAGTAACATCTGAAGCATGGATACGGATTATTTTGCAGATAGCGATGGATGCATTGGGCGTAATCGTTGGCCAGCTTGATAGGTCGAAGGATTTGGATCACGACGAGCCTTGCATTGGACACCTGAGAAAAGACTCTGGTATTGCAGATTTTGTGGATTTTTATTGCTTTTGGGCTTTAAAAAACCCTAATTTGTCTTTTCCTCTACTTCTTCAATGAGTAAAAAACCAATTGTTCCTCTTCCTCAATGAGTCAAAATACACGAACCAGCTGCGAAGGGAAATTGGTTGACCGGCTTGGCGGGAAGTGAGGTGAGTGATGTGGGAGATCGACACGCCCAGGCAACGAGCAACACTTGGGAGAGAAAAGGTGCATTGTGCTAACTGCTAAGTTCTTTTTTTTCTTCTTTTTTTTTTTCAAACAAGGATCGAATCGATGGATCAATTTGGGTTTTTTTTTTCACTAGATTGCATTTTTTTTCTCATGATTCATGAAAACACAAAAAGAAATCTTTGTGAACTCATTGGTCATCACCTAAAGGGAATCATACTCATCTGCATCACCGAAAAATGGAAAAATAAATTCAAAATCTTGCGAAATTGGGCTATCAAGATTAAAGAGAAGAAAAAAAAAGAAGAGGAAGAATGGAATAAAGAGGAAGGGGCTAGGGAGGTTCGTACCTTAGGGTGGGGAAATAAATGAGTGGCATCCGGCTAGCTGGGCGTCTCTTTGTAGTCTTTGTGCCTGTAGCCATGGCGCAGGCGGTGAAGTCTGTGGGTATTGAAGGGCTGAAGAGATGTGAGGGTTTTACGGACTTTTGGAGACAATTTTGGGATGCGGAATTTGGAAGGGGAGCGAGGTGAGGGCGAGGGTTGTAACTGTAGGAATTGGGAGGAGCTCCTTGACCTGACCGTCGGCGAGTTAGCGGGATGCAGTCTTTTTGAACTCAGCGACAAGCTCGGTGCTTTCCCCTGTTTTTCCATTCATTTTCAATGTTTCGATTTTTGTTTCATTGTTTAACGGATTCTTCCTAGGCACGCAACCAAAATAAAAGGCTGGCTTGGCTGAATACTTTAAATAAAGAAGTAGCAACTTTAAATAAAAGGCAACAGTTTAAATAAAAGACCTAAAATAAAAGGCCCAAAATAAGCTTGGACGGCTTGTGCTATTGCTGCATTTTGCTACATTTTGAGATTTCAGAACAAAAAATAGGAAGCTGAAAGTTGATAAAATGAATGAAGTTGAAAGTTGAAATTTATTGCCAATGCAATTTATTTATTTTATTTATTTTTCAGCTTTGTCTAATTGTCTTTTATGCTTACTGTTTTTTTATAGTTTATTAAGGAGAAGTGGAGAACAATTATATTAGATTGTTTTATAATTTATTTTGAATTTCAATGAATGCAAACATGAAAATTTTATGGAATTAGCCTAATTCAATTAGGGTTTATGGATGGATCAAAAATTAGATTGATTGAGCTTTGAAATAATTTAGATTAATTTAAATGCATGATTATTATTATTTTTTTTTTTTTATTAGTGCGAGAAGAATTATACAATGAGTAGTAATTACGAGGCCTTCAAGTGATCAGTGGAATATCAGATGACAATGCTCCATTATGGACCGTTCGTTCTGAGAGCGAAATTGGGTAAAGGGGGAGAAATGTTGCTTTCAATCTGATTTTGTAGACAAATATACAAAGGGTCGTATTATAGAGTGAGGCTGGCTGTTGAAAATTAAAGAGGCCGGGGTTACATTTGTACTAAAGTAACGAATGAGAATTTAGTTGAGATCACGAGAAGGAGTGATGGAGAGTTGAACAAAGGGTGAAACAAATATAATCTCAATGAGGTTCCTTTGCCAGCGGCCAATGACTACTTGACATGCAATTTTGAGAATTCTTCTTCTAGTGCTAGTGTTAGTGCTATTGATCAAAGGAGAAGGTATTGGATTAATTGAGAAAGCATTGATATGGGTCATAGCAGTGAAATAGGCGACGATGAGATAAGCCCAGGATGTTTAATTTGAGGGGTTGTCTTTTCACTTTGCTAGAAATCCTTATTATGCTCGTTGCCTTTAAAAGTGCAAGTCGACTTAGGGTTATGTCATGGTATAATGCATTAAGAACATATTGCAGAAGGAGAAGAGTAATATTGAGAATTTATTGGAACCAATCAAGAAGACTTGGAATGAGAAAGGAGTGAGCATTTGCAATGATGGATGGTCATATGCTCAAAGAAGACCACTTATTAACATCATGGCGGTTTCAAAAAGTGGGCCAATGTTTTTGAAAGCAATAAACTGTGAAGGGTGCACTTATAGGCGGTTGTTGATTAACAACATCCCGAGATTGGTCCTCGAAAGTAGTTCAAGTTATAGCGATAATCTGCGACTTATGGCTCAATATGACACATTGTGGAAGCAAAGTTTCGTATCTTTTGAGGACCCAGTGTGTGCTTCATACTCTCGATCTTGCTTTGAAGAACATATGTGCACCATCGACACACCCCCGAATATGATGATGTGATGGAACAATGTAGTTTGGATCCTCTAGGGTTTCAAGTGATGCCTTTTTTAAGTAGAATTTCGTATGAATCATGCGTGGATTGTTAATGTATAATAATCATTGCAAGTTAGAGTTACTTTCGAGTGGTTGATAGACGTTTTCTTGTGTGTTATCTTTAAACTTGATTTAAAACGATAAAGAGGCTTGGGCAATTAGTGATAAGTGAAGAATGGGAGATGTATAAAGAAGACGATGTAGTGAAAGTTAAAGAAGTAAAGGATAAAATCCTAAATGAAGACTTTTTGATGGATGTGGATTATATCCTCCAACTTCTGACTCCCATGTATGAGATGCCGATTAGTATTCTTGACAAACCTTGCCTTCCACGATATTTATGAGACGGTGGGGACCGATGATCGAAAAGTGAAGGAAGTCATTTATAGAAGAACATAAAAAGCTTCACACGAAAATTCAAAAGGTATAATTAAGATTCATTAGTTAAATATTTGAGTTTTGATTCTGAAAGTTTTAATTATATTTGACTTATATGAATCGTTTTTAATTACTTGTAGGTTTTTTGATGTGTGAATGGAATCTTGGTGGAAAGATGGACTAAAAAGCCACGCACCTTTTACATTCCTTAGCTCATTCCTTAATCCAGGGGTAATCTTAAGAGTTTAAATTGTAGGCTTGATAATTTAAATATAAATGATATTATGAAATTTAACTTTTATAAAGTATGTCATAACTCAACTTGTAGGTATTATAGTCAGATGGCTTGATGAGTCTCATGATCGTGTTCTACTACATTGAGATATGGAAGTAGTAAGAGAAAGAAAAAAAATGTTTTGAGAGATATTTTTCAAGTGAAGTTGAAAGGAGGCGAGTAAATGAGGAGTATGCTACTTTTTCTGCATGCTTGGAAGATTTTTCTAGTAGTGATTCCATCAATGATAGGTGATACATGAGTCCTATTAAATGGTGGATTGTTCATGGAACTTCCGCACCAATGCTTCAATCTATAGCATTGAAATTGCTAGGACAACCTTGTTCATCCTCATGTTGTGAAAGAAATTGGAGCACATATAATTTCATTCACTCCATGAAGAAACAAGTGGCGCCCCTAAAGAGGCGGGACTTGGTTTATGTTAACAATCTTCGACTTATGTCGAGGAGATCTCGAGCTATAATGAAGGTGAATCTAAAGCTGATAGGACATTGAAGGAGATGGTTTTGACTCAATGGATATAGAGAATCTTTGGAATTCTCTTGAGATTACGAATCTTTCTCTTGATGAACTGGCTGGAAGCCATTTTATTTGATTAAGAAGGAGGAAATCTTGATGCTTTAGTTTTAGTAGTACCCCATGTTTGTTTTTAATATTTGTAAAAACAATGTTTGTTTGAGCACTTGTTTTTTATTTATCTAAATTGCTTTTTAAGGACAATATTTGTAAGAATAATTATTCTTATTTTATCTTATTATGATGTGTCCTTGTCGTATCCGTATCCTGGTTTTTTGAAATTTGTCGTGTCCCCGTGTCCCGCCGTGTCGTATCTCCGTGGCCGTATCTGTGTCTGTGCTTCTTAGGCAGTAACATCCACTCTATCTTTTCTTCAATTTTGGAATCCAATTTGCTGCTAAATTCCACATCTCAATCGAACTTTAGGGAAATTGGCTACGTGAGTTTGTTGTTTTGAAGTCGATAAATCCACAGAGCGGAAATGCGAAAGTTTCAACACCACCCACCCGACCATGGTGATCGACAACGACGGAAATTCGGAGGCGGTAGTCGTTGTGGCGAGTGGAGGTGGGTGGAGCCGAGAAGGCGAGAATGGGAAAGCGGGGTGAGGGGATGGGAGAGGAGTTGGATAAAAGGCGATTGTTTTTAAAAAAAATTAAAATTAGTAGAATGTCGGCCCGATGACTAGTGGTGAGAGAGTTTGAGGTAATTTTGAGGTAATTAGATACATGTGGCATTTTTTATCTGTTTAATCGTTTACTTTTTTGACGGACCAATACGATATAAGACCTTTTAAATTTGGGATTATTCATAGTTAAATAATAGGTGAGACTAATTAAAGAAGATCGACAAAACTATGAATTATTCTTGTCAATTACCCGTTTTTTTATCATTGTTATGGTGATTTTTTAATCTCACAATAAACATATAAAATACAAGCGTGTAGGCATGTTAGAAAATTAAAGCGGTTCCAAACTAGAATGACTCGTAAGATCGAACTTCTAATCTAACTATGTAGGTTCCCTGGTTCCCTTGACAGTTCCTCATAATCAAAGTGGAAAACGTACAAATGGAAATATGATAGAAATTAATTGTTGAAGAAAAGTGTTATATTTCCTTAAGAATTAATGAAATAACACAATGCTGAAAGTTGATATATTTGAATTACACTTGCAACCAGAATGATGAAATTGTCGAAGTAAATATTCGATTTGACTATGAAAACAATATTTTGTTCAAAAACTTGATAAACTTGAATAGAATTTGCAACCATAATGCTGAATTTCTAGAGAAGATATTGGATTTCACTACGAATTAATGAAATAACACTACTAGAAATTTGCTATAAACTTGCCTACAATTAGGAATTTAAATGCTGAAAGCTTGTTGAAAGCTAGGATTTGCTGATTGACATTGAGTCGATTGATTTGTTGAATGATTGATTGGTTGATTGGTTTCCTTTCTTCATCCTTATATGCTCCTTTTATAAACATTGATGACTTGCTGCCAAAGTCTCAATTTTTCCACTCTCTTCACTTTCTGAAGTAACTAACCATGTCTTCCATTAAGGAAACTTGTTCCTCAAGAACTCTTCCATGTCTCCATTGTGGAGGTTTGATCTTCAAGAATTCCTCAACGGAGACATCATGGAGACTTGTTTCTCAAGAATATTCCTCATTAGTATATAAAGTTGCCCACTTCTCTACCATCTATGATAATGCTTTGTTTGACTTCCAAAAAATTTAAAAAATTCATAAATATCCATGGACTTCTTCTATGGGCTTGTACAAATGGATTTGGGCCCTTTTCTTTCGGACTTTTATTCATAGGCTTGGGCTTAGGCCTCTCATTATTAGATCAGGCCAAAATTTTAATTTGGGTCGCAACAATTGCCCCACCTAAATACGGTATGGCACGTAAAGTATATTGTATATATTAAAGCCCAAAATATTAACATGGGCTTATTTAAACCATAAAAACACGAAAATCGATTTTAATTATGAAGTGAGTTAAACGATAAACGAAACCATCGGATCAAATAAAGAAGCAATTGTTGATTTCCAAAGAAAAAATTCCTTCCATCATTAAATTTAAATCTCCAATTTGTGTTCTTTCTCCACCAAAGGATATTATTCTTCCAAAGAATACCCACCCAACTTCTCCTCCAAGCAACTTAGGATTTCTTTCTTTCCTTTAAAAAAGAATTTATTTTATCTTTCTAAAAATACTTCCTCTTGTTTGGAGAAATGAAACTCTTTTACTTTACCTTCTTCATCTTCTTATTCCTCCATCTCCATAATCGCCATCACTGGAGTTGCAATCATCTCCATCGTCGGGGTTGCTGTTGACACTACTGCTGTCTCCATCGGTTCTATTGAGAATGCCATTGAAATCGAAGACGAAGTCGTCGTTCATCGTCCCCCCTTGCCGAACAAGTCGTTGTCGATGTTAACGCCAACGAATCTGTTGTTGAAGCTACCATTGCTAACGTCTTTGAAGCTGCTGCCAACGTTCGCTGCTCTTCTTGCCGTCATCGGCGCTCTCATCGTCGATTGAAGCCTTCATTCCGCCTTTCGTTGTCGCAATTCCGGATTTCGTTGTTGTTGCTCAAAGATTTGATTTTTCCTCCGATCTTTGTTACAGTTCGTTCATTCATCGTTTGCGGAGAAGAAGGAGTTGTCTCTAGTAAGTAAAAATCAAATCTTTCCTACTTTCCTTGATAATGAGTTTCTAATTTCAAATTTCTTCTTGAAGAAACTTGTTTTGGATGATTTTCAAGGTTTCATAGCTTTCTTTAATGCCCAAAAATTAAAACTTTTCCTTGATGTTTGTTTGAAACTTTTCTTAAGTGCTGATTTTTTTGAAAAATCTTCTTGAAAAAATTATTTGAAGCTTTCGGCTTGTTTCGAACATTTAAAGTGTAAAAAACTTGAAAGATCCATAAACTAAACTTTGAGAAAGAAATACTACGAAGGTGTTTGGCTATTTTTTGAACTTGTTTATGGGATTCAATATATTTTGAAAATAATCATGAGTACACCCTTAGAAAAAATTATCTGAAGCTGTTTAGCTTATTACTAAAAATTTCTTAGGTGCAGACTCTAAAAAGAGTTGAGAATACATCTTTGAAAAAATTCTTTGAAGTCATTTGACTGTTTCGAACCTTTTTCGGGGTGTATATTTTGAAAATAATCATGAGTACACCGTTAGAAAAAATTCATTGAAGCTTTTCGGCTTATTACAAAAATTTTCTTAGGTGCATACTCTGAAAATATTAGAGAATACACCTTTGAAAAGATTCTTTGAAGTCGTTTGGCTGTTTTGAACATTTTTCGGAGTGAATAATTTGAAAATAATCATGAGTACACCCTTCGAAAAAGTTCAATAAAGCTGTTCGGCTTATTATGAAAATTTTCTTAGGTGTAGACTCTTAAAAGAGTCATGAATACACCTTCGAAAAAAATTCTTTGATGTTGTTTGACTCTTTCAAAATTATTTTGAGTGCATATTGAATGATTTTTGACAACCTTAGGGTGAGTGACCTTTCACCTGGAATTGATATTTTTCCTTGGCAGATTGTAAGTTGTGCATTGTCAAAGAATTTCGTTTTGTATACCGACGAAAACGACTTAAAGGTAGCTCTCTGCCATATAGACTTTTGCCTTGTTGAACATTTCTTGGCTTTGTAACCTAAGATTTAAACCTTTGTCATGAGTGTAACTTTCTTGTGTTTGTTTTCTCAAGAGTTTCTTATGCTAGTTCAATGACTTCCAACCCAGTCTCATCATCATCAAAGCTAATTTTTTCTTGACTTGTGCTTTTGTATTCCATAACCTATGATGATAAATGATTATCCTAAGGCTCTTATGATCTCTCTTTCCTATCCTTATTAGTTGGTCACCGACCTACCATTTTTGCCTGGTGGAAAAGTAGAGAATTGGAATGTATTCTTGAAATGTTGTTGGAGACTCATTGAGCACTACACTACACAACCGCACTTACAGCCATGACATTGCATTAGTGGATCAAGGTGACACTAGGCCTACCTTTTGATGTGTGTTGATGTTAGTGGAAAAATCATTGACGATGCACATGTACACAATAACCATGACATTGCTTTAGTAGATCAAGGTGGCATCTAGGCCTACCTTTTGATGTATGTATGAATTGCGAAAAAATCACTGACACTAGCACATGTACACTATAGCCATGACATTGCATTAGTGGATCAAGGTGGCACTAGGCCTACCTTTTGATGTGTGTTGATGTTTGTGGAAAGATGTCGTAGCTCTATTTTTGATTAAAAGTGGTCTTTGGACTTACTTTCTTTGAGAAAATATACTGCGTATGTTAAGTACAATTACAGAATTTGAGAGATCCAGAAAATAGTGGTTACAAAGCTTATTGATATATTGAGTACATGTATGTTGTTAGACGCATTTATATATTTGAGAAACAGTGGCTAAAAATCCTACTAGATATATGTTTGTCCAAAACATAGAACAAAGCACCTTAATAGAGAAACTTTGAATGATTGAGAAACAATGGCTACAAAGCCAACTTTTCTCCAAAACATAGAATAGAACAAGGTACCATGTTAGAGAACTTGAATGCTTGAGAAACAATGGCTAAAAAGCCTACTTTTTGACTCAAAACATAGAACATTCTCCAAACATTACACCTTTAAAGGCCATGGAATCGACCTAATTATTTTAGAATTTCTTTAATTTCTACCCACATGTTTAGGGAAATGTATTTCTTCAAGTATTTCCCATTGATGAACCTCTTGTGTGGCTCTCCTTGTAGGTTTGCTAACCAGTATGCGTTCCCATGTAGTACTTGATGCACCTTGAAAGGTCCCTCCTAGTTGGGAAACCATTTTCCCAATTCTTTGTCTTTGGAACGATTGAGCGGGAGATAATCTTTCAAACAAGCTACGCTATGAGAAGTTTTCCTCTTGATTATCTTGTTATAAGTCTGAACCACTTTGTTTTTCTGAATCAACATGTTATTGAAGGCTTGTATTCTTTTGTCATCCGCTGATTTGAGTTCCATCATCATGGCCTCACTATACTCTTGTGAAGTAAGTCCATTTTGCATGGACACTCTTAGAGAAGGCACTACCACTTCCATTGAGAGTACTTCATCTTGTCCATAAGTCAGAGAAAAAGGACATAGCCCTATAGAACTCCTTTTGGAAGTTACGTATGCCTGATATTCTATAATAAAATCCTATGTTAATCTAAAGTTCCACTGTTAGCATTTTCTCCGGGTCCTCTCAACAAGATTTATTGGATATTTCTACTTGTCCACTGGCTTGGGCATAAAAAAAAGTTGATATGATAAGTTGTATCCTATAATCCATAGCAAAATAATTCATCACTTCCTCAGTAAACATTGTTCCTTGATTGGTAGTGATAGATTGAGGAATTCCAAACCTATGAATAATCTACTCCTTGATGGTGAATCATCATATTTGTTTTGCTTTCTTACGATAGACCTTACCTCCACCCACTTAGTGAAATAGTTTGTATGACTAGAATGAAGTTGTGCCCTTTTTGATGATCTTCCCGGATGAATCTTCTCCAGATTTAGATCCATGGTCCATCCTACGAATAGCCATGGGGCTTTGCAATGAATGTAATTCAATAACAGGAGTCCTCTATATACTTCCATATTTTTGGCACTGCTGACAACAACCTTTGGAGTAGGTGATGCGGTCTTTTAATTAAGTTGTGGAAGCTGCCTTGTCTTGATTGATGCATCTTTACTCAGGATTGAGTAATCTCCTGAAACTCCTTCATAACTTCCCATCTTGTTTGGGAAGATAAGCACTTTCGGTAATAACCCGTCAAGAGCCCTTTACACACATGTATAACTCTCATTCCAATAGAACACAATTTTGAGCTTGAGCCTTTGTTATGTGGGGAACCCTCTTGTTTGGATTCTCCAAATACATTCTGAATTATGTTCTTCAATCTCCAGCAATATTCATGTCATTGTTGAAGATGTCTAGGTCGATTCCCTTATAAAAAATTGAAGGGTGATTCTTCTTCTCTTTCATGATGAGTTGATGGGTCAATTCTTCACCCATTTTTACATCGGAGGCTATTTGAGCAAGCTCATCAACTTCCTAGTTTGATTCCATAGACTCATGTTCAAATTCCACGTTGTCAAAGGAATCTAACAATTGAATGACAGTAGTAAAGTAAGGTGCTAATAGTAAGTTGTTACATTTATACTCCCCTATTAATTGTTGAAGTACCAATTGAAAATCTCCAATAACTCGAACATCTTATGCCCTAAGCTCCAGTAGGATTTCTAAACCAATCACCTAGGCTTCATACCCGGCTTGATTATTGGTGCATTCAAAGGCCAGATTGAAAGACAATGTAGTATTTACTCCTCTTGGTGAGATTATCACTATTCTTGCACTGACTAAATTTTTTGTGCTTGAACTGTCAAATGTTAGGATCCAAGGCTCTTTTTCTAATACATAAATTCCCAGCTCCACACTTTGCTCTGTCCCAATCTCTAGGGAAGGATGATCAGCTAGGAAATCTGTCAATGCTTGTCCCTTGACTGATTTTTGTGGAAAATAAACCAAGGTGAATTATGACAAACGAGGGACCATTACCAGAATTCTCACATAATCGACTGACTGATTAAAAGCATGTAGATCGCATGTCAGTCGAGAAACTACATAAACTCGAGACTTGATCAAGTAATGTCTCAGTTTAGTGCATACAAAGTAGAAGGCCAAACATAAATTTTCAATTGGAGAATATCTTGTTTCTATAGGATTTAAGACTCTACTCAAATAATATACAACCTGCTCATGACTTTTAGAATTGTTTTGTGCTAAAAGACAACCTATTTATTCATTTGAGGTTGATAAATATAATTTAAGTGGGTGACCATATATAGGAGGCATTAAAATAAGAGGTTTAGAAAGGTAACCTTTGATTTTGTCAAAGGCTGCTTAATGTTGTTCCTCCCATGTAAACTCTTCCATGTCTTTTAGCTTCACCGAGTCAGAGAATTCCTTGGTTTTACTTGCCAAGTTATAGATAAATCTTCTTAAATAATTTACCTGACTTAGGAACTTTTGGAGTTCTTTCTTGTTTTGTGGAGCATTAGCCGAAGCAGTAGCTTTTGCTTTGTTTTGATTCACTTCTATTCCTCTTTGGTGAACTAAGAATCTGAGAAAATTCTCAGCACGACTTCCAAATGCACATTTGAGTGGATTAAGCTTCAACTGATGATGTTTCATCTCTGAGCACCTATTGAATGATCTACATGCTCACTGGCTCTTCTAGATTTAACCACAATATCATCAATGTATACTTCCATGTGGTGGCCTAACATGTCATGGAAAATGGCATGCTAGGCCACCACATGCTCACTGGCCCTTTGGTATGTAAAACCCGTGAAAATTTTAAATTTTAAATTTTCAAAAAAAAAAAAAGAAGAGGGGCAAAACAGTAATTTATTGAAATAGTCTGAAGAAAAGTTAGGAATTTTCTAGATCTGAGATGAAGAAACAGATTGCACCGTTGGAATCGTCTCGCGAAATCTAGCTACCCAGTCAAATTTCGTTGAAATTATGAGATAGTCGGAATTTCATATATTTCGAGGCAACTGGTGTCGGGCGACACATGGCGAGCCGTGTGTCACAATGCATGGCAAGGCATGCATGTGTGACACATGGCAAGGCATGTGTGTGTGCATGGCTCCTTTGAACACTATATAGGGGGCCTTCATGTGGGGCTGTTAGTACGAGAAATAGGGGGTAGCAAGCTTGGTTAGGTAGGAGCGGCCTTGAGGAGAAAGGAGGGGGAGAGAGAGGAGAAAGAGAAAGGGGAGGAAAGGAGAAGAGAAAGGGGAGGAGAAAGGAGGGAAAGAGAGAAAGGGAGGAAAAGAAAGAAAGGAAAGAAGAAAAAGAGAAAGAGAGAAAGAAAGGGGGGAGGAAAGAGGAGGAAAAGGAAAGGGGAAGAAAGGAAGGAGTGTTTACTTGTGATGAGCGGGCCGGACGAGGAACCGGGCTAGCGGCTACGAGGTAGGTTTCCTCCTACACTGGTTATTTTACGCCTAGGGGCCGTGTAATGGCCTACGGGTTTCGTCCGGTTTTTCGGGCGAATTTGTATGTTGTGTGGTCGTTTTGATTGTGTGATGAATTCGAGCCGGTTTCATGGGGTTTGGGTTATGCGAAGCTTAGAACATTGTGCAGGACAGCGAATCCGGCGTAATGGCTGACGGGGTGTCCTGGGAACCGCACACCACTCGTGAATGACAGCATCAACGGACGACCATAGCTTTCGAATCCGAACTCAGGTTGCACACGTTCTTAGACTACATGAAAAGCTCGTTGAGTCACAAATTTAATAGAATAAATTACTCGTACGGCCAGAAAGGTAAAAATTTGAACATTGAAATTTGGAGTCCGCGGAAAGTTGAGGGAATAAGTCGCTCTAGTTTCGAAACCACGTTTGGAATCGGTTTGTAATTAAGCAGCTTGGGGGGCTGCGTATGGCACGAAGCGGGGAATTTACGTGTTGGGATGTTTTGTGTGGTAGTTAAAAGTGAACTTCCACGATTTAGTCAGGGATTATTTAAGGCAGCGTGGATTTGGTTATAGTAGGGAATAGGCCAATGTGTGTTATTTCCATAAATTGAATAACATCTTTGAATATGTGTTATATGTGATAAAGATGGAAATAATTATATGCATTGGGGGTGTATGGCCGACATACTATGTCTCGACGGAATATGAATTATGGCATTGCGCACAAGTAATGATTAGAATTATCTTAATACATGTGCTTGAATGATGTGTTGAGCATGAATAAGATTGAATGATAGAAAAGATGTAGTATCTTATGTGATGTCTTGGTTGAATGTGTGGAATATTAACATGGCGCATGTATGTTGATGTTGAACTAAATATATGAAATGTTATTGTGCATTAGACATGAGTGTTCATGCTTACACATAGTGTATGGTGTAGAATGTCCATGTAGGGTCTTCATACATTGGTCATGGGTTTTGAGTGCGATGGTTAAGTGCATTATTGGTGTGCGGTAACAGCATTACATGGAGTGTGTGTACATAGTGCTTGGTTTGGCAAGCGTGTTTAGGGTGCATAATCGTGTGGGCTTGGGAATGGAGACGAAGTCAATTGGAGTTCCACAATGTTAAATGAAAATGGAAAACGAAATGTCGAGGCGTAGCCAAGTAGGGGATAGATACCCCCCTTGGGTGAAAGCACGAAGCACAGTTGAAACGAGTATCACTTAGGTGAAAGCAGAAAAATGTCGGAGGGTGTAAGAGACCAGCGTGGGAACCTTGAAGAAGTTATGTTGCCCAAAGAAACACGAAACGATTAAATAAATATCACATAGACTACAGGTTGTGAGATGGGAGTCAGGACTGACTTGGTATTGATTTCCCATTGGCACTTGCATTGGGGGGTGGGTCGGAGTTTGACCTAGTACATGGGGCATGTAGAATGTCATCTCATACATGCATGTAGTTTTTTTTCCATGATAGGATAACATGTAGGCACATATTGGTGGTTGGTTTGACTATGAAATAATCATTTGCATGTGCACCTAGGTGGGGAATAGCCCTTGTAGGATTTATCTCTATTGGGAGTTAGCTCACCCCGTCGTGGGACCCCTCTTTTTCGGGTACGGAGACGGGGTTCGGGCAAACAAGCGGCATCCTTAGAGGGGCGGGATATGAGACGAAATTTGGGTTGTGGCCTTGATTATTGTTTTGTGTATATATTAGAACGAACTAGTTTTAATATATATATTGTATTAAGAGTGATGTAATAACTCTTGGATCTATAGAAATGTATGGTCTTATGCTTAGTATGAGCAGTATGGATGATGGAGCCAAGGTCATTTTACTCATGTATGGGTCTCATGATATGAGGCATACCAGTTTCCGCGAGGTTGACATTAATCATGGGACCCCGGGTTTTTAGTTTGTCACTTAGTAAGTTGCACTGCATTTTTTTTTTTTTTTTTTAAGACCAAAGGCATGACCAACCATTCAAATGTCCCTATGGAGCCAGGACATCTAAAGAAGGTCTTAGGTATATATTCTATTGCTATTAAAACCTGATTATAACCAGAGAAACCATTCATAAAGGACAACAATTCATTATTAGCAGTAGAATCAACTAACATGTCTACAATAGGCATCACATACATATCCTTAGGAGTAGTAACATTTAAATCTCTAAAATCCACACATACCCAAAGTTTTCCATTTTTCTTCTTTACGAGAACAATATTTGCTAACCATTGAATATACCTTGTAGGCATGATGAATTTGGCCTTCAAAAGTTTCTTAAATTCTCATGCATAAACACTGCCATTGGACATTCTTCACCGGGTGGTTGTTGGAAGGATGAATTCATGCCTAATGGAAGATGAGGATGTTCCATGAACTACATCTAATCCGGCATTTCATCATAATTCTGCGAAGCAATCTTTGAATTCTTCTTGACAATGATATGAGTAAACTCCTTGAGTTAGTGGAGAAGAGAGATAGCTTATATAAGTGTCCTGAAACTTTCCCTCCATAGTGTCGAGGTTAACTTCTTCCATAGGATCATGTACTTAAGGTTTATTGTCTTCCATTTTAGGAGGAGTTTGCTCCAAATCTTCAAAATGAATTTCTTCATCCTCTTCATCTGATTCTTCTTCATAAATTACTTAAGCTCCACAAATGTCTTGGAACTGTTTTTCTGCAATTTTTTTAGTAACTTGTTGCATTTGCATTTTGAATGTAAAGCTGCAGCGACCGCATTTGTAAAACCCAGGTAAATTTAAACTTTAAAAAAAAAAAAGGCAAACACGGTGAACTTATCGCTACAATACAAGTTGAAAACCTAGAATTTTTCTAGATTTCGGATGATGAAACAGAGCTCACCATTGAATTCGTCTCACAAAATCTAGTTACCCAGACAAATTTCATTTAATTCCGAGACAATCGGAATTTCACGTTTTTTGATGCAATGGGTGTCGGGTGACACATGGCAAGCCATGTGAGTGACACATGGTAAGCCATGTGTCACAATTCATGCAAAGGCAAATGCATGCAGGGCACATGGCAAGCTATGTGTCCACATGCATGGAGCATGGAATGTCTATAAAATGGGATGGAGATAAGTTCTTAGAGGAGGAGAGGAACAAAAAGAAAAGGAAGGAAAAATGAAAGGGAAAGGAAAGAAAGGAAGAGAAGAAACAAAATAGAGAGAGAAGGATAAGAAAGGGAGAGAGAAAGAGAGAGAAAAGGAAGCTGGCGTTCCGACGATCGAAACTCGTTGGACCAAGAAGTAAAGTCCGTATATTCGATGAGGACTACACTCCAAGAGGTAGGGATTCTTCCTAATTTGGTTTATTTTCCACCATAAGGGTTGTGGGGTTGTGTTTTTTCCTTAAGGGGTTGTTTGGTCGAATTTCAAAATATGGTAATGCTAACCTATTTTGATCCTACACACTGGCTAGATTTTAGGACTGATTTTCAGGTGGAAAAACGAGGGACTTCGGACTCAAGTCCTTCATGTCAATTGTAGCCGCATCAGTGAACTTGATGTAGGCTTTTGAATCACCCAAATCGGACCTCTACAACCCAAGTTATGGTCAATTTCCTGGGACTGCCACAGTTAGGCTGTTTATTTGTTGTGTTCGGATTTTTAGACTGGATTTCAATGTAGATTTTGTACTGATTTCGTGGACTGTTAACGATCGGTTGGTGGCCTAAACCAGGACTTATTCACAACTATTTTGGGACTGATTGTGCCCTGTTTTGGTGGTCTGTTATGGTTTACTTGTGAGGTCTGAAATTGTTAATTGTTTTAAAGTGTTATTTGTTTATTTTGTGATAACTCGCTGATTGTAGAGAGAGTATATATATATATATATATATATATATATATATATATATATATATATATATATATGTTAATATGTTGCCAATTGGATGAAATGTTTGGAAATTATATGCTTTTGACATAATTATCCATGATACATGAGTTATTGTCCATATGACATTCATTACATATGAGACATGAAATTGATATGCAGTGGCATAATGCATTGCATATGCACTGAGACATCGCATTCGTGGGTGTGAGTGCATGGTGCCATCAAACACCATCTTGGTGGTTGATGAGTGGGCTGAGTACCGTTGAACAAAGTTTAGCGGAGTTCCACTATTCATAGAGCATGAAAACTTGTGTCGGGTAGTAGCAAGCAGGGATAGATACCATTTCGAGTGAAAGCCCCGATATTTTTGGTTATACATATGTGTCCAACGGTGAAAGCTCGTGAAAGTGTAGGAAGGCGTGTGAAGCCTACAGTGAGACCTTGAAAATTCGCCTACCCAAAATTACACATGTTTTGTTAATAAAATGATCCTTAGAAGTGAAACATCCAATAAGTTTTGATTTCTAAAAACTTGATTTTGTTTCAAAGTGATCATTGGATGAAATTCATCGATGATGGATGTTACCACACATTGGCTAAGCATTGTGTGATGGGAGTCTATGATGACTCGGATTTTTCATGCATTGAGTGAGTCTCATCTCATTTCATGGTATGACATGTAGTATTCCATTAGAATGACATCATTATATTGGAATGTAAGAGAGTATATATATATATATATATATATATATATATATATATATATGTGTGTGTGTGTGTGTGTGTGTGTGTGTGAATGTGTCCAAGTGAACATTGCATGTGCATTTAGGGGGGTAATAACCTCTGTAGGAGTCTCTCTACTAGGCATGACTCACCCTTTATGGGAAAACATTTCAGATGTAGGGTATACACCGGTGGACGACATTCATTCGGGGCATAGAGGTTGAAGAAAGCTGACCTGTGGTTGGTATAGTTCTTTTTGTAAAACTTTGGAAAAAACTAGTTTTGGCATATGCATATATATGTAATAGAGTTGTAATTAAACTCACAATAATATGTTTTGAAAATAACATAAAAAGTTTATTGAATGCGGCTAAATGGATCCCGGTAAATGGGATTGGACAATATGGTACCAAGACACATGATATTCCACAGGAAATTTTGACCCTCGCTTCACAACTTGGTGTCAGGGCATAGGTATCCTAGGACTCAATGAATGGATCCTAATTCATGGGATTAGACAGTGTGGGTATCGATATATACAAATATCCACGGGTATTTCTGCAAGTTGACGATTTGTCAACGAACACCTAGATTTTGGGGCGTTACA
The DNA here is from genome assembly GCA_016808115.1 of Tetrastigma voinierianum. NCBI lineage: Eukaryota > Viridiplantae > Streptophyta > Magnoliopsida > Vitales > Vitaceae > Tetrastigma > Tetrastigma voinierianum. The sequence continues at coordinate 944,110 of JAEQBH010000183.1, read as the reverse complement.
GCTTGGTATTAGAGCCTAAGTTTGCGAATACCTAGGGCTTGATAGGCATGGATATAGACCATTTCATTCATTATGCATTTAAATGTTTGGTGCTAAAGATGCTACCTGATGGTGTGGTATGTGTTATATGAATTATATACATGGTAAAATGTAGATAGGAAAAGATGAACACTAGGGTCTTAGGGGTTCAGAAAATGAGTAAACAGAATAGTTTAGGATGGGATGTCATATGCACTACTAGTTAGACTAGAAAAAGGAATATCAATTTTCTATTTGACACATGTAGATGGCAAGTCGAGGTAGGGGATGCCGAGGCGGTGGGTAGAGCAATAACCCACTACCACCGACCTTTGACCAACAAGCCTTCATGGAGGCTATTGGTGCTGCAACTGCCACTATTGCAGAAGCAATGGAAGCGGCTGCTACCATTGCATTGGCTAGTGAAACGACGAGACAAGGGGGGTTAAGTAACCTCTAAAGGTTCAAGGCACATCATCCTCTGACCTTTAGGAGAGAAGGGGATCCAATTGTAGCTGATCATTGATAAGTGGAAAAGATATTGGAGGCTATGGAGATCATCTCCGATGCCACCAAGATAAAGTTAGTCGCGTTTCAGTTAGAGGGAGAGTCGCAAATATGGTGGGATTGGGTCAAAGCCTCGAGGGACTTAGAGGTAATGACATGGGAAGAGTTATGAGAGCTCTTCATGAGTAAGTTTTTCCCAGCATCTGCTCGACATGCAAAAGCTCAAGAGTTCCTGAATTGAGACAAGGAACGATGACAATGCTTGAATACGTGACTAAGTTTACTAAGTTAACCTGTTTCGTTGATGACTATGTAGCCACGGACATGACCATGGTGAGAAAGTTTAAGGATGGACTAAAACTATCTATCCGAGGTAAAATTGTGGGACTTCTCCTGCAAGATATGGACTTGATGGTTAAGACAACTATGGCCATTGAGAGGGAAGTGGATAATGCACGGAACATCTGAGATGCGGGTGTTAAGGATAAGAGGAAGGACATCCAACCTTCTTTTTCCAGCTTAGGGAAGAAGTAGAGGACTCCTACTCCACAGCAGTTTCATGGACAGGGTTGCGACTACCAAGGCCAAGGACAGGGCCGATCATCTCCAGGTGGCATATCTTTTAAGGCTTAAAGCCAACCAGGGTAAGGGACATGCTTTCATTGCAATCAACCTGGACACTTGAGGCAGGATTATCCTCAGAGGCAGGAATCCCATAGTTATGGGACACCTCAGTCCCAGTCATCAGTGGGACATACACAGATGCAGTTTGTCCCTCCTTACCCCACCATGGGCTAGGAGAGATGGTATCAGTCGCAGGGCGCTACACAGGGCCCTACCATTTCGCAGTTAGGCCAGATGGGCCAGGGCAAGGGTTGAGGTCAAGGCCAAGGCTCACAAGCTAGGACTTCAGGGACCTAGGGGCGTGTCTATGCTATTACACCGCAGACTAAGATTGCAGATCAGTTGGTTATTTAGAGTATGTTTCTACTTTTTCGCCTATAGGCAAGAGTTTTATTTGATTCTGGTGCATCTCATTCCTTTGTTGCTGTATCTTATGTGAAAGATTTAGGCTTAGAGGTTGAAACCTTGGAAAAGCCGTTGTATGTGAATTCTCCCTTAGGAACTAGGGTGAATATTGATATGATATGTCGAGATTGTGAGTTAGAGATCTCAAGGATTCTGCTCACTATAGACCTTCGGGTTATGGACATGTCGGAGTTTGATGTTATCCTTTGGATGGATTGGCTGACGGCACACTGAGTTGTCATTGATTGTGATTGTAGGAGGGTTATAGCCAACACCCCAAATGATGTTTGTGTTATGTTCCAAGGGGATAAGCACGATGCTGTACCCTAAGCCGTGTACGATTCTAGGTGGCATAGACAAGGTATAGCTGGTTTAGCAAACCTACCCTCGATAACAGGCGAGACAGAGCTCGTCTACCTCGTAGTTTGCAAGTATGAGGATGCTTTTCTGTGAGGAATTATCGATTACCCCGCGAGCAGGAGCACCGTATCGTAGTTACACCCTGATACATCGTCTATTTCTATGACGTCGCATAGAATGGCACCTGCTGAGTTGTAGGAACTCAAAGTCTAATTGCAAGAATTTTTGGACAAGGGTTTTATTAGTCCGAGCAATTCTCCTTGGGGCGCTCTGATATTGTTTCCTAAAAAGAAGGACAAGACCCTTCGGCTGTGCATTGACTACCGATAATTGAACAGGGTTATGATCAAGAATCGATATCCTTTACCGAGGATTGATGATTTGTTTGATCAACTAAGGGGGCGTAGTCTACCCAAGATAGACCGCACTAAGTATCACGCTGAGGGTTGGGGTGGAGGCGATATCCTTAAGACAATGTTTAGAACACAATATAGGCATTCGAGTTCCCAATAATGTCATTCGGGTTGACGAATGCTCCAACGGCATTCATGGATCTCATGCTTAGGGTCTTTCAGCCCTATCTAGATTAGTTTGTTGTGGTCTTCATGGACGACATTTTGATATACTCCAAGTTGGAAGAGGAGCATGAGGATCATTTGAGGATTGTTCTCCATGCTTTGAGAAACTATCGGTTATATGCCGAATTCAACAAATGTGAATTTTGGCTTACTGAGGTAAGATTCTTGGGTCATATGGTATCGGCTTCGGGTGTCTTAGTGGACTCAGAGAAGATTGAGGAAGTTATGAGTTGGGAGAGACCCAAGTCAGTCTTCGAGATACGCGGTTTCTTGGGATTTCTAAGGTATTATAGGAGGTTCATTAAGGACTTCTCCCGATTAGCCGAGCCTATGAAAAAATTGACCCAGGAGGAGGTTAAGTTTGAGTGGAATGACTTGTGTGAGAGGGCATTCTAGGAATTGAAAAGGAGGCTTACCTTAGCTCCTATTCTGATAGTCCTAGAGAAGGGATAGAGGTACACAGTGTATTGTGATGTCTCGAAGGACGGATTGGGATTTGTTTTGATGTAGTCCGGGAGGGTTATGGCTTATGGTTCTCTACAGTTAAAGAATCATGAGTAAAGTTACCCCACACATGATATGGAATTGGTGGGCATTGTCTTTGCCTTGAAGATTTGGCGCCACTACCTGTATGGTGAGTTCGAGGTGTTTTCAGACCATAAAAGTCTGAACTACATCTTTACCCAACGGGACCTCAACATGAGGCAATGCAAGTGGATGGAGTATTTGGAGGATTATGAGTTCACTTTGCATTACTATCCTGGTAAGGCAAATGTGGTGGCTGATGCGCTGAATCGGAAGTCACAAGAAGTATTGGCTAGTATGGCTTCCCGGGAGTAGCGGATGCTCGAGGTTATGGGATAGTGCAGACTGTACTACAGAGATCAGACTTAGGGTATTTTGAGGAGTTTGGTGGCTACGCCTTCCTTACTAAGCAGAGTGATTGAGTCATAGGGACAGGACATAGAGATAGCGTCCATCAAGGACCGGGTATAGTCAGGTACCGGTGACGAAGGCTGGGCCATTCACACGGATAGTAGTCTTCAGTATAGGGGAAAGAATTGTGGTTCCTCAATCGACAGATTTGAGAGAGGAGATCCTCAAGGAGTTCCACTACTCTCGTTTTGCTATACATCCAAGTGGCACGAAGATGTACCATGATCTTTGTTGCTAGTATTACTGGAGTGGAATGAAACAGCAAGTTGGGGATTTTGTTCGTTGGTGTCTCACGTGTTAGCAGGTAAAAGTTGAACGCTAGAGGTCGATGGGGTTACTCCAACTGTTGGAGGTAGCAGAGTGGAAGTGGGAGCATGTCACGATGGATTTTGTGACTCACTTGCCGTGGACATCACTAGGGCATGACGCGGTGTGGGTAATTATGGACCGACTCACAAAGTCGGCACACTTTTTAGCTGTGCGGATGACCTTCACTCTAAAGGAATTCTGCAGGTTATACATATGAGAGATTGTTCGGTTACATAGAGTGCCAGTCTCTATAATATCGGACTAGGATCCCAAGTTTACAACTCATTTTTGGGAGAGCTTCCAAGGAGCCAAGGGGACACAGTTGTTGTTAAGCATTGCTTTTCATCCTAAGACGAACGGTCAGTCAGAGAAGACCATCCAGACGTTAGAGGAAATGCTAAGGGCATTATTCCTAGCTCTTAAGGGTGGTTGGGAAGAGCATTTACCCTTGGTGGAATTTGCCTATAACAACAATTATTAGGTGAGCATACAAATGACACCCTATGAGGTATAGAAGGCCATGTTGATCTTCAGTTTATTGGATGGAGGTGAGAGAGAGATCCTCCATAGGTTTAGATTTGGTAAAGGAAACCTCGGAGAAGGTGGACTTGATACAGAAGCGTCTTCTCAAGGCTCTAGAGCCGACAAAAGAGCTACGCCGACAGATGGCGGCGACCTTTAGAATTTGAGGTGGGTAATAACGTCTTCTTGAAGGTGATGCCTAAAAGAGGAGTGGTCAGATTTGGTAAGCGGGGAAAGCTATCGCCGAGGTATATTGGGCCCTTTGAGGTACTCCAAAGGGTAGGTACAATTGCTTATCAGTTGATTTTACCGTCGAGCTTATCGAGTGTTCATGTAGTATTCCATGTCTCCATGCTCCAGAAGTACACTCTAGATCCGAATCATGTCGTGGATTGGGGTGAGCTCATTATTGATGCAGATGGGACATTTGAGAAGGGACTTGTGCGTATTATGGATAGCTGGGGTCAGGTTTTGCGACGCAAGACTGTGAGGCTAGTAGAGGTGTTGTGGTAGCATCGAGGAGTGGAGGAGGTAACATGGGAACGCGAGGACACGATGTGTAGCGCTCTCTTTTACCTTTTAAAGGCTTGTTCATTTAAACACATTTCATATACCCATTTCTAATATGAATAATTAATATTCATTTAAAACATTATTATTTATGGGTATATGATATCAATACCTAATTACATTCTTTGACATAAAAGAATATATATATATATATATATATATATATATATATATATATATATATATATATATATATATATATATATATATATATATATATATATATATATATATATATATATATATATACATTCTTAATTCAAATAGTGGCCCATAACTATTCTCTTAAATAATCGTGATGGAGTATACAAATTGACATTCAATGCCTTTTCAAATACATTTACAAAATGATATTCTTAGAGTTCACCTCTCTTTAAAACACATTCCATAAATATCTAAAACAAAATGAGTAAAAAATATATTCTTCTCATGAAGACTTTACATCATTGAATTCAATGCAAAATAATTACAAAATATCATGAATGAAATGATATGCATGAGACAGAGCATTTACTTATACTCGGCGTTGTTTGAAGGTGACTCTCACCACGATCTTCTATTCCGTTTACTTTCTACTTGGTACTCGCGCTGATAATAACACGTTAAGCATTTTCATGCTTAAGGGTTCTCTGGCCACCCTTTATTTCGCTTAAATCAAATCATGCAATTTCATAAGACAATGCTTTCGTACTTTCTTAAATGACCAATGCAGTACAATACATACATAAAGATATATTTCCATTTAATCAATTACAATTCATTGATCATCTTAAACTATGCATTTTCATGTGCAACAAATCATTCAGATTATAAATCATGCACTTTTTCATTTTCATTATCATTTTGCATTTTAGTCCTTATCGACTCTAACCCATGCTTGCAAGTAATGTGATAACGAATTCCTGACGGCCTTCCGTCGGGTCAGCAGCCTAAACGTGTTTTATAAAAATATGTACTCGGTGATTAGTGCCCAAAAAGTGCTATTTTGAACCCTATTTATTGTAGGTTTTGAGTGCTTTTTGTATACTAATCATTCTAATTAATCCAATTTACACATTATGTCCCTACTATTTTAACGATCACATTTTCAGGGCAAATTTTGCGCTTTTGCTATCTAATTATGCCGAATTGTCGAGTCGATCCAAGCAAAAAGAATTCAAGTCAAACCAAGATTGCGCATCAGTCAATGACTGTATGAAAGAAGAGCAAAGCCGAAGAAAAAATTGAGCATTATGAGATTTGGTTCATGCGAGCACCGTTCCTGTACTCTCATTCCAGGCACTGCTCCTAGTAGCTATTCCCCTCGCTGACGCTCAGCCTTTTGTTGGCAATTTGGTTTTTCTCCTTTCTACCCTTGTTGTAATCACTTATGTTTGGATTGTATGGTATTTCACTTAGTTTGTAAGGCTACATAAGCCATCTTGGTATACACCGGTTGAGGGACTCGACGATTTTACTGTAAATAAAAGCTGTGGTTCCAATTTCTCCGTTTTTTTTCCCTTTCTCTCATTTTCTCTCCCTTTCTCGGCTACTAAACACTCCTCTGAGGATGACAACTCAGAGGATGGTTGGCTAGGCCTCTTCCTCCTTGAAGAGGACGGCTATTGGGCAACGGTTTGGAGGTAACGCACGGTCCTCTGTTTTTAACGCACGCATTTATGGTTGTTTAAGTTCCTACTTCTCACTTAGGTTAAAATCTCTTAAGCATACTCTCTTTAATGTGTATTTGGCAAGTTGGGGTTCAATGGATACTTTCACTCAGATCCATTGATGCTCGCTTAGTTGTCTCCTCGCTATTTATCGTGATTAGGGGTTTTGAGATGTGTTTTCACTGTTATGAACATTTATGCCCATTTAAATGCTATGTTTCAAAATGGAAAATCATAGGGTTTAGTTTTTAAAGCTAAATGAAGATCCGGTCCGGGAAATGACTATATGTCATGTTCCCCAACGCGAGGAAAAAGACCCGAGGACATGTTGGTTGCCCTATAAACCCTAACCTAGTTGCTTGAGACTTCAAGGAGTTCTTTCCTTATTTTTCTTCATTTTTATTTTCATAGTGAACCCCAAAACCCTACTGCTTTTTCAACCAAACCTTAAAATCCAAATTAAATTCACCATTCACTTCACTAAATCATTTCAGACGAAGAAAACCCATCCCCGTGTTCGACCCTAGAGCCGCTATATCAGCAGCAGCTTGACTACTAATAAGAGGAGGAAATTTAGGATATAAATATTGTTGATTCCGGATCACCCTACTGTGGCACGAATCAAATGGCGCCGTTGCCGGGAATGGTGCCTAAGTGCATTTGACAAGTTGTGGAACACTTGTGATCCTCATCACAAGTCTTGGTGAATTTCCTTTTATCATTTTACGCCATATTTTCGCTTATTTCACCTGTTAAAAAAAAGAAAAAAAAAAGGGAAGTGTGAAGAGATCGTTTTCGTTTCCCGTTTGTCGCAGAATCCATTTTTAGTGGATCAAAATTTAAGGCAAGGCTCAGTTCGCTGGAAAATTGGATCGAGAAAATGGAACCCACATGAAGAGCAATAATGGGGCCAGAGAGTAACCCAGGTAATGTATTTGACAATGAGGCTATAGGAACCTCTTCGCATGTGGCAAAATCTGAAACCCCCGGGAGAGAAATCCAAACCCACCTAGATCCATGAGGGACTACGTAGACCATCGGGATGAGCGCATTCCCTCCTACATGGTGCTCCACATTTTACTCAACTCTCAGCCACCACAATTAATAACCCCATCCCCTGTTGAACAAGCCATCCTGAACTTGAGCAAACAAGTGGATAATTTCATAGAGGAGCAAAGGGCAGTTAATGTCCAAGCCAATAAGGAAATTGACACGGTGGAGAGCTCCCTGAATAAGAGGATTGATGGACTTCAAAGTGAAATGAGCTTAAATTGGACAACTTGCAAGGTTCAATTTTAAGCTTGCCAATTAGCTTGTTCATCTAAGAGGAGGAGAACCTTAGGAGAGTGGCTAACTCGACCGTATAGGAAGTGATGCAGGAACCAGTGGAAGCTCTTGAGGAATTGCCAACAGGGGAAGCAGGTGGAGGTAGAGGAAAAGAAGCAGGGGAAGAGCCCCATGAACCTATCCTTCAACAAATCCCCATGAATTTGAATCCCACTGCCACTGCCCAAGCAACCAAAACCCACCGCCAAAGGTACAGGTTGCCCCTCGCCCTCGCAAAGACAACCAATCCCTAAAGCACCCACCAAAAAGTCCAACCCATCACTGCCTATGCTGAAAAACTTCAAGAGATTAGTGGCCATTGTACAGAATTTTGCCACTACCTCAAAGAAGATGGCAAATGGCCATTATCGCCACGTGGTTGGTTCTGGGTGCCTACTCGATTTGGAGCATCCGAACCCTGCATTTCTAAGCTCCCCCAATTCTTTTGTTTTAATTTGTCTTGTTTTGTTTTATTTTTATCAGATTTTATTTTGGATTTTTACTTATATCTACTATTTAATGTTAGATTACCTTACTCGCAATTTTTTTTAAATTTTCTTGCATTAATTTTGCGCTTTTGTAGCAAATTTTGGAAAGTGATTGGGATTGAAAATCGCCAGTTATAGTGTGCCAGCCATAAAATTCGCAACTATAGCGAAATTCGCACTTAGTTTAATGAGAAATTTTCGCTATAGCTTAAAATTTGATCAAAATTTCAGAGCTAGCCGAAATTTCGCTACGAAATTTCGCTAGCTAGCGAAATGTGGACGGGGTTGGGGAATGCGCGACTTCCACTAATGCACAAAATAACAAGCATCAAGATTTTCATTTTATTTTATTTTATTTTAAATTTTATATAAAAACGCTTGTTTTTCTTTTTTATTTTATATATTATTTTTATTTCTTTAAAAAATTTATTTTTATTTTTAATTTTTTTATTATATATATATATATATATATATATATATATATATATATATATATATATATATATATATATATATATATATATATATATATATATATATATATATATATATACACTTTTAAAAAATTATTTTTATTTTAAAATTTTATTAAAAAAAAATCGTAAAAAAAAAAAATTGTTTTTATTTTATAAATTATTATTATTATTATTTTATTTTATTTATTATTATTTATTTTATTTGATTTTTCAAAAAAAATCAAAATTTTCGCTATTAGATATAGCGGTGCCAGAAACATAGCGAAATTCAAATTAGCTTAAAATTATCGTAGCGCAGCGAAAATTTTCATGGGCCCCACTACCTTCCAAATTTTGTTTCGCTCATAACTTTTTTTCATTCAAACCCGTTTTTGCAGCGTTTTGGTACCGTTGAGCTAGAGAGTGAATCCAAATATGGGCCAGAAAGAACATTTTTGATTATTATGAAAAGTGTAATTTAAAATGGTCCAACTTGGCCACTTTTTTTCCTCTCTTTCTTCCCTTAACTTGTTCATTCAAGCCCAAACTGGAGTGAATAAGGTGTCGATGGAAGTTTTCACGGTTTCCTATCCGTAAATGATCACATCTCATTCAAGGAGGTAACACTTCCTTCTCTAATTTTCCAATCCGAGCCCTGTTTCAGACACCGAGATGTTTGGGTTGGGGTGTGAGTTAGCGAAGGAAGTGGCTTTTGTATTTATGTTTTGTTATTATTTTGTGAAAGCCCATTTTGTGATGTTCAAAGGGGTTTGTCAATTTCTTTTATAAAGCTGTTATACTAAACAACTTACTTTTTCAAAATTTGGACCCGTTTTTGCAACCAAAATTTTTGTGTGTTGTGCCTAGCCCATGGTTTGAAAAATTGAAATTTTGTCCAATTTTATTGATGTTAGATTGGTTCCATCCTTGGTTGAGTGAATGATTAGTTGAATTTTATTGATTTCACCTTTTCTTCCACCTTTAGCTAACCACACACCGAGCACATTAGGTTTCAATGATAGGCTGAAAAACTGCGCAACCTCCTTTACTTTTCATAACCTACCCTAGTTTCATTGACCACCTCTAATAGGTTAAGGACCCTTGTGGAAAGAAGGCCAATGCGTCTTCGAAAAAAAAAAAAGAGAAGAAAAAGAAAAGAAAAGAAAAAGCAAAAAGAAAAAGAATAAAAATTGCAATGCTTTACCTTGAAACCCGATCACGGTCCGAGGGGTATATGGCGAAAGCCTTTAAAGCCTGGTGCCCTAAACCTTGATCGGGTTGGGAGCCACCAATTTAGTGTCGCTACATGGGTGGATGGGTGGAGTTTAGCAAGTTGTAGGTGCCGGAGTCTTGAAATCATTCAAGTCCCGGTGAAATTCGAAGAGTTTGTGGTCGAAGATCCTTATGACTTGGTGCCCTAAGCCTTAATAGTCATCGGTAGATCCCCGTTACATGGACTTTGGTGAGGTCGATTCTCGCCTTTGCACCCTACAACGCAAAAAGAATTGTGGATAAGAGGCGGGTCCTGATCTATTTAGGCTGGTTAGCATGCTAGGGTCGTGGTAGTAGCTAGGTCGGGGGAGAGTGCGCTTAGCGCTTATTGTCGAGAGTCGATCAACAAAACACTTAGATTTTTTGTAGTTTCTGCTGATTCACAAGAAAGAGGCTCTTTTAATACTCAATTTGTATGGCATTCATTCTCTCAGATGATAGTCATCGACACGGCTTTGATGATTTTTACTATGGTTAGCATTACCCTTTCCACAACCTTTTTGAAATACTCATTTCGTGAACGTTATTTTGTTATCATTCAGATGCTCTTCTTTCTTTCTTTCTTTCTTTCATTGCTAAGGGACTAGCAATGTGTAGGTTGGGGGGTGTGATTAGTGCCCAAAAAGTGCTATTTTGAACCCTATTTATTGTAGGTTTTGAGTGCTTTTTGTATACTAATCATTCTAATTAATCTAATTTACACATTAAGGTCCCTACTATTTTAATGATCACATTTTGTGGCAAATTTTGCAGTTTTTGCTAGCTAATTATGCCGAAATTGTTGAGTCGATCCAAACATGAAGAATTCAAGTCAAACTCAGCATTGCATCAATGACCGAAGGAGTTAAGAGCAAAAAGTGAAGAAAATGGAGTATCATGATTTGGTTCCTCAAGGAGCAATCGTTCTGTAAAATTTCCTTTCCAGTAATCGCCTTCTCCAAAGAGCTATTCCTGCTGACGTCTGCCTTTGTTACAATTTTTGGTTTTTCTCCTTTCTACCCTTGTTGTAATCACTTATGTTTGGATTGTATGGTATTTCACTTAGTTTGTAAGGCTACATAAGCCATTTTGTATACACTGTTGAGGGACGGACGATTTGGTCAGAACAGTTAGGTTCCAGTTCTCCTTTTTCCTTTTCTCATTTTCTCCTTTCTCGGGCAGTTACTCAAACACTCCGAGGATGACAACTCGTAGGGATGGTTGGCTAGGCCTCTTCCTCCTTGAAGAGGATCGGCCACCGGGCAACGGTTTGAGGTAACGACGGTCCTCTGCTTTTAACGCACGTATTTATGGTTACTTAAGTTCCTACTCACTTAGGTTAAAATCTCTTAAGCATACTCTCTTTAATGTGCTTCAAGCTTTTTGGAGTTGATGGATACTTTCACTAGATCCATTTGATGCTCGATTAGTTGTCTCCTGCTATTTATCGTGGATTAGGGTTTTGAGATGTGTTTTCCTTTGTTAGGAACATTTATGCCCATTTAAATGCTATGTTTTGAAAAGGGAAAATCATGAGGTTTTAGTTTTTTAAAAGCTAAATGAGATCAGGTCAGGAAATATTATATCGTAGTGTTTCTGTGTGAGGAAAAGACCCGAGGACATGTTGGTTTGCCTATAAACCTACAACCTAGTGGCTGAGACTTAGAGTTCTTTCCTTATTTTTCTTGTTTTATTTTCGGTTTTAAACTGAGAAACCTCTTTGTTTTCCAACCAAACCTTAAAATCGAAATTAAATTCACCATTTGTGACTTCCTCAAATCATTTGTGCGAAAACCCATCCACATGTTCGACCACTAGGCCGTATCTTTGCGTGGCTTGACTACGGCGAGTAGGGAGGAAATTTAGGATATAAATATTGTTGATTCGGGATCACCCTGCGTAGTACGAATCACTCGATTTGAGTGTGCACTCACCCAGATCTTGTCCGTGGGGCTACGGATCGTATGCCACAATATTCGTTTGTTTGACTCTTATTGGTATACCAATTTATCCTTAACTTTCGAATTTTAGCAGTTAACATTTTTAAGGGCATTAAAATCCATTCAATACAATTTACAATAGTATATATATGTATATATATATATATACACATTTTTTATGCAAATAGAACATTTTCACATTCATGCAATTTTCTTATGCAAGTCGTTTCATAAGCAATTGTCTCGAATCATAAACACATCATTTCAAACACAAATCAATATGCACTTTCTAATTGATCATTTCAAAATTCAAATCCATTTATTATTCAAATATTTTAGAAATAGAGAGAGTTTGAGAACAAACAAAATCGTCGCTTTGATTCCAATCTTGGAATCTAGAAGCTTCAAGCGAAATTTGCCTCCTCAGTATTTATTCAAATATTGACAATACGTATTAGTCGGTTATTCTAGGAGTTTTTGGTTAGGGTTGATGTCTACCTAATACTCCTTCACTTGAAAAATTTTTTGGGGACACATAAGTCATATTTTTCTCATACTTCATTCAAGAAAATTATAACTCTATGAGTCTATTTTTATTAGGAATTATAATCATCTCATTTGGATCACCAAAACTCGATTCTGACATTTAATGCCAAGCAGATACGTATGCCGACTCGCTCGATTTCCTACTATTTTTCTCAATTTCAGGGTCTTAACTCTATAAATTGGTAATGGTCCCTTCTATATTTGAAGCTATGGTTCCTGGGTTTCTTCTCAATTGGAATCATCCAATTTGATTGCAAAACTAAAGTTGTTGCATTTTACATCCATACCTCGATTTGCAAGGCGAGAATTGTTGTTCTTACACATAGCTCCTTTGTGGTTACAGGCACTTTGAGGTAACAATTTGCATACACTTTCTTCTAGTAACTTATTCCCCTAGAAGTCTATTTTATCCAAAATTTTGAATCACTCAATTTAGATGAGTGAAACTCAACTTATGGCCAAAACACCATAACAACACCCAAAATAGAGCATACCCATGAGCTACCCGAACTCACCTTTAAGCCTATATTAGGGAGCCTTAGAGCTACAATTTGCTCCTGGTCCCTTATATACATTTGTAGCCCTATCTCTTATGGTTCTTTACCAATTATAATAACTTCATTTGGATGATTATAACTTAATATATAGCCAAAACAAGAACAGGGGTTTTGACAGCGTTTCCTTTGAAAACCCAACATTTCCCTTTTACAAACATTACACAAAACCAATCCAACCAACAATACTCTTCAAACCTCAACCCAAAACAACCCCAAAACTCATTTACAACCAAAACAAAACTCTTTTTATCCACATTTGGGGATTTCCCAACTAAAACACAAATAAAAGAGGTTTAGGGGTTTGGAGATCTTACCTCAATCTCTTTCAAACTTCAATACCAAGGTTCCTCCTTGTTTTGATCACTTTAATATTTTGATTTTCATGGAGCAATTCTAAATCTCCCCATTCAAAAGCCCTAGCTCTCTCCCTTTTTCTCAAATATGGTTTTGTCCCAAATGGGTAAGACCAAATGTGGTCTTAAGTCATTAAATCTCCATAAGGCCTTGTTTGGCCTTCTCATTAAATCCACTTTTCTCATTTTGTTATTTGACTCTTCATTTCACTTTCATTTTTCATTTCATTTCACTTTATTTATTTGGCAATTACATTCTTTTCATTATAACTTAGTCCCCATTTAATATTTTTACCAAATTTATTTGGCTTCCTATAAAATTTCTAGGTTGTATATATTTTTTGTTCTTAGGATTTAAATTCCGAAAAAATTTCATTTACTTTATTTTATACCCTAAACATGTTATGAAACTGTTAGGGTATTTTTAGGGCATTACACGATGCGTGAACTTGATGTAAATTGTAGCCGCATCAAATAACTTCTGATGCAAGCTTTCTAACAAACTCCAACTGACCTATAGCCTGCTATGGTCCACGGACCGCTTGCCAATTGCCGCTTATTTGTTGTGTTTGGATTTTTTGACTAATTTCAATGTAGATTTTATACTTGACATGGATCAAGCTTGTGTCTATAACTCACCCATTGTCGCTAAACCAAGACTCCTTAGTTCACAACCGCTTTTTAATCATCAAATTGCTTGGTGGTCCATACTTCGACTCTGTGAGGTCCGAAATTGCAATACTTAAAGTGTTATTGCTTGATTTGATGAACTGGCTTTGATTGTTTTATATATGATATATATGGTAGCATATATATGAGATATATATATATATATATGTATATATATATATATATATATAATTATAAAGTTGGCAATTGGATGAAATGTTTGAAATTCGTTTTCACATAATTATCCATGATACATGAGTTAATATCCATGGCGACATTCATTATACATGAGACATGAATTGATATAATGGCATAATGCAAAGCGGTATTATAACCAGCCATCATTCATGCGTAAGTGCATGGTGCCATCAAACACCACATCCTTTGGCGAAGTCGATGAGGCGGCACCGCTGAATCAATGTTTAGAGGAGTTCCACTGTCAGCAGAGCATGAAAAACTTGCAGGGCCTGATAGTAGCAAACAGATAGACACTTCACAAGGTAAAGTCGTATTTTGGGTTATACATATGTGTCTACTAATCTATGGTTTGTTGGTAAGGAAGCCTGCAGCCGAGACTCTAAAATTCACTTACTAAAAAGACACATGTTAGTTAATAAATGATCATTAGAATTGAAATATCCAATAAGTTTTGATTTTTAAAACTTGATTTTGTTTCAAAGTGATCATTGGATGAAATTCATTGATTTGATGGATGTTATCACACATTACTTATTGTACTGGTGATGGGAGTTTGTGATGACTTCGATTTTTCATGACATGAGTCTCATTCCATTTTTATGAAAAGTGACACGTAGTATCTAAGAGAACACATCATCTCATTTGAATATTGATATATATAAGAGTGGATATATAGAGAGATATGATATATATAGTTACATATACATATATATATATATATATACATATATATATTATTATATATATATATATATTATTATTATATATATTTGTGTGTGTGAATGTATCCATAACATCATGATGTAATAGGTACAAATTTCCGTAGAGTCTCTCATCAGCTGCCCACCCCTTTTATGGGAAAATATTTCAAAAGGTATGGCACTGTGTGATCTGCATTCATTCTGGTCAGAGGGCTGGGGAATGAAAGCCAACTGTATTGGCAATTTTTTAAACCGTAAAGAACTACCTTAGTGATATGCCTATGTATATTAATAGCTGTAATTAAACTGACAAAGAATATGTTTTAAAAATAAACAGAAAGTTATTGAATGCAAGCAAATGGATCTCAATAAATGGGATTTGATAGTGTGGTACAACACACACGATATCCACAGAATGCTAACTCGCCTTACTCGTACTTTAGTGTTAGGCATAGGTGGTGTAAACGTTTTAGAATCGATGAATGGACCTACTAATGGGATTTAGATAGTGGGTATTGATATACAATATGAATCATGGGTATTTGTTGACTGCTACAACAATCTGAATCTCTAGATTTTGGGGCGTCACAACATTCTCTTCATTAGAATACTTAGTTATCAATCTCCTCAATGACCATACCCTTTATCGGTTTGAAATGCATGATAGCAGTTGTCTTAAGAAGGTTGGCAGCTTGGTCTTGAATGTCACCAGTATCCCTTGACTCTATATTTCCCTTGGAGTCTCATTCTTCTTTTAGCCTTTGAATTTTATTGGACCAAACTCTTGGTCATTGTAACTGGCCTCCACAAAATCTGAGTTTGCAATGAAAGGTTTGTTTGCCCATAGCATTTCTACTTCATCACCTTTCCAAAATAATAAAAATTGGTAAAGGGAGGACGACACACACCAATTGGCATGAATCAGTCTCTTCCTAACAAAGCATTGTAGTTAGCAATAGAATTAATCACAAAGAAAGCTGATAAGGAAGTCTTACTACCCACATTGATGTTAATAGGGAGTATGCCCAAAGTCTTAGAGATTTCTCTATAAAAATATGATACAGACACTTCTATTTCAATCAAATCACCAATGCTTCTTCCTAAAGCTCTCAACATCCTTAATGACATCACATTGACTGCTTATCCATTATCCACCAACACTGACACCTAAGTACTATTAATAAAGTGTGCCTACATAGAGAGGCCTATGTGCCTTGTTCAGAAACCTAGGCAAATTTTAAATTTTTCGAAAGAGGGTAAAATAGTAAACATACTTACAAAGAGATAGGTTGGAGGCCTAAATTTCTAGATCCTAATGATGAAGCCGACCTACCATCGGACATCGCGAAATTCAATACCTGCATTTGCTTTAATTGGCTGCTTCTCTAAAGAGGGCTACGCATGAGTACCAAAAAGGAAGGGTTTCGCCGAAGATTTAAAGGAGTTTTCGAGAAATCGAAGATTTCGAGTTAGGGAGGCTTCCCACCTATGCAATCACACTTCAAGAGGTAGGGATTCTTCCTACTATGGTTTTAGTTCCCACTGGGCTGATTAAGAAATAGTGGAATGGTTTAAGGACCCGCTAGGCAGAAAATGCTCAAACTAATTTCTTCGCTTAGATGAAGGTGTTTGCCTCAGTGAAGGACAACTTCTCCTGGGGGCGGCGTGGCTTCACTCAAAGTGTAGCCCAGGTCACTTATGTTATGTCTCGTCACCCAGCTAACAAGAGAAGTCCTACTGCAAGTTGTTGGGGGACTTTTATGGCCCGGTAGTAGCCGGTTTCATGGTTGGTTTGTGAAATGTCCATGGAATTCTCAAAGCATGGTTTATGTCGTCGCGAGACCGCTTCTAAGTGATCAAGCCATAAAGTATAAAACAAGATTAAATGTCGCTTTGTGGCTCTGGTGGTCGTATTGTAAAGTGTATGTAATATGTCCCAAAGTATTTGGGGATCAAGCGGATTGAAAATAATTAACTGACTAATAAAGGCTTGCTCGCTAGAATTGCGGGCCTATTTAAGCATGCTCGTCGATTTCACGGCCGCTTAAGAGCCCTGTTAAGGGGCGCTTTACATCGTGGGCAACCTAGTGCCACATTTTTCCTGAGGATTGAGTGTGTTGTTGTTGAAATGTGATAACATGCTTGTGCTGCCGTGGTTGATGAGGCAAGCACATGTGTGTTCAAATGGATTAACACTGTAAACGCTTTTTGGAATTATATATGTATGTGATATAATCGTTTCAGGATACAAGGTAATTATGGTTTATCATTCATATGACATTCATTACATGGGACATGACATTAACTTGCGATGCATTGCATTGCATATGCACGGAACATCCCATTTCTGCAAAGGGTACGGTTGCATCAAACAATCGAAATTAATGATTTGATGAGTGGGCTTGATACTATTAGATGAAGTCCAACAGAGTCGCATGGTTTCAGGAAATGGAAAACTTGTGTCGGGTAATAGTAAGAAGGGCTAGACACTCCCTCAGGTGAAAGACCCAGATTGGTTTACTACACTCTAACGATGAAAGTCCAAAAAGTGTAGACGGTGTGCAGAGCTAATGAGTGTAAAACTCATCTATGTTTTGAGTTCATTTCACATTTTGAGTATTTGATATCCATATTCATGTAAAACTCATAACATTTCCTCTAAACTTGGTTTTGCAAGATTTTTGATGGAAAGCAAGTAATTTAGTAAGAAAAGATGCAATATGTTCCAAAGAGAGTTGACCTGATGTCTCATAGCGTGTCAAATATGAGTTTTATAGTTATTATGCAGAGCATCAAATGGCTCAACTCCACCCATGGTTGCATTCAAGATTCAAAGAGATTTCCAACGACACCTCACACGCCTAATTCCGAGTTAAAATGAAGAAGTTATTGCCCCAACAAGTTGAAGAATAAAAACTGACAGCTGAGCAAAAACTTTGTCGCGACATTTCCAGATTATGTCGCTACAAAGCTAGTGACAAAGCCAAAAACTTTGTCGTGGATAAAGCTTTGGTGTTGCGACAGTTGTGAAGACAACTCGGTTATGAACAAAATTTTTATGTTGTGACAAAGTTTTTATGTCGTAACAAAGTTAGAAGACAAACTTTGTCGAGACAAAGTTTTCTTTATGTCGCGACATTGACGCTGGGGCAGACCAGGAAGGCCCAAAAATTTATGTTTTGGACTGTTTTCAAGCCATTTTTTCCCTAGAACTATAAATACTCGTTTTTTAGGTTTTTTTAGGTAAGGGGAGTATGGGAGAACACTTCCTTGTGGGTTTCTCTATCTAAACCGCCATTTTTTTAGCTTGCTCAGCACTTTATTTTAGATCTTGCAGTAGTTTTACAAAGAGATTTTTATTTGTATTAAAGAGATTTCGGTGTCATAATCGAGAGAGATTCGGATTTCATTATCAAGTGAGACAAAGATTGGAAATCAAATATATTTTTTTCTTCACTTCTAGCCTTGATTTCTCTTTCTTCATTTTCTTACTTGTTTGATCATGATGATTTGAATCCAAAGAATGAAGATTAAACACCCTCTGTAAGTGGGGATTAATTGCTGAACATTCGTATTTGCGCATTTTTGTTTATTTTAGGCTCAGCGACTCTCACTATACCAGGCACTGCTCTATAAGGAATGTGGAAGAAAACTGGAATATTAGTAGCTTGAGTACCTTAAAGAGTCAGATTCTGTCTCGATTTTGAGGCCTCCTGAGTGACACAGATGAAGATCTGGGCGAGAGTAAAGACAAGAATTTATGGGCATGTTTGACTAATATTATGAAACTAATTAACTCTAAAGACACTGAGGCAGATCACTCAATCTTACCTTCACGCGGTGGAGGGACTAATTAGTCGATGTATCAATTTAATGTTTGGGAGGTCTCACCTCAACTGATATAATGACCTTGATCCCGCAGGTTAGCATAGATCTAATCAAGAAGAGAGAGAACTTTATTGTATTTGATGGCCGGTGTACCAATTACATTGGAGAAGGCTTTGCATTATTCGTTTATAAAAAGTCGTTTTCACCCTAAGAAAAGGGTGTGGCCAATGAAAGGAAAATACCACTCTTAGAAAGAGGATTATATCCTATAAGAACTGATTAGACTCATGTACTGAAGGAACGCCGACATCTAATTAGTGAAATGTATAGTGTGTGGAGGAATCCAAACTATACTACATTGCTCTTGGACAAATCTAGCATTCAACTCACTAATGTTGCACTGTCAACGAAATGCAAACTGATTTGTAAATAATTATCCCTATTCCTAGTGCCTATCTTCATACATTTTAGAATTAAGTAGTTGTTTGTTTGGTAGATTTTAGGATTAGTTTTAAATCAGTTTTTATTTCAATTAAATTGATTTTATTTCACATCCAATTTGGTCGCCTAAATAGTGAAGAGCCTTTATAATCGAGGTGCTCGAATTCAGTGAGAGAACCTCTTAATGATGGAAGCATGACTAAGGAATGGGTGTGGTAGCAAATCCCACTAGGCCCTATGACCACGAGCCGGGGCTAGAGATTCAAAGAGCCATACATGTTTGTCAAGAGATGCCAGCGTGGAAGAAGCTCGCGTGTTCAACTCCAAAAGGGAAACAAAGATGGTCCACGTCATCAAATTAAATCCAGACTTGGACCAAGAGCCAAGGCATTTTTGACTTGTTGATTTGCTGCTATTTTGGAGTTGATTTGCCGTTATTTTAGAGCTGATTTGTTCATGATTTAGTGCTGAATTGTTGTTGATTTATTCCATATTGTGGTTGATTTGATTCCCAAGCCTTATCCTAGAATTATCTAGTTTTCTTTTTTTGCTTCTCCTCATGGACATTTTTTAGTGTGTTACTTTGAAAAATGTTAGTTTCCTGTTTTGGCCAAATATTTACTTTCCTTATGGCGAATATTTAGTTTCTATTCTTCCTTGTTTGGAGCTGTTATGAGGCTTGTTATCCTACATTCTTCAAGTTTTATTAATAAAATTGAGAGTTTAAATTTTCTTTGGTTCTTGAAAAAACTCTTTGAACTTATCGGTTATTCTGTGGCTTTCATCAAGATCAATCGGATCTCCGTCATCGATTGTGGCGTCTCAGCATCCATAAGGTTAACTGCAACTTTCTCACATAAGCCCGATAGATTCGAAGTCTTCCATCCAAGCCAAATGCTAAAGTTCTTAGAGCTAATCCAGCTTCTGAAGTTGTGAGGTTTGTATCATTTGGTATCAGGAAGCGTGAATCTATTTTAAGTTTGCCTATCTTTTCGTTTTCTTTTCTTCTTTGTTGAAGATCAATTTAGTCACCACTTCCATCGTTCTTCTATTTTTGTTGATCCAAATTTTAGTCACGACACAATATACACTCATCCCAGTCAAATTTCTTCATTGTAATCGGATATAACATTTATTTTCCTTTTTTTGAACAGTCCATTTTGGGTTATAATAATAAAAAAAATAAAATAGAAAAAAAGAGAAAAAAAAAGGAAAGTAAAGGAAAAGGATCTGATTGAAAAAAAATAAATAAATTGGAAGCCGGAAAAAAAAAATCTATAAGTTTATCTTCATTCTAGTTGTTGGTGTTCTTTTTTTTGTTGCTTTAAGTAAAGCTTGAATATTGGTTAACACCACCAACTTGTCCTTTGATTGGTTTTTGATTGAATTTTACGGAAAAATCTGATTTGTTTGATTAGTTCCAAAAGAATTAGAAGAGAAATTTTAAGTGGAAAAAGGCAAGAGTGGTCAGATTATTAGAGTGAGAAAAATCCAAATATATTGTGTGAAAACACAAGTGAACTGAGTGAATCATTCTTCGAGTAAAACCTGTGAGCGAGTGATTTGTGAGGTCCTACTTTATTATTAGTTTTTTCTCTAACCTTGTTTTGCGAGCACTATGTCGAAGCAACCAGCGCATCTGAAGAGTGTGTGGGAGGTTGACATGAAGTTGATGTACAAACCTTAACTAGTGATCCTGAGGAGAATGTTTAGGGCTGAATTGGAACAATTCCATGTGATGGTGGAGCAAAGCTTTGAGCACCCACGAAACCCTCCCATAGGGCGTAGAAGGGAAAGGCTGCCAAGAAGAGGGGCGTGGGTAGAAGAAGAAGAGTATGACGAAGGAGATATTGAGGATGAGAATGGTTATGATTTGGTTGTTAGTGACAGGAGGTATGGGGGGAGACATAGAGAAGATAGGAATCGGGAAACATTATGATGAAGATTCCATCTTTCCAAGGAAAGAATGACCCCGAGGCATATCTTGGTGGGGAAAGAGGAAAGTGCAGGTGGTTTTGATTGTCACAGTGTCAGAAAATAGAAAGGTGAAACCTTTGTTGTCACTGAGTTCAGATTATGCCATAGTGTGGTGGGACCAACTAGTGTTGAATAAGAGACGGAATAGGGAGCCATTGGTGGAAACATGGGAAGAGATGAAGAGGGTGATGTGGAAGAGATTTGTCCCGACTTACTACTACTGAGAATTGTACAACAAGTTGCAAAACCTGAGGCAAGGTAACCTAAGTGCGGAGGAGTATTATAAGGAGATGGAGGTTGCAATGGAGAGCGAATATTGAAGAATATCGAGAGGCTACCATGGCGAGGTTTCTAGTGGGTTTAAACAGGGAGATTCAAAATGTGGTGGAGTGTAACATTCTGTGGGTTAGGAATATGATGCAATATAATGCATCAAGATTGAGAATGAGTCGAGGAGGGCGTAGCAACACATGTTCTACACAGTCCCAGTTCATATACTTGGAAATCAGACCAAATGGGAAAATTTTTCGCCAAGCATAAAACATAACTAAAACAAGAACGACCAAATCAAGGTAAACTGATTTTTTTCACTGCACTCGGAATCGTGATACTGTCATGTTTTAAATGCAGCGAGGTCATATAGCAAACTAATATCGAACAAAGTCATGGTGATGGGGGACAATGGGCAGATTGAAACAAATAATGGTGGAGTCGGATTGATTCTATACTATGTGGAGGATCATCGATGATGAGAGTACACTTCAAGGAGAACTATTAGCGGCAGGAATTAAATTTAATAGCTAAGGAGATGTGAGATACAGCAGGATAACTATTTTTCACACTAGGTGCACATCAAAACAAAGTGTGTAGTATGATCATTGATAGGGAAGTTGCACTAATGTCACTATACTGACCATCGTGGAGAAACTAGAATGCAGCAAGTAACTATGTGACCTTATAAATTGCAATAGTTGAAGGATAATGGGGAGGTAAGGGTGAATAAACAAGTTTTGGTCTCTTTTAGCATTGGGAAATACGAAGATGAAGTTTTGTGTGATGTAGTTCCAATGCAAGCTGTGCACTTGTTATTAGGAAGACCATGGAAATTTGATAGGAAAGTTAAGCATGATGGCTTCACTAATAAGTACTTGTTCGTGCACAACCAACGGACCGTCACTCTTATTCCTTTGACACCAAGTTAAGTTAATGAAGATCAAGTGAGGTTGCAAAAAGAGAGTGAACAAAAGAAAAAGAGTGAAAAAAAGAGTGAACAAAAGAAAGAGAGTGAACAAAAGAAAAAGTGTGAAAAAGAGAGTGAGCAAAAGAAAGAGAGTGACAAAAAGCAAGTGACTGAAAATGAGAGAAAAACCAATTTCTATGCAAGGGCAAGTGAGGTTAAGAGAGCCTTGTTCTTAAACAAGTCTATGATTGTACTTTTGTACATAGAGGCACTTTTTAATACTAACCAACTTGACACTTTTTTGCCTAGTTCTATTGTCTCTCTTGACACTTTTTTGCCTAGTTCTATTGTCTCTCTTTTGCAGGAATTTGAAGATGTCTTTCCCAAGAGTGCGAAAGGGTTACCTCTATCAGGATCGAACATCCAATTGATTTGTCCCTAGTGCTACCATTATGAATCGACTCGCTTATGTGAGTAATCTTGAGGAGACAAAGGAACTCCAAAAGCAAGTTGGTGAATTGATGGAAAAGGGATATGTGAGGGAAAGCTTGAGTCCATGCGTCGTTCTGGTGATCGCGGTTCCTAAGAAGGATGAGACATGGAGGATGTGTGTTGATTGCCGAGCCATCAATAACATAACAATAAAGTATCGTCATCCCATTCCTCGGTTTGATGATATGTTTGATGAGTTGCATGGTTCTTGTATCTTTTCCAAAATTGATTTGAAAAGTGGATACCATCAAGCTAAGAATGAAAGAATTGATGAATGAAGCGCTTTCAAAACAGTAGTTTATATGGTGGTTAGTTATCTTTCGGATTAACTAATGCAAAGCACTCATGAGACCGTAAGACCATTTACGTGCTTTCATTGGAAAATTTGTGGTTGTCTATTTTGACGATGTCCTCATTTATAGTAAGAACTTAGATGATCACTTGATTCATTTCAAATATGTTTTAGATGTGCTTTAAAAAGAAAGATTGTTTGCTGATCTTAAGAGGTGCACATTTTGCACCGATAAGCTCGTATTTCTTGGTTTTGTTGTTAGTGCTCGAGGATCTGGGGTTGATGAAGAGAAGATTCGCGCAGATTCAAAGGTAGCCAGAATTAACAATTTTGTGATAAAGTTGAGTTTTCTGGTTTGCTAATTTTCCAGCGATTGAAATTTTATTGCGCCTCTTACCACCAATCATAGTGTTGAAGGATCATTCAGGTTTATTGAACAAAAACAAGCATTCTGAACCTCAAGAAAAACCTTCATATCTTACCATGCCTTTACCCTCTTTGCATTTTTGAGGATTGGATCTCAGTCCTTTAGTTTACAGTTATTAGCGATTCATATATCAGAAGATGTTAATTATATTTTGTAGCTTCAGTGAATGTACAGAAGGAAATATATATCAAGCAGTTATATACATTGATTGACACCAGACTTCCATTATATTATCTTTGGCTGGAACTATGATTTACGACCGTTAATTAGAGGAGGAAGCATTTTGAGGGCTAACCTGGATTAGATAAGATCCTTTTTGATGGATTATGATTTGTGACATATATATCCATGAGTAAGGTAAAGAGCGCATGATTGTAGTGCACTTTCTGGAAATATCAGTGGTCTCTTCACTCTTAGTCTTTAATTTCTGATTGACATTTAAAATTAACATCATGGACCCCAAGATTTTGTGAAGAGTCATCAGCATTCAGAAAAACATTATAAATGGAGGATTCTTTAGGTATAGAGTTCACGTTTAGAAATAGGACATGCATTCTATCAGTGTTGTGGGAGTTAATAATGAAGTCATAATGAGGTGGAGGTTGATGGACATTTTGGTATGTGAGGAACTAGAGTTTACAGACATTTGTGTATGACGAGATCATTGGAAGTTTGAGTGCGGAAGGCATGTGACAGCTAGTGTCAGAGTACATTACTATGACCTTACACCTTATTCCTCAGTGAGTGCCAGGTTTGAATCATTCAATGAGTTTTTCTGATCAGGTCTGCTGGACTAAACGTTGTAAGGACTATTTTTATGGTTGTGGATTGGGTTTTAGACCAGTTTTTGTTTCATCATGTCAAATGAGGATGATGCGTCTGTGTGATATCATTATATTCAGGAGGTGTGAGGTGCATGAAGTACTGGACAGTGTTTGATCAGAGTGCCAAAGTCTTGATTCTTGAAGAAGGCATACAGTGTAGTTGGAGGAGCCAAGATTATTGTTTTTTTCTACTGCCTTATCAGTCATAAATGAGTGAGATGGAATAGAGATGTTAGACAGGCATGTCCTATTTTAATTACAGGGGCTATCATTAAAAAGAACATTAAAACCTCAGAAGACTGTTTGCCACATTTTGAGTTTACTTATAATCGTACTATACATTCTACAACTAAATTTCGCCTTTTGAGATTGTATATGGTTTTAATCCATTAACCCCTTTGGATTTATCTCCTTTCCTATGTCTGAGCATGTTAATCTAGATGGAAAAAAGAAAGCATAATTTGTTAAGCAGATTCATGAGAAGGCAAGACTCAACATTGAGCGAAGGACTGAACAATATGCCAAACAAACCAACAAAGGCGCTGCCACACGTTGTCTTTGAACCTGGAGATTGGGTTTGAGTGCTTGTGCATAAGAGGAAAGATTTCTACACAAGGTGATCGAGTTGCTCCACCCAAGGCGATGGTCCTTTCAAGTCTCGAATTAAATCAATGCTTGATGCTATTTAGATTTGCCGGTGAGTATATTGTAAAGTGCTACTTTTAATCAGCGACTTGAGTCCTTTTGATGTGAGTGGCTTGATTTGAGGATAAATCCTTTCGAGAGGAGGGAATGATGGAGCGTAAGTTTAAGGAATGGAGTGTGGGCCATTTTGAAATCCCATTAGTTACATGACATAGCCAAGAGGGCTAAGAGATTCAAAGAAGCCGCCGTATTTTAATCGAGATGCTCATGTGGAAAAGCTGTGTTCAACTCCAAAAGGGAAACAAAGATGGTCCCATCATCAAATTAAATTAGGACTTGGACCCGAGAGCGAGGCGTTTTGACTTGATTCTTTGCTTATTTTGTAGTTAATTTGCTCTGATTTGGTGTTGATTTGCTGCGATTCTTTGCTATTTTGGAGGCGATTTGGGTGCTAATTTAGTGTTGATTTCTTTGTTGATTTATTCAGTTAGTTGATTTGATTCCCACAGCCTTATCTAGAATTATCTAGTTTCCCTTTTTTGCTTCTCCTCGTGGACATTTTTTTAGTGTGTTGCTGCAGGAAAAAGTATGTTAGTTTCCTTTCTTATTTTAGCCAAATATTTACTTAACATTAGAATATTTAGTTTCTATCTTCATATTTTTGGGCTATTTATAAACATTCATCCCTACATTACAAGTTTAAGCATTAATAAATTGTGATTTAAATTTCTCTTTGGTTCTTAAAAAGAACTCTTTAGATTATCGATTATTCGAGTGAGTTATCAAGACTTATCAATCGAGATCTTTATCACGATTATATTATCTATATAGTTTTTGCTTCTCTATAACAATGGAGTGAGATCTTCTATCCAAGCCAAATGGCGGATTCTTGAGCTATCCGATCCTTAAGGTCTCTCGAAAGTTGACGGGGTTCGTATCATCCAATCTTCGTGGGTATGATATCCGGACTTCTAGAGTCCACTTTATTAATGTATGGCCCGTGCACTTGCGGAAAGGGGATGAATGTTGATAATACTTTTCATTTTAGTTTTTTAGTACGCTTATTTTTGTTTCAAATCAGTTTTTGAGTATTTACCACATTCACTCCATTGGCCATATTTTCATATATACATCATTTGGTCCTTATAAGTTTTTGGCATTGCCGAGGACTTTAGTTAGTCTTTGGTAGTCGTGCGGAAAATTGGTCAACAAGTTTTTTGGCGCCGTTGCCGAGGACTTAGTTTAGTCTTTGGTAGCCATGTTGGAAAATTGGTCAACAAGTTTTTGGTGCCATTGTTGAGGATTGGCGCGGTTCACTTTCTCTAATTGGAAGTTTACATGTTGAAGAATAGGAGATTTGCTAATTTAGCCAATTTTATTTTATTTTTGGACATGTTTATTTTCTTAGCTAAATTTTTTTTTATTGTTAGTATTTTTGTACTTTATTTTCTTTATTTTTCTTCTTATTTGTAGGTACTTATGGAGGAATATTCAGAGGAAGATACTTGCACTCATAAGCTAGCTTGATTTCATAGTCATCATTTGGACCCAAGAATTCACAAAGACTCACTCATGGAACAAGGAGTATTGGCCTTATCAAGGGAGTTCAAACCCCACATTTTAGGAGGAAAAAGAGTTGTCTCTGATGAAATGATTTTATCTACATGGATAGAACAAGAAGATGATTCAGATCTTGTGAGAAGAAATTTCGGTTAGATACCTTATAAGTCAACACTAGTGCTAGATTGAAAAACGTAGAAGCTCAAATGGGACCTTGGTGTGTTCAAGGAAAAATTCTCTAGGACCTCTCCACAGTAACACTTTGCCAAATCGCAATGAATGCATGGATACTCCTTTGAGAAGTGTGCAGAAATTTCCTATCCTAAAATTTGTGGAAGAAGGTGAAAATGAGCTGAAAATTAAGAAAAAGGCACTCCTAAACAACTTAGAGAATGAAAAGTCATTAGTGAATAAACTGAAATTTGAAGAAGAAAGTCAAGTGATGGCTAGTGAAAACATCTTGGTGAAGATTGACACATTTACCTTCCATGAATTGCGTGAGCATTGAAGGGGATCTACAAAATTCTCAAATATTAAGAAGACCACTCCCTTCCTCAAGCCAAGCATGGATTAACATCAACAAGGGAAAGCTCACCTTGCTTGTGGGTGAGGAGAAAGCTAAGTTCAATCTCAACCAACCATTACCTTTGACGAAGCAAGAAAGAACTATGTTCACGAAGATTTATAGCTTGCTTCCATCAAAAGATGTTTGAAGAGTCCCCGTTTTTTATAGATGTGCTTACATCTATAACACATAAAGGGGATTATTTTGAAGAAATTGTGGTTAAACCATTAGCCACAATGAAAGGGGATTCTAAGTTTCTTTTCCCTTTTCAAAATCTAGAAGAAATCATCCTTGAGTTGAATGGTTATAAAGAGGAAGTGCTATCCAAGATTGATGATTGGCCAAATGGAAGCACTAGTACTTTTCCAATGAGTCTAACTAGACTCTAAAAACGGAGCAACTTCTTAGGAGGCAACTCAAGCTAAGTAATAAGGATTCTATCCACTCTCTTTTTCTTTTTATGTTTTTAGTAATTTTATTTGCTGCTGTTTTTTTTACTGTTGGGATGAAAATTCCAACAGGGTTTTAACTTTGTTTGTTACTGTTTCAGTTTTCCCAACTCTCTTTATTACCCTTTTACTTTATTGCTTCATTTTATTCATTGCTAGACATTTAGGACAATGTTCATCTCAAAGTTTGGGGGTGTTTATTTTTGGTTAGTTTATCATGTCACACCCCGCATGTTGCACATGATAACTTTAAGGATGAAATTTTCTGGTGCTTTTTTGGATGATGACTTTGTTTGATGCTTTCCAACTTACTTCTTAGTTTTGGTTTATTTTGTTAGTTAGAGTTTTTGAAAGCACTGAAGCTTTTGCTTCGGAGTAGTTGATGTCATCGAAGATCATAATTGAACCTCGTATAAGGGACTAGATTCAAGATAATAAGACTTAGCTATTTAGTCATTGGTTTCTCAAAAATCCACGCACTCGTCACCGAGTACCCTTGAAAGCCGCTTTTGTCAGGGTTAGAGAAGACGATGAGAATCCATCTATCTTCGGATCTCCATAGGTCAGAACTTGTTCGGCTATCGCTTGAGGTGAAACTTCAGGCAACACAACAATTAAGAAATGATATAGGCCATCCTTGGAAAGATCGAATCCTCTGCTAACCTTAATATGCATATGCATATTCCTAGTACTGCACGTCGGGAGCCTTAAAGAGCCAAATTTCATTTATAAGAACCAAGTTTGAAGCCAATAACCTTCCTACACATCACTACCCCTCAGTAAAGAACCAAACTCACCCATAACATGAGGATTTGAACATAATTGAGAAATGTGGTGATGAGCAAGTCTGGGGGAGTCATTTTTCCATAGGAAAAATAACTCCAAATTGATTGAAATGAGTTAAATTGAAGATCAAAAGAGGTTCGTAAAAAGGAAGGAGAAAAAGAAAAAGAAAATCAGAAAAATATCAAGTGCAAAAGAAGCAAAAATAGAATAAAAAGTCAAGAAGGAGTGAGTCTATCCTCGTAGCTTTCCTTCCATAGAGTAAGTAAATCCTAAGGGGTGTCTCAAC
The DNA here is from genome assembly GCA_016808115.1 of Tetrastigma voinierianum. Lineage (NCBI taxonomy): Eukaryota > Viridiplantae > Streptophyta > Magnoliopsida > Vitales > Vitaceae > Tetrastigma > Tetrastigma voinierianum. The sequence goes on along the minus strand of JAEQBH010000183.1, from coordinate 915,396 downwards.
ACTTGGTATCCTAAGGCCAACTGGTCTGGGAGCTATTGATTTAAAGCTCTGTGATGCCCTAAAACCCGGAAGTCCTGTTGACAACCCGTCAACCCGTCAACCCGTAGAATTCCTGTGGATTTCGGGTAACCCAATACCACACAGTTGTGTCCCATTTATCGGGATCCATATTTTCAAAAAAATCGGGCAAAGTCTCCTTTGTTCAGGGAGCTCTACCCACTATACAATCGGTATAACAGTATATCCATAACCCATCCAGGTTCTTAATAGAAGTAGTAATGACCACACAAAGTCCATTTTTCCATATCCCCAATATACAACTATATCACAATAGTCCATAAGAGTTTATTACAACACTCTTATACAAAACATATAGATACATGTCAAAGCAACTACCAAAGCCACAATCCGACTTTCTTCACAATTGAGACCTCTATTGAGCGCCGTCCCTCCCGCATTTGGTCTCAGACTAAATGTGGTCCCATCGACGGGCGAGCAATGCCCAAGAGGAGAATAATTCTTACAAGGGCTACTCCCACCTAAGTGCACATGCAATGCCATTTCATTACATTCAAGTAAAAACATACACATTCCAACTCAAATGCCCATGCTATGGATGAGAATTGTGACTCAACTTTTACCCATGTCCAGTCTCACCGACTTCACATGTGCATATGCCAGCAGGAAACTGGCCATTTATGTTCCATCAATGACCATTTTTCAAAACAAAAGCTGTTTTCTTTATAAATCAAAATCCATCAAGTAAACTCCATATTCACTTGTTTTAAAGTCCTGTGTTTTTATGGGTAGCGAATTTCGAGATCTCACCGCAGTGCTTTGTGCTCTCGACACTTTTGTGAACTTTCATCACGGATACATGCCTAACCAAGAATACCGGGTTTTTCACCCGAGGGTATCTATCCCTTACTTGCTATACCCAATACACGAGCTTTAGCTCTTTTCTTTATGCAACCGTGAGATTCATTTTCAGACGTTGTCTCATTTACCGAGCCCACTATCGAACAATGCCGATGTGGTTTATTTACCAAACCATGAAACTCACATCCATTTAATGCGATGTCCCTGTAAAATATGTTAATGCATGCTATCAGATGTTATATCATGTCACATGTATAATGAATGCTACATGGACAACACAATCCACACCACTATTGCGTCAGCGGATAATCACATCACCCGTATATGACCAACCCCCGGCTTCCCCTCTTTTTCTTTATTCATGTCAACCTTGTGAAACCCTAGAAAGCGTATTTTCCCGAAAATGAGAGAATTGATAATTCTTGCCGAGACGGTACAGGAAAAACCCTAGATTTTTCTCTAGACTGATACTTAAAGGATCATGCCGTTGAATCATTCAAGGAATCTAGTTGAATCCAAAAATCAAGGCTTCGAATTGCAGACAAGTTTTTAACGCATTTCGAGACTAACTGCCACCCATGGGGTGCCATGTGGCACTTTCACTGGGAGACACCAGCGGCCAAGTGTCATGCCCTCAGGGATCGCATGAAGCCATGGGCCCAAATGTCGGGCTTTCATGTCACACCCCCAAGCCCCGCCTAGGAGGACAAAGAGGGTGCGAGACTATACTAGGACTCTTTACTTGCTTTTTCAAACATTGGTGGGTTTAAGTCTTATAACTGAATCAAAATATCATATACAAAAATACAAAATAAAAATACCACCGTAGTGGTGCTTACAGTGTCAATACATATAGTCCTGAGTCCCATTTACGTATACATATACAAAAACTGTACATTTACATTTACATAATCGGCACAAAACCCATGCATGAACCCCTACTAGTGTGTCGCCCAAGAAGATGCAAGATCGCTGATGTCCTCCTTCGTACCTACACTGATTAAAACCCGCGGTTGCTTAACGCTTTTAGAGTGGGAAACATATGACTTATACGTATACACATGCATTAACACTCTTTACATGCAGAATCATATAGCAAGCAAAGAATATATATAGTAGCGTATATCAAATTTTCTATGAATTCATATAACAAACTTATACACATACCGGTGACACCCCAAAACCTTGGTCCTATCGACTACCGTCAACCAGCGGAAACCTGTGTGCCTCATATCATGACCTACATGAGTAAATGACCTAATAGGCTCAACACATATTCCCATTCATACATTACAAAGCACTATACATTTTTATGTGATTCCAAGAAGTTATTACATCACTCTCATACAAAACATATATTAAAACTGTGTCGCTCTAATATATATACACAAAACAAGAATCAAGGCCACAATCCGACCATTCATAATTCCTGGCCTCTAAGGAGAGTCACACTCGCCCCAGATCAAAGGGGGTCCCACGATCAGGTGAGCTAACGTCCAAGAGAGATAACTTGTATGGCTATTTCCACCCAGTGCACATGCAAATGATCATTTCACAACTAAACTAACAACCAATCCGTGCATACATGTTATCCTATCATGGAAAATCTACATGCATGTATGAGACGACACTCTACATGCCCCCAAGTAACGGCTCAACCCTCCGACCCAATTTACGAATGCAAGTGCCACCTGAAATCAAGATCGAGTCGGCCCGACCCCATCTCACAACTTGTAGTCTATGTGATATTTATTTAATCGCTTCGCCTTTTCACAAATTTAACTTTTCTGGTCTCACCGCGGTCTCTTACACCTCGACATTTTTCGGGCTTTCACCTGGGATATGTCAGCCTTAACTAGGTTTTCGTGCTTTCACCCAAGGGGGTATCTATCCCCTACTGCTACGCCCGATACATTTCATTTTTCATTTTCGCTTAACGCTGTGGAACTCCACCGACTGGCCCCATTCCCAAGCCCACACGATTCAACACCAAACGCTAAAGGCCAAATCAGTACCATGTACACACTCTCATGTAATGTGGTGTTACCGCACACCAATGCAATGCAGTTTGTGCCACTGCACCCAAACCCATGACCAATGTATGAAGACCTCTACATGGACATTCTACACCGTACACTATGTGTGTGCTATGAACACTCATGTCTAATGCATACAACATTTCATATATTCAAGCCACATCAACACATGCAAATATGTTAATATTCCACACATTCAAATAAGTACATCACATAAGCATGCACTACATCTTTTCATCATTCAAATAACCATGTCAACACATCATCCAAGCATGTACACATAATTCCAACCATCGCTTAGGCAATTTCGCTATAACCATATTCCCAGCCGAGACATAGTATGTCGGGCCATACAAAATTTCGCTACATAAAGAAATGACCATGTTCCAAAGACAACACATTACAGTCCATGTGTTCAAAACACCCATATTGATAAGAATTAGTACACTTAGTGCAACACTCGCTTTTTCTGCAAGATGTGATGTGAGCACCTATTTCCACTTAATGGCTTGTGGCTAGATTCCTGACTCCATGAGCTTTTCATAGAGTCCAAGAACACTTAATCGGAGTCAGACGTGAAAGTTAGCGGCCTAAACAACCAGTGGCTAAACCTGCAAAATTCTGCATGTATTCATCCGTCTTAAAATGTCAGATGTTATACATTCAATTCCGCATGTTATTCATCATCTGTCGCCCAGGAAAATTCTCGCATGTTAATATTCACAATTCCGCATGTTATTCATCACCATCAGTTCTAGAAAATTCGCATGTTAATATTCACAAATTTACATATCGCCTTAAAAATTCTGTAATTTACAAGGACTAAAAAAACTACCCCACATCGATTCCGCTTCTATAGAAACTGCTTTTGTATCAAAGATGTATTTCATGTATCAGCTCCAAAACCAAGAGCTACAAATCACCTCCAGTTTCATATTCTAACACTACAAGGACCCAAATCGGTCCTACCATTAACAGTCAGAGAAAATGTTATGGAATCACCACCGCTGGGCTACTTTTTCACGGACATTTCATGACTTGTAAATAAGAAATAACTGAGGAAAGATACCAATTTCTGCATGTTCTATCTCACAATAACAACATACCAAACTCAACCAAAATGCCATTTCCACGCCCCAACAAGGAAATAACCAAGGAGTGGAAAGATCCTCACCTTCAAGTGTGTGCGACCAGTTCTTGATCCACCAAAATCTGAAAACAATGGGGGAAAAGCTTCCTCCTCCTTTTCTTCCTTCCTTCCTTCCTTTCTTTCTTTCTTTCTCTCTTTTCTTTCTTCTCATCTTCTCTACGAATTGTTTGGAATCTCTCCTCAAACTACAAAGTCGGGTTCACTCTGGTGGAGTACACCTAACACAAATTTCGCTTGACACTCGTCAACTCAAGACCAAGTTTTCCATGCCACAACTTCAACCACTTTCATGCTCATGCATGAGGTAGCTGACATCGGGGCCCCCACCTAACTCATGGAATCCTAAGGGCATGACACTTAGCCCACCCACGTGCCAAGTGTCTCCCACTAGCGCCACGGCACCCCACACTGTCTGCCTCCGCCTCAAATGCGGCAAAACCGACAAATTTCGGACCGATCGTTTGAGCCTGTCTGCTAGATTTCACAGATGATTCTAACGCGTGATCCGTTTCGGCCATCTGGGAGGTATGCAGAAAGATCTGTGGTTTGGTCTGCACTCATTCCTGGCAAGCACTCACCGATTCGCTCATTTTCAGAAAAAATAATGCTTTTTCCCGTTTCACATAATGTATTTATAGCAGGTTTATACTTATTCAAATCTCCGTAGGAGTTACAGTGTTTGTACTTATACCTGAGGTACTCGGTAGTACTACAGAGTTTATGTCAGATAGGAGGTACTGTGAGGTACGCATCTTACACTTTAACCTGCACCGTTATTCAGACTTTTATCATATAACTGTTGGAATACCTAACCAGTAATAAAAAATGAGTATGACATAGCATAATAAGTACTCGAAGGTACTGCACAACACCCAGGTCGTGAGTTATCAGCAGTATGTCAAGACCGATCGAGAAATGTCACCAATGTAGCTGCATGCCGTGTCATTAAATATCCGCCCAGTAATCCCGCAATTATATGTGTTCAGAACTTACTATCTTCCTGGTTAGGCATTTCATTTGCCACATTGAATCCTCATGGTCGAAGGCAAGGTACAATATAATTTTTTCTTTACATTACAAATATGAATGGACCATTTCATACACTTATAAGGTCCTCATTAGTCCAATAGACAAGTCCTTGGATTAACGGAATGAAAAAACAAAACAAAATACAAAAATCTCCACGTGAACAAGAGATTCATGCCGCTGTGTAGGCCGGCAATCCTCCTTTCTAGCCACGCCAAGAACGTGGATGTGCCATGCCTTGCACGGGCCTACGCCGCGGCGTAGGACCCCAAAAATTTCCCAGATTTGCTGATTTCTTCCTTTTCTGTAAATCCAACCAAAAAACAAAGAAAACCTACATGCTATCTGTAGAAAACGTCTCCCAAGTGTGTTCTAACCCAACCAAAACCAAACCTAGAGATTAATTAGTGTTTTTCCAAACCCTAACGCAAATACTTGTAAGTTAGGTTAACTTCCTAACACATAAACATGTATCCAAACATCATAAATCAAGAATCCCTACTCAAAAGGAGGATTCCTACTCATCTTATATGAATTAGGGTTTTACCAACCCAACTTTCAAGACATCTAGGGTTAGGATGAATTCTTAACTAAACCCTAGGAATGGAACCACTAATATCCAAAAAAACACTTCCATACAAGTTCCATACTCAAATAGTTTCCATACAAAATCATCATAGCATCCATACAACAATTCCATACAAAAGGTTTCCATACCTTTCTTCTTCTTCTTCTTCTTCCTCTACTTCTTCTCTTCTCCTCTCTTCTTCTTCACATTTTTAGCTCTCCAAAAATGAGAGACCAATTTGGTCTCATCACCTATTTGACCTTTATTTACCCTTATTGCACTTGGTCCTCAAGTTCCTTTCTATTTGCACTACAATCTCCCATTATTCCACTTCGCATATAATCTTATTATCTTATGACTTTTATATCCTATTTGACAATTCAACTTTTACCCTTGTGTCTTGTACAAATTCCGTGTTTCTCGCTTTTCACGTTTGAATTTAAATTAGTTTAAAAATTCAAATATACTCTTACAAAATACCTTAAACACATCGAAACGACTAGGGTATATTTGGATGTTATAAGCTATCCAGTGCATGAGCATGAGTGGCTTGAATGGTGGCATGGAGAACACTTCGCCTAGAGTTGGTCAAGTGTCAAACAAATTGGTGTTAGGTGTCCTCCACCTATGTCAAACCAACTTGGTGGTTTGAGGAGAGATTCCAAACAATTCGTAGACAAGAAGAGAAAGAAAGAAAAGACCAGAAAATAAAGAAGAAAGGAAAGAAAGGAAGGAAGGAAGGAAGAGTAGGAGGAAAAGCTATAAGACCTCCATTGTTGCAAGGTTGAAGGATCAAGGACTTGATTCCACACACTACAAGAGGTAGGGCCTTTGCCTATTTGGTTATTTTCCCTTCTTGGGGCCATGGAAATGGAATTGGTCAGGCTGATGTGACCTCAATGGAGTGAGATTTGCGATAAAGTTAAAATGTCAGTTTGTGGAGATGTCGCCTAGTTTTCTTTTTTTTTCTTCTCGACTGATTGTTCTCGCCATAATCTCTGCTTTTGGCAACAAATCAGAATTGAATGATTCTAATTTCTGGGTAAATTGGACTTAGAGGAGAACAAATCTCCTTGAAATAGGTCTATCCAATTTCCGACTTCGTTTGACTCAGAAATGCATTCAAAGTGGAGCTGGGTTCAAACAATTTCCTATGCTGTGTTGAGATCCCCGTGACTCGTGTTTTGCCATAACTCTGGCCATCACATCGTAATCAATGATTCAAATTTCTAGTGAATCAGACTTATAGAACATATCTCCTTGAAATAGATCTATCCACTTCCAACTTTTCGACTTAGAAATGCATTCAGCTGAAAGTTAGGTTTGTGCGCTTCATGTCTTTTTTGAAAACCTAGTAAATGTGTTAAAACAAGGTTTCCAAACTGCTTTCTCCTTACTTTTAGATTAGTTTTAAATCATGGATTTTGTGGATGTGGCTAATCTCTACTGCTATGATGGTATGGAAGCTTGAATCTAAGCCATTGTGAATTATGGATCAAAGTGTCATCTCTTGGATAAGAGATGACATGACGATTTTATTTGCAGTTCCAAATAATCGAGTTATATTGTGTTTGAACATGCACATGTTTTGGCATGTTGCAATTATAGGGCCGAGGTGCTATGTCCCAAATTCGAGACATGAGCCACGACTCTATTTGCCTAATTGATGTTAGGAGCATGAATGTATGATCGCATGATGTATTGGAATCGAAAGGAGTGGAATTCTAGCATGACAACATGTAAATTGATATTGGATTGAATTGATGAACTGCTGTGTGCATTAGACATGAGGGTTCATGGTACACACCTAGTGTACAAGGTAAAATGTCCATATAGAGGTCTTCATACATTGGGCATGAGTTTGAGTGCAGTGGCACGATTGCATTGTATCAGGTATCGACAAATCACCGTATTACATGGGTGTGTATTGGTACTGACAGACCGCGTTTGGTGCTGAATTGTGTGGGCTTGAGGAATGGGACGGTTTAATTGAGTCACACGTTGTTAAAAAAAATGGAAACAAATAGTGTCTGGGCGTATATGTGGGATAGACACCCTCGTGTGAAAGGCCCGAAACATGGTTATTAGACAAACAGATCCATCTAGTGGAAAGCTTGAAAATGTCGAAGGGTATAAGAGACCTCAAGGTGAGACTCGAAAAGTTCAAGGTCTAAAAAGATACGAAACAATTAAATAAATATCACATACGGGTTGTGTGATGGAAGTCGAGACTTACTTGGTATTGATTTCCCATTGGCATTTGCATTAGGTGGTGGGTCGGAGGTTGACCTGGTACATGGGGCATGTAGAGTGTCGTCTGCGCATGTAGTTTTTTTCCAAGATAGGACAATATGTCCGCAGATTGTGTTATTTGTGTGACTGAAATGACTGGCTCGTGATGTAGAGGTCAGCCTCATACATGCATGTAGTTTTTTTCCACAGATAGACATTCCGCATGGATCAGGTTGTTTGTGTAACGTGAAATGATCATTTGCAAATGTGCACCCTATGGGGAGTAGCCCGTAGGTTTTGTTTATTGGTTTTAGATCACCTCGTCAGGACCCCCAGTACGTGTCACGCAAGTGTGCAAACGACGCTCTGTGAGACCGACAATGAGAAGAGGGCCTGCTGCGGGCCTCGATGTATTTTGTTCAAGGAGAACCATACTCGTGAATACATATCCCGCTTTATATTGGAACAACATTTATTCTAATGCAATATATTTGCTATGTGTGAGTGAGGTGCTATAATCCCCATGTTTTGTATACCTGACCGTATGAAGTTATTTCAGGTATTTATGAATTAAATATGGTGGGATGAGTCTTATAATGACATGTGAGTGCGAGCATCTGAGTTACCTCGACGGCTAGACTTTCGCAGGTTGACAGGTTGTCGACGAGAACCCTGGGTTTTGGGGCGTCACAAACCTGTCATGCAAACATATACCAACATTCACATTCAACATGTCATTCTATGATCAGGCAATGACACACACAAGGTAAGCCACAATGGCATTGCCCAACACCATCGTATATGTCAAAATGTTTAAGTACACATATTGACATCCAAACAGTCACTACATATCAAGTAGCGCACACTCACAATCCAGCCATGTCGCGGCCATTTGCAACATATATCATCCGCGTCATGTTGGGAAATACACACACCCAAACACATCACTCTTAGCCGCCAAATGACACTTGATCCTTACATCACTACTGTGGCATAAACATGCCCACAAACATTCCACACAACAAGCCATCATAGCTCATTAGCTAATAGTTCTGAACTAGTTCAGAAACTAGTCCCCTAACAAAGACTAAAATCAGACACAAACCATTAAATAGCCTAAGCTATAATGGGGCTTCTGGAAAACTGACCATATCTCAGAGTTATGAGGTCTAATTTAGGTGATTCAAAAGCTCAACATCAAGTTCTGAGAGCAGAGCTACAATTTCCTTTGAAGGATACTAGTCCAAATTCTCACTTTTCCCTTATCGAAAATCAGTCCCAAAAATTTGACAAGAGGTTCTGGGCTAAAATAGGGTGTACTGCGGGCATTCCGAAACTGACCATAACTCGCTATAGAGGTTCAATTTGGGCGATCCAAAATCCTACCCCAAGTTCCAGATAGAGCTACAATTTCCTCAAGATATTAATTAAATTCTCCCTTTTTCTAACCAAAAATCAGCCCCAAAAACTGGACATCATATAGGGTCAAAACAAGACATTATTCCCATAACCCATTATTTTGCCAAACAGCCCCTTAGGGCATTAAAACTCAACCAAACAGCCCCTAGAATGGAAAATAAACCAAAGTAGGAAGAAGAAACTCTAGGAAGTCCCGTGGACACTTCCTAAACCCGAAACCTTTGATTTCCTGAACTCCTCGCTTGAATGGCGAGGAAATCTGACACTGAATTTCCTAAGTAGCCCTCTTGATAGATGAACTTTTGTTCTTGGCCCGACGGAACTTCGTAGATCGAAGAGAGAAGTTTGGATTTTTTTTCTTTTTTTTTTCTCTCCCTCTCTTTCTCACGACCAGACTAGAAATCTGGTGTTTTCTCCCAAAAAAATGATTTTTTTTAACCCCTTTTGTCCAACTCACTTAAGTTGGACATGTGGCACATGTCGTGGCACGTGTCCATGACCCGTTTGGGTTCGTTTATGCCCTGAAACAATTTATTTTTGTCTCGGTTCAAGTTCAATTTATTTTAAATGAACTTAACTTGAGTTATTTCCTAACTCCCGAGATTCTCATAAAAATCTCGTTCCTAGGAGTCACTAGACGCCTGTTACCTTGAAAATCGTGAAAAAATCCGATTGTCTCGGAATTCGACGAAAATTTTCTAGGTAACTAGATTTTGAGAGACGAATCCAACGGTGAAGTCCGTTTCATCATTTGAGATCTAGAAAAATTTCCAGGCTACCCTGAACCATTTCGACAATTTTACTATTTTTGCCATTTTTCAGGAAAATAAAATTTTTTCTGGGTTTTACAAGCTCGCTAAGGGTTGGTAGAAAAATTAAGGGGGTTTTGACATTGCACCACTCTAATAACCTTATCTTGAAGAAAAAGGCTTCTTGGTGTTAGTTGAAAGAATGCAAAATTTGTGTAGAAAGGTGATATGAGGAATATGGAATGGCCGCATCGAAGCGATTTTGGGGGTGCTTGAGTGTCACTATCTTTGTAGTAAGATTAGGATGGAGTAGGAGATGTGATACGAGAAAAATATGTATGTTTGGGTAAGTTTAGCTAAAATGACCCCTATTTATTCTGAAACTTACCCAAGCCTTACAATACAAGCCTATAAAGATCTACTTGATCTTGAGAGCTGTGTGTGCTTACATTAGTGGAGAGCTATAAGAACAACAAGCCTATGGAACCTAAATATATTATCTTAGGAGATCTGCGTATTTATCTCAATTATCATAAACTCATTTAGCTTGCAAATTGATTGGATAGGGGAAGACCACACACACACAAAAATGAGAACCATGATGCAAATTTGTCTATCATGAGATTAATTCACTATTAAAATAAATAAATTATCTTGATCATATTTTCCATATTCTTGAGACACATATCACATACCCCTTGGCAAGCTTGATTACTCGGTTTTGGTTAAATAAAAAAAGTGAAGCTAGACCTTCTCTTCCACATTGCTTAGGGATAACCTTCTTTCTTTTTGCTTGAGGACAAGCAAAACTTTAAGTTTGGGGGTGTTTGATAAGTGTAAAACTCATCTATGTTTTGAGTTCATTCCACATGCTATTTTGAGTATTTGATATCCATATTCATGTAAAACTCATAACATTTCCTCTAAACTTGGTTTTGCAGGATTTTTGATAGAAAGCAAGTGATTTAGTAAGAAAATATGCAACATAGTTCCAAAAAGAGAGTTAATTGGATGTCTCACAGCGCATCAGTGGGAAGATGAATTTTTTTGTATCATATAGAGCATCAAATGGCTCAACTCTACTCATGGTTCATTCTACATTCAAAGAGCTTTCCAACGACACCTCACACACCCAATTCCGAGTTAAAATGAAGAAGTTATGGCCCCAACAAGTTGAAGAAGAAAAACAGGCAACTAAGAAAAAACTATGTCGCGATGTTTCCAGATTATGTCACAACAAAGCCAAAAAATTTGTCGCGAAAAAGTTTTTATGTCGTGACAAAGTTAGAAGACAAACTTTTTATGTCGCGACAAAGTTTATATGTCGCGACAAAGTTTTTATGTTTTGACAAAGTTTTCTTTATGTCATGACGTTGACACTAGGGCATACCAGAAAGGCCCGAAAATTGTTGTTTTGGACTGTTTTTAGGCCCATTTCACCCTAGGGCTATAAATACTCATTTTTTTTAGGTTTTTAGAGCAAGGGGGGAGGTGGGAGAACACCTCTCATGGGGTTTCTCTCTCTAAACTACCCATTTTTTTTAGTTTTGCTGTAGTTTTTGATTTTTAGGATCTTAGAGTGGTTTTAGAGCAGATTTTTATTTGTATTGAAGAGATTTCGATGCTGTACATCAGAGATTCAGATTTCATTTTTGTTAAGACAAATATTTAAACTTAAAATCAGGATTTTTCTCTCACTCCTTGTCTCTTAATTTCTTTTTTCATTTTCTCACTTGTTGTTTGATTGTGATGATTGGAATCCAGTAATAGAACATTAAAAACCCTTTAGGGGTGGGGATTAATTGTTGAACATTCAGATTTGCAAATTTTCAGTTTATTTTGTGGGTTTGAAGACTGATTTTATATAATTGGTTCTGTTCATATAATGATTTGTTCTAAATATTAGTAGCTTATACATAGAAAAGAGTTGTATCTTTGCTTTGATTTCTAGGAGGCCCTCTGAGTGACACAGAGATGAAGATTCATGAGAGTAAAGAGCAGTAACTTGGGGGTATGTTTGACTAATATTATGGAACTAATGAACTCTGAAAGATTACTAATTTACTCATGGTGTGAGGATTAATTAGACGATGTATCAGTTTAATGTTTAGAGGTGTCACCTTAATATGATAGAATGACCTTGATCCTGTGTTAGCATAGATCTAATCAAGGAGAGAGAGAACTTTATTAGATTTGATGGTTGAGGTACCAATTACATTGGAGAAGTCTTGCATTATCCTGTCTATGGGTGCAACTTGTCTTCAGTCCTAAGAAAAGGGTGTGAAATACTGGAAAGGATAAATACCAAATTCTTAGAAAGAGGATTATATCCTAAAAGTAACTGATTAGACCCATGTATTTAGAAGAAACATGATTATCTAATTAGTGAAATGTATAGTGTGTGGAGGAATCCAAGCTATACTACATTGCTCTTGGATAAATCTAGCATTCAACTCACAAATGTTGCACTGTCAACGAAATGCAAACTTATTTGTAAATAATTACCCCCATCCCTGGTGCCTCTCTTCATACATTTTAGAATTAAGTAGTTGTTTGTTTGGTAGATTTTAAGATTAGTTTTAAATAAGTTTTTATTTCAATTAAATTGATTTATTCCACATCCTATTTAATTACCGCCCTAAATGGTGAAGAGCCCTTATGTCAGGTGCTGGGAGTTTCGGCTCAGAAGATTTCAAATCCTCGTGGGTATGATGTCAGGACTTCAAAAGTCAACTTTATTACTTGTATGACGGGTGCACTTGGAAGGGATGAGTGTTAGTAATACTTTTTCATTTCAGTTTTTAGTGCGCTTACTTTTGTTTCAAATCAGTTTTGAGTATTTAACACATTCACTCCCTTGGCGATATTTTCATATATACATCATTTGGTCCTCAAAAGTTTTTGGCGTCGTTGCCGGGGACTTTAGTTAGTCTTTGGTAGCTGTGTCAGAAAATTGGTCAATAAGTTTTTTGGCGCCGTTGCCGGGGACTTAGTTTAGTCTTTGGTAGGCGTGTCGAAAAATTGGTTAATAGGAGTCAACGGTGGGACTCTAGAAATCCGCTATCCACAAAAGACACAATGGTTTTGTATATAAAATGTTCATTCGAAGAATGACATCCAAAAGTTTTGGTTTATAAAAACATGACTTTTGTTTTAAAAAGGATCATTGGATGTAATCTATGAATAACGGTTTTTATCACACATGGGCATCGCATTGTGTGGTGGGAGTCGATAAAGACTCGGGAATGGTACATGAGTGGGTCTCATCTCATTTCATGGCATGGCATTTAGGATTCTAAGTTAGAATTGACATATTCTTATCTCTTTGGAATGTTGATGTGAAGTGTAACCATTGCATGTGCACTTAGGTGGGGAGTAGCCTCTGTAGGAATTACTCTATTGGGTGTGGCTCATTCTATATGGGATAACATTTTAGGTGCGGGAAATGCATCGATGGGCAGTTCTCATCAGGGGCCGCAATAATGAAGAAAGCCAAGTGTTGGCATTATGATCATTTTGTAAAAATGTTTGAAGTAAATTCATTTTGACATGTATAAATGTGTTTATGAGTGAAATAGAACTCATATGTGTATTTTTCAAGTAAATAAATGTAATTAAACTAAAAAAAAAAGGATTTGAAGTAAACCCAAAGCAACTGCCAAGTGTTGTTTTTCCTGTTGTACTGTATTTTGTACAGGATGGTTGTTTAGAAGAGCTCCTAGCACAAAGGGGGCTCTGTCCAATTATGTGAAATGATGGGTCCCGATGAATGGGACATATGATGTGGTATCAAGTTACACGGTATCCATAGGGCTTCCTTTGGTTGATGGTTGATCAACGAACCCCTGGATTTTGGGGAGTCACATTGTCATCTCCATAGTAGGTTTTTCCAGTATCACCTTCTAGGGCCTGCTTCCTTCAGAGGGGTTAATGGTGATCACCCTCTGACTATGTTTTTCCTTTACTGACAAATGTTCTTTCTCTACCTCTACTAACTTTCCTCCATCTCTTTTGACTTGAAAAAATATGGTAAAGTTAGAGAAATAGTAGAACATTTCAAAGAAACAATAAATGTACCTATCAGAATAGTTTTCAAATCTATTTCTTCATCAGATCTGCAACTACACTCTTCATCTTCTGTAGCCTTCCTTCCAAATTTAGTTTTCTTTGAAGTAGGCCTCACTTCTTCTCACAGATTCTCTGTTTCTTTTGGATTTTCCTGTGGCATTTCTTCAAGTAATTTCCTTTTCTCCATAGCTCTCAGTCTCTACAACCTTCTCTTTTGAGTGATGGTGAGCTTTTGGGGAAATTTCTTATGCTGCACCACACGCCACTCTTGTTCAGGTGGAACAAGAGGAATGACAACAAACCTTGGAGGTATTTTCCTTCTTGAAGTGTTCCTGCCCTTTCCCTCTCGAAAAGTATGTCTTTCTTTTGGAGGAACATTCTTTTCTTTTAAAGGTTTCTCCTTCTTGATTTCCTATTTTGAATGGTATGTCTACCTTCCATTCTTTTCATTTTCTTTGACTATAGACACTTTTCCTTTTACTATCAATTCATCCTTATAAGCCAGATATTGTTTAGGAATCCATACCTTTCTTATCTTGACATTAGGAGAAAAATTCTCATCATATTTCATTGAAATGCTCTCGAATCATGCGACTATGTTATTAAGCCACGGGTGGGAAGGATCTTCATCAACTACCATGGCCTCCTTTTTCTCAGGAAACTTCAGTATTCCCTTGTTGATCCTATCCTGGATAATATTCCTGAAATTCCAACAAGAATTAGTACCATGATTCCAGGAGTTATGATACTTACAGTATACTTTTCCCCTAAGTTCCTCTTTACTGGGGAGTTGGTGATCTTAGGGAAATGTGATGAATTTCTCCTTTAAAAGGAAATCAAAGATTTCCTCATTCTTTGCCACATCAAAAGAATATCGTGCTTGTGTATTGGAGGTCTGTGACTTCTTTCATAAGTCAGGCTCTTTCTTCACCAATAGAGGACAGATGAAGGAACCTGTACTTAGGAGATCTACTACTACAATTTCTTCATAAGTAACCCCTTGGCGGTAAGTTCCCATGGAGGTCTTTCTTCGTTAACTTTATTCCCTAAGTAATTCTTCATACTTTGTTACCTTAGTAGCAAGCTCATAGAAGTCTCTGAACTTCATACCTTGGAACTTCTTCCTCAGCTTTACATCAAGTCCCCTTTGTGCTATCTTCACGTACTATGTTTCTGGGAGATGGATTTTGCATCTATTTTTTAAACGAGTGATAAATGACTCTATTGATTCTCCACCCCTTTAGGTTACCCTTGATAATTATGTTATGCAAATCTCAGGTTATGCTTTGAAGAATTGTGTGTGGAACTATCTCTCCATGTCCTGCCAACTCATGATAGAATTCCTTGGCAATGTTGCATACCAAGTAAAAACAATTATTGTTAATGAGTTAGGAAATAACTTGAATTTGAGATAGGAAAAATTTTCATAGTTGGTCAATTCCCCACATTGTACTTGTGAATCTAGCCACATGCTCCAAGGTAGGTTGTCCATTTTTTCCAGAGAATAAAGAGAATTCAGGAATTCTACACCCTCTTAGGTAATGATTCTCTCTTTTGCTCCCCAATGCCTCGATTATGACTTATAAAATTATGAACATGACTGTCTAAGTCAGGGCAGTACGAGTTCACCACCACTTCCTTATTGCCTCCCAGATGGTGGGTGAGTAGAGGTGGGTACATATAAAAGGCTAAGGAATTTGCTGGCCTCATTAATACCTACCCCTATGGGTGGTGATATAGTGCTCCCCGTGCCTCTAGCTAAAGGAAGTGGCTCACTATAAACTCGAGGTTGTGCAATCGGGTTGGTGTTAGCATACACCCTTTGAGGAGTCGTTGTCTTAATAGGATATTTGGCATTCTCTATTATAATTTTTCGAACTTCCCTCTTCTCTCTTATGGGGAGGAAGATATCGATTTTCAATCTGTTTAGGAGAGAGGTGAGGTCCACCTACTTCCTGAAAATTCCTCATATCTTGTTCTTCTCGATCTACAACATTAGCTTAAATTCGCTCAAATATTTTTCTAGTGTTTTCATCAGGTTCATTTATCAAAGCTTGTGCATACTCCGACACGAATTTAGTTTCCGCTTACATAACTTTGAGTTGTTTAGAGTTAGCCTCTGCTTGAGCAACTATTTTTTCATCAAAACGTTGTCCAGCCAACACGTTCAATCTTTGTAGATTCTCGATCATTGCTTGAAACTCAACAACATTAGGAACATGAATATCATCATCATTATATTACCTATGCTTGCTTCTTGCCCGAATGGGCTTATGATGCAAATTCTTCTTGGAGAAAATCTGCTGTATTTTTCTCAAATTGTTCCACCTTGGCTGGAACGAATCCTTCATGTGTTGCTTTTTCAACATTAGATACTGAGTCTTGAGACTCCAAGATGGTTTGCCCCACCAATTTTGGTGGCATGAATCCACGGATAGTATTTCTAAGATGTGTGCTTAGAGTAATGTTTCACGGAGATGGGTCCAAGATGCATTGCCAAAAATATGTAGTGGTGATATTTGAATCTCACACGAAACGTACAAAATACAAGTGTGCGGGCGGGCACACCAGGATATTAAATTGTTTCCAAACTGGAATGACTCGTAAGACCGAACTTATAATCAGGCTATGTAGGTACCCTGGTTTCCTTGATAGTTCCCTAAAATCAAAGTGGAAAACGTACAAATGGAAATCTGGCAGGAATTAATTGCTAAAGAAAAGTATTAAATTTCCTTAGTAAGGAATGAAATAACACGGTGTTGAAAGTTGATAGATTGAATGATACTTGCAACCAGAATGCTGAAATTACTGAAGTAAACTTTGGATTTGACTGTGAAAACAATATTTTGTTTGAAAACTTGATAAACTTGAATAAAACTTGCAACCAAAATGCTGAAATTGCTAGAGATATATTAGATTTCACTACAAATGAATGAAATAACATTGTTGAAAATTTGTCAGAAACTTGGCTACAACTGGAAATTTAAATGCTAAAAGTTGAAAGCTTGTTGAAATTGCTGAAAGCTTGTTGAAAGCTAGGATTTGCTGATTGACATTGAGTTGATTGATAAGTTGATTGATTGATGGTTGATTGGTTGATTGGCTATCCTTTTTTTCATTCTTCTATGCTCCTTTTATAGACATAGACGACTTGCTACCCAAGTCTCCATTTCTTCACTCTCTCCACTTTTTGAAGTAACTACCCATGTCTTCTATTAAGGAAGCTTGTTTCTCAAGAACTCCTCCACGTCTCCATTGTGGAGGTTTGATCCTCAAGAATTCCTCCACGGAGACGTTATGGAGACTTGTTTCCCAAGAATATTCCACATCAGCACATAAAGTTGCCCATTTCTCAGCCACCTCTAATAATGCTTCGTTTGACTTCCAAAAAATTAAAAAAATTCATAAATATCCTTCGACTTCTTCTATGGGCTTGTACAAATGGATATGAGCCCCTTTCTTTTGGACTTTTATTCATGGACTTGGGCTTAGACCTAACCCATTATTGGATCAGGCCATCGATTTTGGGGTGCAAACAATTATATTAACATTTTTTTTATATGATTTTCACTTTGCATTATATGTTGTAGTACTATATTCTTGAATTCAAATTTGGGATCTCTTGTAAACCCATCTCACCCTTTTACCATTTGAGTCGGGTCTCAAGGGCATTTAAATATTCTAATTAGAACTTTTTTTGAAGAGAAAAATAATTGTATTAACTCAAACTAGCAATACATCGATAGAAACATAAAATTAAAATCGTTGAAAACTATAAATGATGAAACAACATCCAAGTTAATAACATAATGAATTGGTTCAAAGTATATTCATTTGATTTGTTGAACATATACATTTGATATTATTATTGTGACTAAAATACCTATAATTCCAGTTATTACGCTGATCATATACATTTTGCTCGTCTAAATCACCCTCAAACATATAAACAACGCACCATGACGACGACAAAAAAACGTGGTATTGAGACGACACAACCACACAGAGTACTAAGACGACGAAAACCACACATTGCACTAAGATGACGACAACCATACGTTGCACCAAGACAATGACTAAATCAAAAAAAAAAAAAAAAATGAAAACCTAGATATGTGTGGAATAATCACTTTATTGAGTAAGAAAATGATGGAAAAAGGTATAGATGGGTGATTTCAAGCCAAAAACGATTAAAAAAAAAAAAACTTCCCTCCTTGCTTAAGGAAAAGAGGCTAATTGTGATACCCGTAATTTTTTTTAAGGGTAAAAAAATATAATTATTTTAAATTAAAATAAGGGTATAAAGGTAATTCTCATAAGGAACCCTAAGTATAAATAGAAGAAAGAATATATTATTAATAATATCTTTTCTATTTTCTCTGCATAGCCTTCTTCTCATAATGGTAGAACCATAGAAAACCTAAATCGTTAGACCTAAGGTTTGAAGCAGTGATTTCAAGAGAATCTTGGAAAACCTAAGACATCGAATCTAGGGTTAAAGAAGAGAGTTTGAAAGGTAAGTGTAGCGACCCCCGAGCCCGGCGGCCGGTGCAGTTGGCCCCGAAACCAGGGCCTTTCGATTTATTTCTTTTATTTTCGTGTTATTAAATTTTCTTTTTCAAAAGTGTTGTGGCCGAATCACGACTCGACCGTTGGCGGATCAATGGAGCCCGGTTTACTCCGACATTTTCATTTATCTTATCAAAACATTTTATTAATTCATTTAGTTGTGGAAGGGGTTTCAGTTTTGGGCAAACCCATAACCATTTACAAATTCATGCAATTCAGTAGGCCCATAAACATTTAACAAAATACATTTACAAAGAAGGCATTCATGCCTTTTCAAAATGATATACAAAATCAAGGTTTAGAGTTTAACCCTTTTGTTTACAAAATACCCACTTGTTCAAAAGAGATGATATGCAAATGACAGAGTATATACTTATACGCCGTACTCTCTCTATGACTCTGTAGCCGTGATCTTGGCAGCCTTTGCTTACTCGATACTGCGCATTGATAAAAACTATATGCTAAACGCATTTTCATACTTGATGGTTCTATCTGATTATATTCCAATATTCAATGTAACTCGGCATGCATTCAACATTAAACCATGCCTATTATATCATCACATACTCATGCTATTCATTACCGCATGCTTTCAATTTACAATTTACTTAACATATCACACCATGCATTTTTAATGCAACAATTCATTTCACAATTCAATTTATGAGATTTAAGCATATTCATAAAAATCCCATTTACACTCGTCAATGTTGGTTATTTCACTTTGACTATTCAATTCGCATTTCTGACGGATTCCGTTTAATGAATCCCGCTCTTATTATCATTCGGTGATGTGCATTCACATTTAACAATTCGGTCTCCCATCATGATGTATGCCATTTGGTGCACCCCGACATGTGGTATCGCTTTTAACAATCCGGTCTCCCATTATGAAGGATGCCGTTTGGTGCACCCTGACATGTGGTATCAATTAAATGCCATACGCCATCGCAGCGGATCTTGGAATTGGTGCGTCCATCCAGTCGGTTCCATCGGACAATTTGAGTGCCGCCGTGACGAGATCTTAGGTGGTGCATCCCGTCGAGCGGTCATTGATATATCATTCAGTTCACAATTATGACGAATTCCGTTTGGTGAATCCCGTCCTTATCATCATTCACTTTCATTCGGTTTTCAAATTTTACATTTCAATTCCATATACACTTTCGTATTCTCTTTTCAAAGATATACTCAATCTATGTACTCATTTCATATACGCATTCACGTACTCATTTCATATACTCATTCATGCACTCATTTCATAGATACTTGGTAATCTACCAAAATACTTGAAATAAGAATAGAGTCGAGAGAATGGCAGAGCACATTGGATCTAAGCTGCCTGTGATCTAGGTCTGGGTTGGTAGTCATGCCGTCCTAGTCCAATAGCAGTCACGCCACTCTTAGTGGATAATCAATTCTTAAACAATTTTAGTGAATTACAAGTTTATTTCCTTTAACGGTCTTGGAGTTTAAGACCCAAGTGCACTGACTTGTATCGGTGTAGTCACGGTAGGTTTTTCACTTAGTTATATCCTTATTTGAACCTCCATTATTCATTTCTTAGGGTCCACCAAACATCGATTTTAGAATGGGACTTAACGGTGTAAAAACATGTCAAAACAATTTCATTGAAACTCACCGTTACCCGATACCACTTTGACATGCGTGCAAGTTATCCACCGCCAGTTGGTACCGATACGAGTTCAAGCGATGCTTGGTACCGGTCACCCCTCTATCTGTGCCGGTGCAGCTCAGCGGAATGTGGTACACCTACGAGTTTGCCCAATGCGAGTTTGCATTTTTCCTCATTTTCATCTACCAATCTTCTCGATTCGTCCCATAAATTACCATGGAATCCCTTGAAACAACTCGAAAGTGGTTTAGAATCAATGAAAACTATTTTCTCTCAAGTTAGGGCTTTTCCCAAAATCGAATCAAAATATGAGTTGGGTTTTGATTTTCTTATATGTTCCTCTTCAAATCTCTTCTTGTATGTTGTTTGGTCTCTTAGGAGCAAAAAATGAGAAGCAAAGCCAACCCAAGCCACTCCTCCTTGCAAACCCTAGATTTTCTCCCTTTTCTCCTCTCCTCTTCCTCAAAAACGTGATTTGCTCATACGAGCCCTAAGACCAAGTTTGGTCTTTTAATTCTCTCTTAAGTGTAAGGCCATGTTTGGCCTACACCCATTTCTCATTTCTCATTTTTTTTTGTTTTAAGTCACTTAATCTTCATAAGGCCTTGTTTGGCCACACAATAAATCCAATTTTCCATTTTTGGTATTCTAACTCTTTATTTCACTTTCCTTATCATTTACCATTTATTTCTCATTAGCATTTAAGCTATCATTTGACCCTTAGGTCCTCATTTTACAAATTTTCACATTTGCCCTTTTTTACTTGGGTTTATTTCCGGGTTCAATCAATTTCTCAATTTAGCATATAATATTCAATCATATGCTCACTCTTTCAATTTACCTTTTTACAATTTATCAATTTATCAAATTTCCCGGAAAAACCTAAGTTTGACTCAATTCATACCCATAATATATAATAAAATTATTATAAAATTCTAGGGTATTTTTGAGGGCGTTACAGTAAGACTTTTATTTAGTTAATTTATGTATTTAGTTTCTAAATTCAACAATTTGTTTATTTTTCCTTGATTTTGAATAGAACCTTGAAGAAACATGATTTAGTTTGAATTTAAATAGGTTTTATATTTTTTTAGTTCCATTAGATAATTCAGAATAGTTTAGATAATTCGTTTTTCTTTTTCGAAATTTCAAAATAAAGTATGGTTTTATTTATTTAGGTTTTAGAACAAAAGATTTAGAGAGTCATGACCGTAAGTTTGTTCTTTAATGGAAATATAAAATATCTAAAAATTAAAAAAAAATGAGAAAAAAAATGGTTTTGAAATTTGTATATAGAGATTGATCTTTGAAGAAAGAAACAAGATCTTAGATTTAAATAAAACTAAGGTCCTGTTTGATAAATTATTGAAAATGTTCAAATCATTGAAAATGAAAATTTTCAATGGTTTTAATTTTTCAATATGTTTGATAACAAAATTTTAGGAATCTCTTAATTGAAAATTTTAAATGAAAAACTGTTGAAAATTATAAGTAGGTAAAGACCTACTTAACGTGGAATGTAGAATACGGTCAACAAAAAATTTTAAATGAAAATAAATTGGACCAAAAAACCCTTATAAATAATATAATATTTTGCAAATATCTCTTGGTTAGTTTGGATAGTTTTAAAAGTTTTAGATTCTATGGGTTATTTTAAACATATTTATGTCTTTTTTGGATAATATTATTAGAATAAATATTTTTACATATTTTTAAACATGTTATTTACAATAATTAATAATTGTAGTGAAAAAAATACAGAAACCTTTATTAGAAACTCTATTTATTTTGGACAATATGTAATTTAATGATAATAAGGGTAAATATGTAAAATACATAATTTTGATGTCAGCTACAGTTATCAAACAATATATTTATCTTGACATTCAATTGTTAGTAACTTATCAAAACGATTTTCTGATGCTGATTGATACTTATGAAATTGACCAGCAATTTTTCAACACTTATTTTTCAGCACTTAATTTTTTCATTTTATCAAACAGGGCCTAAGTCTTTAAAGGTAAAGTCATGATTGGAAGAATAAAAAAAAAGGGAATTGTCAAGATTGTGGCGTCTTATGGGTGTTTTAGGTGGAGTTTGAAAACTCAAAAAACGTGGATTATTGGGTTTAAAAAGAAAAAGAAAAAGAAAAATAAATAATTGTAGGATGATAAACCGAATGTGTGTGGCAAATAGGGTTGAAAAGTAAAATGAAAATCTATGCATGATTTTGATTGGTTAAATTGAAAAAATAAAAATGAGCATGTAGTAAAAAGTCAAAATGGACATATTGTTTTGATTAATATCATTAAAAAAATATATTATAACTAAAAATAGCCCTAAAGTAGGTCTTGAAAACATAGGTATAAGACGCTTAAAAAAAATTCTAGTCATGATAGATGTTTAATATATATATATATATATATATATATATATATATATATATATATATATATATATATATATATTAATAATAATAATAGTTTTAGATATTCAAGATTTGTTTTAGAAAAAAAATATAATGAATAACGTAGTAGATGTTTATGTCATAAACTTTCACAATTAATAAATAATGTTGATTTCATTTTTTTTCCTTTGTTTCTTTCATCAATACCATGAGAATATACATATATTACTCATTAATAATGTAAAATAAGGTTTTGCTATAATGTATAAGATGATTACACTAACTGTACAAGATAAAAGTGTTAACTATACCAGAGGTGTACAAACTTGTATTTTTGATAGATTTTGAATACTTTTTTTTTTTTTATCCTAAATCTCTTTCCTAGGTCATACAACCTAGGATATCATTGCATGATTTTTTATAGAGTTTAGGAATTTTGAATACAAGTTTGGTAAATGTTAGGATTAATTACATAAGTGTCTATAGACCCCAAATTTGGGCTCATATATATATATATATATATCTTTTTTTTTTTACCTTATTTTGATTCAATTAGATTTTGATTGGATTTTCCTTTTTTATTTTCTTTTTCTTCTTTTTCTTTTAGGGAAGTTGTTTGATCATTTCCCTTGGAGAGGTTTTAAGGTTTAGTTTTCTTTAAAGATATTATATATTAGAGGGGACCATAAGAAGGAGAAAGGGGTATGTCGTTACCTGGATCGTCTGACCTTCGGGGCATCAGCGACGCGATGATAACCTGCAAAAAAGGGGGTTCGATGGAAGCGTGTCGGCTGCCTCTCTGATGATTAAGTCAACAAAAGGGTGGAGAGGAGAAAGAAAAGAGTTAGCGCAGTTGGAGTTGCATACCTTTCCCTTAGGGGGGAGTCTCTGTTTTATATTCGAATTTGTCCTTGATTTTAGGAAAGATAATCTCATGATTTTGGTGATAAGATCTCTCTTTCCTTATCAAGGACTAGTTCTTCCTTATCGAGGAATAATATTTTTGAGACGTATGAGATTTGGATATTAGGAGATTTGTGGATAAATATCATGTGAATGATTTCCTCCCTGATATAGTTATCCATAATACCCTTTCCATATGAGGTAGGATGGCCAGCTGAGGGACTCGGGATCCAAGACGGGTTCTAGGATTCTACCGTCTAGTTGGTTCCCATGTGGTTTTAATATAATGGGCCGTCTCGGGCCACTTCATGAGGCTAGCCAAGCGTTGGGCCTGCACGGGTGGTGGGCCTATTGAGTAGTGGGTTTGGGCCTAAAGGCCACAGTACTCACAATGCCCCATTTTTTCTTCGACTGGAGGATTATACCCTTCTAGTCAAGGAAAAATACTGTGTTTCGAGACCTTAAGCATGGAGAATTGTAGATTATCAATGGGCATATGTTCCAATGCGTTTGTTACATGTGATGTCCAGATAGTGCATTCAATGCGCCTTCTAAAGTTCTACCTCTCTATATATATGGGAATGAATCTCTGAAGTCTATGAAGTTGCCAATGGATATTGTGTGTTTGAAGACAACATCTGTGTTGACTAATAAGGTGTCTTAGATGGGAAGCATAATTATGCCAACGTCCCATTTTCAAAGCTCTTTGCTGGTCCTTGCCTAGATCGGCTAGAGGAATTAAGTACAATTAGGGGCTTAATCATGTTATTACATACTGAGTTACGTGCTAGTGCTGGTGCCCCCTTATCTTTGGTGCCCTCTGAAGTACTGACGGTCAGGTATAGGGTTGAGAGAAGGTGAGCCTTCAAGCAAAGAGTTTTAGACTCTTCTTTTTCTTGACACCAGTCCCCCCCCCCCTTAATTTTTTTGTTTCCTTTTGTCAATCAATATGGTATGGTTGCTTGGTCATATTTGTACCGGGTCTATCATGGTTGTTTGGGCTTTTTTGTTTTGTGTAACCATTGAAGTCTATTGGCGCATTGTAATAAGATTTGGTTAATACTTGTGCACTGAACTTTCTATCTTTCATTCTTTTTGTGTATCTTAGGCTAAAGAGAGCAAGTAGATCCCGAGGATGGCTTTTGAGAAGCGCCCCTGGCTGGTTTTGTGAATGTGTTTTGATTTCCGGCTAGGATTTTGTTGTGTTACGGCTAATGGGCCTGGGTCGTCTTGAAAGGCAAATTGTGGGGCTTAGCATCCAGGCGGACCTAGGCCATAAAGCTTTGGGCTTCGGTGGTCGATAGATCCAACGGGCGGGGTGCTTTGATGTCCTGGAAGATGAAACGCATTATGAATATCAGGCGTGGGAGAAGATGAGCACTTCTCCTGATATTGTGGTTGATCTGTCGGTGCATTTAATGTGCTTGTTCGCACCTTGCCCTATATAGGGATAGGGGTGCAGGCGTTATTTTCTTTGTCGTTATTCAAAAACTTTTCGCTCAAGACTTTTCGCCCAAGAATCCTTTAAGCATTTGCAACCCTCATGCAGATTTTGGTGAAGGAGCCGCTAAAGATATCTAACCATTTTCAATCTCCTGGTGGGTTTTTTCTTTCGATTTTGTTTGTATGGATTGTTTTGAATGCGAGCTTTTCAGTCACTGGTAAGGTTTTGACAATGGAACTGTATGCAATGTTTTGGGATGTACCCATGATTCGCTAAAAGGTAGCATCATGCATAGGGTAGAGATTTGGTGCTCGGAATAAAAAATATTTATAAACCTAAACCTCTTACTATCGTAGCATAGCTACTGCAGTATAGTGGCTCTAGGGTCGAACACAAGGATGGGTTTTCTTCGTGTAGGTGACTAACAATTGATTCAAAATGGCGATTTCACTTTGGATTTAGGGTTTTCATAAAAACAGTGAGGTTGGTGATTTGAAAACTGCAAATAAAATGAAATAAAATGTAAAAAGAACTCCTTTAAGCCTTGGGCCACTGGGTTTGAGGTTCTAGGGCAACTAAGAGGTCCTCGGGTCCTTTTCCTCGGGTTGGGGAGGATGACCTATAGTCATTTCCCGAACCGAGATCTTCATTTGGCTATAAAAACCGAACCCTAATAATTTTCCTTTTGAGATGTAGCATTTATTGGTCATTAATGTTTCCGGATAGTGAAACTTTATCTCTTGATCTACCCTACAGTGACAAATAAATGGCAACTAACCGAATCTCAGTGGATCTAGCAATAAGCATCCACTGAACCCTAAAGATGCCAAGTATTGGTCAATCAGGATACATCAAAGGGATTTAAACCTACAGTGAAAGATAGAAACATAAATGACAATAATTGCTTGCGTTAAAAACAAGAGGACCAGCAGTTTACCTCAAAACCTTAGCCTAGTAGCCCTCCTTTTCAAGGATGAGGGAGGTTTAGCCAACCATCCTTTGAGTTTATCATCCTTAAAGTGTTTAGGCGGGTAGAAAAATTAGAAAAAGAGGAGAAAATGAAGTAAGAAAAATAATGAAGCCCATTTAAGCTTAAGCTCAGAAGTGTATTACATAATGTGTGATGAGATTATGATTTCTATGGACATATTGTGAGCCATACTCTTGTTGGGAGGATAGGAATTATTGAAATGGTTCTTTCAACAAATTTTGTAGTGGGTGATAAGGGATTGTTGGGATTCAGGGAGAAGACAGTTAAGGCCATTGCATTGTTCTATGTGAGTAATGATTATTATGTGTATTCTTATAATTTTTTTTATGAGACTTATTGAATAAGATAATAGGTTAAACCTGAATTTGTGTGCATGTTTTTGAGTAAACTCAGTTTAGCAAGTGCACTGGAGAGCATGGGATGTAAGAAAGTCAGGGATGACAGGGACCTTTAATATTACCCAATTAGGTTAATTAAGTTGATTAGTACACAAAAATTGCTCAAAACCTTGGAAATAAACAGGGCTCAAAAATATAACCTCTTTAGAAGCACTAATCTCCCCCTCCAAGCAAACACATGCTAGTCCTTAGCAATGAAAGATGAAAGAAACGGAATAGTATGATCAAAATTATGTTTACAAAAAAATGGTATTCCAAAAAGAATGTGAATGAGTAATGTCTAATCCTCAGTATCAATCACCAAAAACCTTGCCCAATAACTATCTCGAGAGACCGAATGCCATACAGAATCAAGTGTCAGAACAGTTTCCAACTCAAGAGAATCAACTTGAAACTTCCACCAAAATCTAAGTGTTTGTATGATGGGTTTCAGCAATAAAGCGCCGGGGCCCACGCCTCCCCCGACAAACTGCGCCCATGACCCTAGTACACTAACCGACCTAAATAGATCGGGATCCACTCTTATTCCATACTTCTTTACGTGTTGTAGGGGTCGTCTTTGGGCATCGACTACCCAGAAGTCCAATAACTGGGGATCAGATGACTCCCAACCAATTAAGGTTTAGGGGCATCAAGTCATAAGGATCTTTTCGGCCAGCCCAACTTTTCGGGTTTCTGCACGGACTCCAAATGATTTTGAGACTCCAGCACCTACAACTCGCTAAACCTCACCCATCTACCCATGTAGCGAGCACTAAGTCGGTGACTCCTAACCAGTTGGCTTAGGGAACTAGGCTTTAAAGACTTTAGCCGTATGCCCCTTGAACTGTGCTCGGGTTTCAAGGCAAAGCGTCATGACGTTTCTTTTCTTTTTCTTTGTGTTTTTTTTTTCACTTCTTTTTATTTTGGAAGACTTCATTGGCCTTCTTTTCATGGGGATCCTTAACCTATTAAAGGTGGTCCCATGAGAAACTAGGTCGAGAATTCTTGCAAGGCTTAGGAGGCTAGGCGGAGTTTTCGAGGTTATTGTGAAACTGTGTACGTGAAAAGGTTGAAAACAATGAGACTTCAACTGATCATCCACTCAATCATGCATAGAACTAATCTAAAATCAACAGAATTGGACAATGTTTCAGTTTTTCAAATTGCAGGCTAGGCAAAACACAAAAAAATGGGTGTGATTTTGAAGCCTTAAATATAAGCTGTATGGTATGTATAAAGAGATATAACTAAATTTTCATCTTTACAAACAAAAACTAACGACACATAAAAGGGTAAACGACAAACTCTTGGACACAAAATGGGCTTTGCTTAAAATAGCAACAAAAACATGAATGTAAAAGCCACTTCCTTCGCTAACTCTCCCCCGACCAAATGTCACATTGTCCGCAATGGGGCTTGGATTGAAAGTTAAGAAGTCTTCTATCTTAGTGGTGTGCGGTCGGTGAAAGGTCATCCTCATCCTGGGCAGGATGAGGTCTTTGCTGAGTGTAAATTTGGAGGAATCATTGCTATTCTTCTTTGTTGTAAAAATGAGTTAGAAGGCTGCGAGGGTTAGTTGGGCGGAGGGTCTTGGCTACTCTTTGGAGGATGAGCCCGAAGAGGCCTAGGCAAGCCGATGGAAATCGGTAGGCCTAGGTGACTCTGAATCTACGAGGATGGCGGTTACGGCGTGCGAGCATGTGGGCGTTGGTATGATGATGGCGTGACCTCACGGTGCTTATGCATCCTCTCGGTATGCATTTGCATGGGCGGTACTTGAGATCACGGATGTGGGAAGGTGTGTGGATTTGCATCCATAATGGCGAGAAAGTCCTGAGCGGATAATTAGATATGTTGTAGTGGTGGTGCTTTGGTACTGGGTCCAGGAGAATCTGTAGGAGGTGACGTACTAGGGGCTGAGGGCTTTGGAGGTATAGAGGATGCAGGTGTTATAGGCAATGGAGAAGTGATAGCCGAAGTTAGAGCTAAGGATCTTTGGAGATACGAGGCTCCTGTGAGATGCTTCTTTGGGGTGGGCGATCCTGCAGCCCAGGAAGGTCAACTACAGGCTGATCCTTAGTTAGATCCGGAGGTGGGAGGTGATAAAAGCAGGGCATAATCTGCCACTTGTTAACCGTGGGATGAAGCCGCAGTCTCGGCGGCGCTGAGTGCAGGCTCGCGGGAAAACCAATATGTAATACGGCATATGCTTCGGGGAACGGGAGGGAATGGACTCGGCTCGAGGTCGGGTCTGCGGTGGACCTTGTCTTGAATGGAATGGGAGGTCATGACGAGCTTGGCCAGGGAGCGGAACCGAAAGCCCTCGAGATCCTGATGTATAGAGCCTCCAAAATAGTTCCTTGCCTCTGTACAAGATGTTGGAGCGGAAATAGATTGGACCTCAATATATGATCGATAAGGAGAATACTCGAGGGAAGCTGCCTCCTAAATAAGATGGGTATTGTTCATTCCGAGATAATAAGCAGACCATCTTAGTGATGAGGATGGGGCCCACTTTGTCACATGTCGGTCGGGTTAGCTAGGACCATGTGAGATTAAGCACGTGAAATTGCAATGTCCGTGGCTGAAGTATCCACCTTTCCGACCATCGATAGCAAAATGAATAGCGATTCGGATTGGGCTCGCTGGATGTCATAGTGTGGTAGAATTCGATGATCACCCAGGGTAGAAAAGCTGGCGTGGGAGTCGTAAATGGCTCCGGGAGTACCTACTGTACTAGTCGCATAGAGTCTCGAGCTGGATCTTCGGCAAAGTAGGAAGATCATAATAAACTCGCTATACGAGGTCCTTGAAATGCTGCCGATTAGAATTTCGATAATGGTAGCGAGTGGAAGATGGGTCGCTGATAGTGAAGCGGGGGCAGATCGAGAGGAAGATCTAGTAGGCCACGATTGGGTGGTGAATGGGACTCTGGGGCTGGGCTGGAAGACTCCAGGTTAGAGGTTTCGGGCCTTTTTAGGTGGGGCCCTGCGTGACTGACACTAGATGTGTGGAGGAGAGAGGAGTGGGGCCCGACTCACAGTATCATACCTGCGTGGGGTAGGAGCAATAGGAACATGGGCATAAGAGCGTGCCGACCACGACGGAGTGCCACGGCTCGCCGGTCGGGCGGTGTGAAGGCGCGTGACGGCGGTGGCAGGATGAGGACTAGGGTTGGAGCCGTCGACAGGGGGAGGGGAAGAAGTCCGCACCCTGGGTCTGTGGTTGTGTCCTCCACATGTCTTAGCCATGCTTGGGCTAGAGAAGGGAAGGAGATGGAGAGAATGGGAGGAGGAGTGTTTTTGTTCTAAGGAAAAGAAATGATTTGAAATGAAAAATGAAGAAGAAAATGGGGGGTGTTTAAATAGGGGATCGAGAAGGTGAAAGGTTAGTGATTAATGTCCATAAAGGGGCGTTAAAACTAAGGCTCAAAAATCTGGAATAATTATGGCTAAGGTGCAGGAAACGAAAAATTGCAAGAGATGAAGAGGCAGGAAAATGAAGGGGTGCGTAGGTGTGATTTCGCTATCGTGCGAGTTGCAACTTACTAAATTTTCTGGAGTTCTTGGTCGCAATCTGGAGAATTTCACAATTGCGAAATTCTACTTTGCACAATTTCAACTACCTGTAATTTATGCCTTCTGTTGCAAAGCAAGAGGGAACCAAAATTCATTGAGAATATGCATATGAAAGACAGAAAAATTACTAAGAAAACTAAACTAAAAATAAAGAAATTATGTAAAACCACAAATAAAACTGAAAGTAACAAACAAAATCTCAAAAAATTGCAAATTTGGCCTATGAGTCTCTTTATCAAAGACCACACCCGCCTTGCAGGTGGAGAGGTCGAGGAGGATCATCCTTGTCTGCGTATCTTTATCTTTGCATAAGGCTTTAGTCTCTGCCCATTGACCTTGAACACCCTGCTTGTCCTTGGAATTAAGCAGGTCCACTGATCCATTGAGATAGACTTGATGGATGATGAATGGTCCAGTCCATCTTAACTTGAGTTTGCCTGAAAAGAGGTGGAGCTTGGAGTTATAAAGCAGCACTTGGTCTCCTTGTTTGAAGTTTTTACGGGCTATTAGCTGATCATGCCACTTCTTTAATCTATCTTTTGCAATCTTCGATGAAGTAGGCATCATTCCTCAACTCTTCTAGCTCATTGATATCAAGGAACCTTTTAAGGCCAACTCTTCCCATATCCAGGTTCAGCTTTTTGACTGCCCACCATGCCTTATACTCAATTTCCATAGGTAGGTGACACGCCTTGCCATAAACTAGGCCATAAGGGGACATGCCAAGGATGGTCTTGTATGTTGTTCTGTATGCCCACAAGGAATCTAGAAAGCTTGAGGGAACCGGAGTCCTTTTTGTGGAGCTCTGCTTTCATCGATATTTGTTTTGATTTCCACAATTGTGAGCTCAGCTTGATCAGTTTGAAGATGGTAAGGGGTGGCCAATTTGTGCTACACCATACTTAGCTGGAGGGTTCTCAAGGTTTGTTGCGAAGTGTGAACCTCCATCACTAATTATGGCCTTAGGGACCCAAAATCGGAGAAGATGTTTCTCATTCGAGAATTTCAACACCACCTATGGTTTCTTTGTTCTGCGGGAGCCTTTGCTTGACCGTTTTGACCCGTAGTCCGCTCCCGCCCCAAAATGTAGACATATCCAAACGATGAAGGGAATGGTCCCATAAAGTCGATGCCCTAAACATTGAACAAATCAACTACCAAGATCGGGTTCAGAGGCACCATGTGATGACGAGAGATTTTCCCCAATCTTTGGCATTTGTTGCATTCCCTGCATATGGTGTGGGCATCCTTGAAAAGAGAAGGCCAATAAAACTTAGATTGTAGCACCTTCATGGCAATTTTCTAGGAAGCAAAATGACCTCCACATGTATTCTCATGGCAATGGTTGAGTATCCCTTGTTGTTCTCCCTCAGGCACACATCTTCTGATTATCTGATCAACCTGATATTTATCTGAAGGGCTTTTCCCAATAGTAGGAGTGAATTTTTGTGAAGAAAAACTTCCTGTCTTGTGCCTTCCAGTCTGCTGGTAACTCTCCTGTTGCCAAGAAATTGGCAATGTGGGCATACCATGGGGCATTCTCTACTAGGAGTAGGGACTCCTCAGGAAATTCGTCATTGATTGGAGGGTTGTGAGTGTTGTGTGCTATTGTTAGTCTCGAGATGATCCGCAACAACATTCTCACACCTTTATCCCTACGTCTACGAGGTTGAACTCTTAGACGGGAGAACCCATCGTACGCCCTAGCCTTGGCATTTTGCTTGGTGGTAGTGCTTGGCCAGAGTGATCTGTGAAGATGATTATGTCTAACCCAACCAAGTAAGCACGAAACTTGTCGAGAGCATAAACCACTACCAATAGCTCTTTCTCTATGGTGGTGTAATTCCTCTGTGCCTCATTCAACGTTTTGCTTGCATAGTAGACCACATAAGGTTTTCCTTCTTTTCTCTGCCTGAGAACTGCTCCAATGGCGAGGTCGCTTGTATCGCACATAACCTCAAAAGGTAACTTCCAGTTGGGGGCTCTCACTATTGGTGCAATGGTCAAGTAGGCCTTGAGCTCCCCAAAGCTCTTCTGGCAGTCTTCATCCCAAACGAATTTGGCATCCTTCTCTAGTAGCTTATAAAGAGGCTTGACAATTTTTGAAAAATCCTTGATGAACCTCACAGCCAAAGCTTGCATGCCCCAGAATTACTCCATGATCTTTACATTAGGTAGGAGAAACGGGTTGGAAATCGAGTTCAATTTTTGCCTTGTCAACCTCAATTCCTTTGGAAATAATATGTCCCGGCCTGATTCCACAGTTGACCATAAAATGACATTTTTCCCAATTTGCTTTAAGTTCTTCTCAACCATCTGTGCGGGGATAGTTTCCAAGTTGATCAAGCATTCTTTGAAGCTCCCTCCATAAAGCGTATTACTCCGATATGTAGACCTCCATAATGCTCCGCAAAATCGAAGATATTGAGCATGTATGTTGGAATGTGGCGGGGGCATTACACGGGGCGAAGGGGCATCCTCTATAGGCATATGTGCGAATGGGCGGGTGAAGTGTCTTCTCTACAGTCTTCTCTGATGTCTCGATCTAAAGTAGCTTGAATAGCCATCCAAAAAGCAGTAAAAGGGGTGGCAGGAAATTCTTTCGAGAAGCTGGTCCATGAAGGGTAAAGGGAAGTGATCCTTTCTTGTCACCTCATTTAACCTTCTATAATCAATACATACCCTCCAACTTATGGTAAGGCGGGTGGGCAATTCCTCTCCCTTCTCATTATGCATAGTAGTTACCCCTGATTTTTTGGGCACAACCCGGGTTGGGCTCACCCAAGTGCTATCGGATATGGGGTAAATGATACCAGCTTGTAGCAATTTTAGGACTTCTGCACGTACCACCTCCTGCATGTGAAGTTTAATATCTTCATTTGCCTTGCGATTTGCTTCCTCCTTCAAATAGATGTGATGTGTGCAAACTATTGGGCTAATTCCCTTTAGGTCAGTGATTTTCCACCC
Source organism: Tetrastigma voinierianum (assembly GCA_016808115.1). Lineage (NCBI taxonomy): Eukaryota > Viridiplantae > Streptophyta > Magnoliopsida > Vitales > Vitaceae > Tetrastigma > Tetrastigma voinierianum. The sequence continues at coordinate 882,394 of JAEQBH010000183.1, read as the reverse complement.
AATAGCCTGCTTGTTCTCCTTGAGGATGTCCAACAAGCTGTTTTCTTGTGAAGTATTGAGGAGGGAGGATATGACAACTAGGCACTACTCATGTTCTTCTAAGTATGCATATTTTAGTTTCGTAGGCAGGGGCTTGAGATCCATCTTTTGAGGCTCATTGGTTCCTTCCTCAATCACAAAGGTAGAATTTCTTCTTTTTCTCTCCATTGCCCATGTACAGTATTCAAGTCTTGGACTTCCTGCAGCTCTTCAGAACAGTCAGACAGCTCCTCAATTAGCACATCCTACATTTCTTTCAGTGATCGGCTTATTCCTCAGGTGTATCAATTATGCAAACTTCCTCATACCCTCTTCCCGCCCAGTTTGCGTATGCTTTTTTACTCAAGTGGAAGATGTTGGATCAGATGTTCCCAAATGTAAAATTTGCATAACTCCATTTTGGCAGTGATAATCGCATTAGAAGTGGCCAAGAATGGTCTTCCAGAGGATGATAGGCTATAATTAATCCCTACACGCTTTGTTACGTGTCAAGCACAACAAAGTCTGGGATAGTAGAATTTGTCTCTTGTATTAAAACATCCTCCACCAATTCTTTGGTATTTTATGGATCTATACGCAAAGGAACAGTATGATGAGTGGTTTAATTCTCCTAAACCCGAAATTTGCTTGTACATCAAATAAAAGCGTTAGGTTTACACTAACTTAGTCTAAACGTGCCTTTTCTACACAAGTGCCTAAATTTGTGTTCATAGATTCTGGTAGAGGCAGCTGGATCTTTGTGCTGTTTTGATCTTACTAAATGATGTAATAGCAACATGTTAACATGATCGTATTTTATGACATTTAACCTACTTATTGTTGCAGTCTCTTTAAAAATTTGCATGTGTTGTGACTTTGTTAATCTTGTCAAACGAGGGGATGTTGACCTTCGCACATAGCACCTCTGTCCCCGATTTGGTTGATGGCCTTTTTCTTAGCTTTTAGTGCTTGCGAAAAAGGTGGGGGCATGCTCTTTTTCACTGCATTTTCTTTGATCACTTCCTCCTCTGGTTAAGCTTCTTTTGCCTCCTGGCATTCTTCTGCTGGTTTGGGGAATGGCTGTTTAACCTCCTTACCACTTCTTAAAGTGATAACTGCTTTAACTTCATCTATCCTAGTTTGGCTCCTTTGAAGGCTCAATTCATGCTTGCACCTAGGATTAGGAACATGTCTAGAGGAAATTTCTTTTTCCTGCACCTCTTGGTTGGTTAACCTTGAAATTAGTCTCTTGCGGGTTGTAATTTTAGGAAATTTCAAACTGCAGGTTCTCTATCTTCTTGTTCAATATGCCTTCTATTGTATCAATCCTCTAGTTAGCCTAGGCATTCACTGACTTCTGTTCTTCCACAATATTGCCCACGCTGCTGAGTTCATGATAGCTTGCTCGGCAGGGATGAGGATGGTGGTAATTTGTGGTACAGGATGAAGAACCATCTTATTCTTTGTGCGGTAGAGTACATATGGTGGAGGCTTTGGCTTCCAGGAGAGGTTAGGATAGTTCCTCAATTAGGGTTATAGGTGTTGCTATATGGGCGTGGTTGGTAAGCCTATTAGCCCACAACATTTGCTTGTTCAACCATCATATCCCTTACTGAAGAACAATTGGGCAGTGCTCTCCTTGGTGATCAATGGACTGACAAATGAAGCAAGGTTGGTTAGGCATAGATGCCTCAGTCACTGCTCGTACCTCATGTTGATTTTGCATTTCAAGCTCCTCCAAGGTGGATAGCTTTGCCTTCATCTCCATGTCCTCTGTGAGTGGGTACATGCCTCCCCTTGAATTGGCTGTAGATCTCATCCTCTCTGCCTCTCTGGGGTTGGGTTCATCCCATGCTTTGGATGTCTCAGCCACATAATTAAGGAAATCCATGGCTTATTCTGGATTTTTACTCATAAAGTCCCCTCCACACATAATTTCCAACAACTGCTTCATAGTAGGGGACATTCCATCATAGAAGTGATTAACCAGCATTCAAGTATCAAAGCCATGGTGAGGACATGCATTTATGGTTTCCAGGTACCTCTCCCAACACTGGTTGAATTTCTCATTTTTGTGGGCTGCAAAGGTGTGACGCCCCAAAACCAGGGTCTCGTTGGCCTTGTCGACTAGCACTGTGTATCTCGCATCATGAGACCCCATACATGAAGTAAATATTGTGGGCAAATACATTCATACTACTTAAAATATAACCAACTATTCTGATAGTTTGAGTTAGTTCATCTTATTCAAAACATATATAAGGAAATTTGGAGATTCTAATGCATGTTTTACAAATATATATCAAAGCCACATATGCGGCTTTCTTCTCATGACTAGTGAGGCGGCGCCGTCTCCCTGAACACTCCTTGTACCTGAAAGGGGGATCCCTTGACGGGGTGAGCAATGCCCAGTAGTGATAATCTCCTACGAGGGTGATTAATGCCCAAAAAGTGCAATTTTGAATCCTATATTAGATAGGTTTTGAGTGCTTTTTGCGCATTAATCATGTCATTTATACCAATTGAAGTGTTCTAGTCTTCTTAGTAGCACTTATGCCATTTAGAGGTATTTTGGTTGTTTGCTGACTTTTGCACTTTTGGAGTTCAATTTCAATACAAGGATGAATCATGAGGTTAGATTCAGGCCTAAATACATCGACCATTGAGAATCAATGAGAAAACAACGGCCAAAGTGAAGAAAAATTCTGATGCGGTTGAGGCGGGATGGCTTGAGTGAAGGATCAACAATGGGAATTTTCGCTAAGCTTGAGAATTTCTCAACCTAAGCGAAAATGACAAATTTAAGCTAGACCATCAAATTTATTCTTGTTCCTTAAGCGAAAATAATTGATTTAAACTTCTCACAAAATTTCGCTAGCTTAGAGGAAATTTACGTTAACTAAGCAATTGCCCTGCGAAATTTCTTGTTTTTCGCTAGACGTGATTTCGCTAATTAATGAAATTCTTCGACCCTAAGCGAAAATTGATGCCTCGTCATTGCTTTGTAATTAATGCCAAATGCCTCAGGCTTGGTGTATTTAGTAATTGTGTCCTATAACTTGTAGTTCTTAGGTTTTTTGGTATTTTCATACCTTGAGGAGGCCTATATAAGCCCCTCTTTTTTTGTAACTGAAGGGGGGGAATGGAAGGAACAATTGGGAGGAGGAGAAGATATTTTTGTAAGTTTTCATTTTGTAAATAAAGTCTTTTATTTTAGGTTTTGCTTTTATTGCTTTTCTCTCTTCTCTCTCTTCTTTCTCTCTCCCTTTCGGGCGCCAAACACCCTCTTGGGGATGTGACTCCAAGGATGCTTAAAATAAGCCTCCTTTCTTTGAAAGAGGAAGGAAGCTAGCTTGGTGGTGGGACTATGCATGTTGTCCTCTTGTACTAAAGCTACATGTAGTGTATTTATGGCGCTTATATTACCGAAAACATGGTTGCGTAACATTTGAATGTCATTAATTTGGCCAATACTCTCCGTAGCACAGAATCCGATTGCATATTCGAGTGAGAGAGTCTTGTGATTCTTTAGATGGTCTTCTGAGCCTCTAAAATGATATTTATATGTTAGGTTTCTCAAATTAGGGTTGCATAGCATTTAATGTTATTGATTTGGCCAATACTCTCCATGGGATTTGTGATTCTTTAGATAGTCTTTACGAGGCCTCTGAGATGATATTAAATGTTAGGGTTTTAAGCAGTAAAGGCCGCTAACTACATGCTACATGTTGACTCAAATAGGAGTTGCTAAAATGGGTGAGGTTTCTTTAGTTAAATATAGATCCCGGTTATGCCATGGACTATAGGTTGCATGTCATAGCGAGGATAAAACCGAGACCTTGTTTGCCCTAACTTTGCCAAGTTAGTGACCTAATTCTTCAAAGTTAACTTTTTCACCTTTACTTCGATTTTTGCAATTATCGGTTCAAACCATTTCCATTTGTTTTGAAACACAAATCCAAAGTCGAATAGAAAGCCTTACCTTGGTACCATGCAAACCATTTTTAGGATGAAAACCCATCCCTAGTGTTCGACCCTAGACCCACTATCACATGGTAGCTTGACTACGCGGTAGTAGGCTGGGTGTATATAAATTTTGTTGATTTTAGCTCTCAGGCCTGCGCAGCACGAATCAAATGGGCGCCGTTCTTAGGAGACGGTGCTAGTGCGTGAGAAGCGTGGGAGACACTTGTGATCTTCATCACAGGAGTCTTGGTGAACTTCTTTTATATTTCATTGTCATTTTCTTGTTCATCAAAAAAAAAAAAACTGCGAGGAGAGTTTGGTGCGCCTGTTCTTCTTGAGGAATCCATTTTCGATTGGATTGAAAATTCTTAAACCAAAGTTCATTTAAAGGTCGTGGAAAAATTATTTGGATAAAATGGAACCCCCACGTGAAAGGCAATACGGTCGGGAGAGTAACCTAGGGAATATATGACAATGAGGACTATAGGAACCTCGCATGGCAAAATCAACATACTGGGGAGAGAAATCCAAACCCACCTAGGTCCATGAGGGACTACGAGACCAGTAGGTGAGTTAAACGCTATGGTGGTACTTACGACCATAGTTGGAGTCCACCTGAAATTCTCATGGGAACGAAACCTCCCTGATATGCCTCCTGAACCTCTTTATTATGCCTCCATTCCTCAGCCACAACAGCCACCCCGGTTAATTTCCCCTGTTGAACAAGCCATTTTGGACCTTACCCGGATAGTGGATGACTTTGTGGAAGAATAAGGAGATTAATGCCATTCAATTATCCTTTGTAGACAATTTGAGCAGAAAATATAGATGTTTGAAAAGATGACTTTGAGCATAAATGGACAACTGTAGATTCCATTGAAGACCCTAATTAATCGACGGCTTAATGTCACGGAGGAGGAGTGTCAAAGTGGCACCATGAGTAGAGGAGGCGTGCCTACGCGTACAAATCCACAGTGGAAAATTTTGAACCCTACGGTTAGTCAACTGCTATCTTGCCTATGGGAGGAGAAGGAAACCTTCCCATTTGAGAGAAAGAGTAGTGGACATGTAAACTTGATGGAAGGACCCAGGCCTATCATTCAGCAAACCCATAGATTTGGATCTAATGCCCTTTGCCGACTAATGACCTTTGCTAGTACCCCCTCGGTGACGAGTGTACATCTTGCCACACTGCGGAAAAATCAAAACCCGGCGGCTTGCTCCCAAAGTAAGTCCAACCCATCCTTGCATGCCAATACGAACTGAAGATTAGTGGCCTGGCTGCATAAGTTTGCCACTACATCAAAGGCCTGGCTTGTTTTGCCATATACGGCCTTGGCATAGTGGTTGGTTCGGTGCGGGTCCCCGCTTCTGGAGCAATCTTATCTAGGCATTTCTAAGCTTCCCTCCCCCACTTTTTGTTTAATTTTTTCTTGTTTTGTTTTATCTTATTTTTAGTTAATTTATGTTTTTAAATTAATTTTTGCTTTTCTGCAATCTTTCCTAATTTTTTTGTTAATTTTTGCAAATAGCAAATTTTGAAGCATAAATGCAATTTCAAACCTCGAATGAAGAAATCAACAACTAGAGCAGCAGACTCAAGAACAATTGCGAAAATTTCGCAATTGTAGCGAAATCAAGAAAATTGCCATATATGAAATTTTCGTTATTAGCAAAATTCGCTTAGCTTAGCGAAATTTGTGTGAGTAATAAATGTGCAAAATTTCGCTAAGAACAAAGGTTCACGAAAAATTTTCGTGTCTAGCGAAATTGAGGTCTCGCTTAAGATTGCAATTTCGCTAAGATTGCAAATTTCAGAATCCCAAATGAAATTTTCGCAATCCTAGCGAAAATCCCTACGCTTTTGACCTCCAATTTTGTTTCACAGATAACTTTTTCATCCGAACCCGCTTTAAGCTGCTTCGTACCGTTTGAAAGCTTAGAGAGTGTAGAATCCAAAATGGGCCGAAAGAACATTTTGAATTTTTTGTGAAAGTGTAATTTAAAAAACGGTCCAACTGGTCACTTTTTTCCTCTCTTTCTTCTCCTAACTTGTTTATTCAAGCCCAAACTGAGGAATATGTGTCATGGAGTCAGGAGGTCTCCATCCAGCAATGATCACATCTATCATGGAGGCAACACTTCCTTCTCTAATTTTCTCCATTCGAGCCCCATTTTTATTAATCGAGATGTTCAGTCGGGGGAGAGTTATTAAGAAGTGGATTTGAATTTATGCTTTGTTATTATTTTGTGCAAGCCCATTTTGTGGATGTTCATGGCTTGCCGGGTCCCCCTTTATAAAGTCATATACTAAACAGCCTTACTTTTTCAAAAACTGACCCATTTTGTAACCAAACTCAGGCTGCTAACCCGTGGTTTGAAAAATCAAGCCATTCACCTCTATTGATGTTAGATTGGTTCCATGCTTAGTCGAGTGAATGATTAGTTGAATTCTTTATTGATTTCGACCTTTTCTTCCACCTTAGCTAACCACACACAAAGCACATTAGATTTCAACGATAGGGTCGAAAACTGCACCTCCCACTCAGACAACCTACCCTAGTTTCATTGACCACCTTTAATAGGTTAAGGACCTCTGTGGAAAAAGAAAAGAAGAAAAGAAAAAGAAATGAAAAGAAAAGAAAAAGAAAAAGAATAAAAATTGCAATGCTTTGCCTTGAAACCCGAGCACAGTCCGAGGGGTATATGGCGAAAGTCTTTAAAGCCCGGGGCCCTAAACCTTCACTGGTTGGGAGTCACCGACTTAGTGTTCAAGCATGGGTGGATGGGTGGAGTTTAGCAGTTGTAGGTGCCACTCGGGGTTATCATTCAGTCCGGTGAAGCCTCGTAGAGTTTGTGGTCGATTGATCCTCGTCGACGCCTAAACCTTAATTGGTCGGGAGTCATCTATGGGACCCGCTACACTCGGATTTCGATGAAGTCGAGTTTTAGCATTGCACCCTACAACACAAAAAGAATTGTAACAAGAGGTGGTCCCGATCTATTTAGGTTGGTTAGCATGCTAGCTCGTGGCAAGAGCTGTGTCGGTGTGGAGAGCGCTAGCTTTTAGCAAGCTTTATCATTGAGAGTCGATAAACAAACACTTAGATTTCGTGGAAGTTTCGGTTGATTCACTCGGAGATGAGATTCCTTTTGATAATTAATTTTGTATGGCATTCATTCTCTCATGATAGTTACTGGACACGGGGCTTTGATGATTCTTACTTGTGGTTGCATTACTTCTTCACAACCTTTTGGAACTTACAACCTTGCGGCACATAATTTTGTTATCTTTTTGTATGCTCTTTCTTTCTTTCTTTCATTGCTAAGGGACTAGCAATGTGTAGGTCAGTGATTAGTGCCCAAAAGTACTATTTTGAACCCTATTTTTAATAGGTTTTGAGCGTCAGGTACTAATTGTCAGAATTAACCCAATTTCATATATTAAGGTCCCTATTATTCTAATGATCACATTTTGTAAGTAAATTTTGCGCTATGAAGCTAATCACGCCAACATTGTCGAAGTCGATCCAAATATGAAGAATTAAAGTCAAACTCAACATCATAGACGTAGACTAGAAGGAAAGAAGAGAGGTTAAAAATAAGAAAATGAAGGTGAAGAAAATGGAAGAAAAGCAAATAGAATGAAGTACAACGGAACAAGAAATTTCAGAGAAACTCGACTTTTTCGCCAGGCTAGCTTGTGACCATCAGGATAGCGAAATTTCTCAATTTCGCTATCTTTGTGAATTTCGCCAGCTAAATAAATGTCACTATTCCTAGCGAAATTATGCATTTTCGCTATCATTATAAGAATTCAAGTTGGGCGAATTTCGCTAGCTAGCGAATTGTTACCGCTCTAGCTTAAAACTATGATTCGCTATCTCTGGTGGTTTCGCTTAACTGAAGCTAATTTTGAGCATTACGAAATCCACGCCTTGTCATGCTTTTGTAATTAATGCCAACCGACTTCATTTTTGGTGTATTACTCCTCACGGCTCTTGAATTTAGCCAAAATGTTAGCTTTCTTGTATTTTCACATTTGGGTCGGGCTATATAAGCCACCTTATAAGTTTGTAACCCTAACTTTAATCTTTTCAAGAAATATCTCAAGGCAGTTTTCATTTTCTTTTCGGGGCTTTCTCTCTTCTCTCTCCTCTTCTCTCCCCTTTCGTTGCCAAACACCCTCCAAGGATGACAACTGGTATGATGAGTGCTAAAACCACTCCTTCTTGAAGTAAAACTGGGGTGAGATCTTTAGGTTGCCGGTGGTTCCCTACTTTTCATGCAAAGAGGTTTGTCATTTTGGTTCCCAAATCTTCAACTCTAGGTTTTAGCTGATTACTTTCTAGCCAATACTGCAAGCTTTTAGGTTTAGTGTATTCTTAGCTTTAGATACACTAATATCCATTAGTTGCCCTTACTTGTTAACGAGGTAGGTTAAGGGGTTAGGGTTTCAAATCGACAGTTGCATAACATCAATGTTATCGATTCGCCAATACTCTCCATGCTTTAGAATCCAAAGGTATAATAAGAGTGAGATGTACTCGTGGTTCTTAGATGGTCTTACGAGCCTCTAAAATGATATTTATATGTTAGTGTTTTCAAATTAGGTTGCATAGCATTTAATGTTATTGATTTGGCCAATACTTCCATGCTTTAGGATATAGTGCATAATTAGTGATGATGTAATCGTTGTTCTTGATGGTCTTACGAGCCTCGAGATGATATCAATGTTGTGGTTTCAAACAAGAAGGCCATAATCGCATGCTACCCGTATTGACTCAAATTAGGAGTTGTTTCAAGTGGGTGAGGTTTCCATAGTTAAACATAGATCCCAAGTATGCCATGGACTATAGGTCGCTTTTGTCATAAAGCGAGGAAATTAACCCGGGGACCTCTCAGTTAGCCTAGGACCTTAAACCTAGTGGCCCAATGCTTCAAGGAGTTCTTTTTCTTATTTTTCTTCATTTTATTTTCAGTTGCAAACCATCCACTTCCCTGTTTTTAACCAAACCCCAAAATCCAAATTTAATTCACTCGCTTTGATTTCTATCCAACCATTGCAATTAAGAAAAACTCATCCTCAGTTCGAATTTAGACCGCTTATATCGCAGGTAGCTTGACTACTACAGTTAGTGAGGAACTACGGATACAAATTTTGTTGGATTCCGTCACCCTACGTGGTACCGAACGTAGGGTTACTCCTCTAACTATGCTCAAGGCAATGGCACATCACACATTTATGTAAAACATGCAAGTTCCTACTCAAATGTCTATATGTCATGGATGAGAATGTGACTCACCCATACCCACATCTCGAGCCCTCACTGACTCCCTCACGCATGCCTAAGACAAGTGTGAGAAAACACTGTTTTCAAAACAAAAGGTTTTTGTTCTTGAAAACATAATATCAATTTCTAATAAAATTCTATTGACAACCTCAAGTGAATCGGCCGGATAACTCTCCGAAATACTAAGTGGGTCCTCATCCAAATGAACTGGGCTGACAACTCTCCAAGGCAATTCTTCGGAAAATCTTCCTTTGAAATTCCTTTCACAACCATTTTCTTTTTCTTTTTCATTTTTTTCATGCACTCACACCTATTACTCTAGGTTCCCTAGTGCATATGAAATGCAATATGTCATTTCACAATAATTCATGTTAATATATTATGCATGCATATATTAACGAAATTCACACAAAAGCAGCATATTATTCATTCATGGTATTAACACCAAAATTAGCTTACATGGGCTAATACACAAACCGACAGTCCATCTTGGAGCTGCCCAACGCATCACACCAACAACACATAATTTTCATGTTATTCAAACAAGCCACAACACACAACAAGGTCACCATCTTGACCCATCCAACTGGGTACCTCAAGACCCCTTCACAAACATGAATCATTTTGGTTCCAATCATCCATATAACATCAACAACCAGAAAACCTAGAAACTTTTGCCTGGGTCAAAACCCTAACCCACCATGGGCCTGACCGTGTGAAACCCACATAGAAATCCTATCCTTGGGTCCCAAATTTTGGAACTAAACCATATGGCCTTCATGGCCTCCCATAGACAGCCCATAATATACCCAATACCATACCACATTACGCTGCAATTGTCACAAGTCATCCCTATTTATTCACCTCTACATAACCATGCAACCTACACACTTGGTGCAAAACATAGATTTTCAGCAAGGTTATGATCACCTACTGCCCTCCACATGCACATATTTGGAATCTTGACTCAATGGGATTTCCATAAAGTCCAAGAACACCCAAAAGGGAGTTTGGATGAAGACGTTATGACCTTCCGAAGTTGGAGGTCTCACATGAGTAGCAAGCCCTACCCGACCAGCCCTGGCCTACCTGCCCTTGCCGACCTGCTCCAGCACCCATTTCCCTCCACAGGAACATGGATGAAATCTTGACTCAATGGTCTTTCCATAGAGTCTAAGAACATCCAAACGGAGTCTCGCACGGGGCAGCTATGACTTTCACATGAGTAGCCACCGCCCGAAATAACACCTACTCCGACCACCTGTCCTGGCCGACCTAACCTTTCCGGACAGATCTAGCACCCACTGCCCTCCACAGGAATATGTCTGGAATCTTGACTCAATGGGATGTCCATAGAGTCCAAGAACACCCGAAACGGAGTTCGGACGAAGGATTTATGACCTTCCGAAGTTGGAGGTCATATGTAGTCAAACCTAGCAGAGCTAACCTGACTTGTCCGAGCTGACCTGACCTACCTGAGCTCAACCTGATACCTATTGTCCTCCACATTCATATAAATGGAATCTTGACTCAATGGCTTTCCATATAATCCAAGAACACCCGAAACGGAGTTCGGACGAAGAAGTTATGACCTTCTGAAGTTGGAGGTCATACGTAGTCAAACCCAGCCGAGCTCACCTGACATGGCCGAGCTGACCTGACCTGGCCGAGCTCTGCCTGACACCTACTGTCCTCCACAGGAATATGAATTGAATCTTGACTCAATGGGCTTTCCATAGAGTCCAAGAACACCCGAAAAGGAGTTCGGACAAAGAAGTTATGACCTTCCAAAGTTGGAGGTCATACGTAGTCAAACCCAACAGAGCTGACCTGACATGGCCGAGCTGACCTGACCTGTCCGAGCTCGGCCTGACACCTACTGTCCTCCACATGAATATCAATGGAATCTTGACTCAATGGGCTTTCCATAGAGTCCAAGAACACCCGAAACGGAGTTCGAACGGCTAAGTTGGCAATCTTGGTGTCGAGGTCATACGCGAGTCAAACCTGTACCGAGTCGACCGACATGGCCGAGATGACCTGACCTGGAAGAGCTCAGCCTGACACCTACTGTCCTACATAGGAATATTAATGAAATCTTGACTCAATGGTCTTTCCATAGAGTCCAATAACACCCGAAACGGAATTCGGACGCAAGCAGACTGTCGGGAGGTCACATGAGTCAACCCACCGAGTCGACCGACTTTACCGAAGCCTAAAGATGACACCTGGCACGCCCCTCCACAGGAATATCAATGGAATCTTGACTCAATGGACTTTCCATTGAGTCAAAGAACACCCGAAACGGAGTTCTAATTAAAAGGTATGACCTTCCGGTCAGGAGGCTCACGCCGTGAGTCAAACCAAGCCGAGCCGACCCCGACTTCGGGCCGAGCCGGCCCCGACCCCGGCCAGCCGAGCTGACCTCTAGCCGAAATGACCCACCGAGCCGACCCCAACCGAGATCATAGGTCGACCCACCAATTCTACAGTTGACCTTTACCGTTTAGACTGCTCAGGAAAAGGACTTGCAACTTGGTCTACAAAGAGTTCGAATTGAGAAATTCAAAAGCCTAACATCAAGTTCATCGATGTATTACAATTTACTTAAGGGACTCACTACCAAACTTTCTTTATTTCCTACCCAAAACCGCTCTAAGGTCCTAAGCACGCGTATCATCACAACATGGTAGCTTCCCATGGTTCAAAATGCAACCAAACATTTCCCTTGGGGCAAGACATCATAACACATAAAAATGGCACACAAGGACAATTCCTAAGTCCAAAAATCAGTCCCCGAACTATTCGAAAACAGTCCCGGAATCTCCAGCACACTGTCCCAAAGTCTTGGGATGGTTCACACGGCCTCTCACGGCCTCACACAACCCATGCCATTTGAATGGCCCTTAGACAAGGATTAAACCAAGTAGGAGAAGAATCCCTACCTCTTTGAGTTTTTGTCAAAACTCCCCAACTCTGGTCTCTATGCGAAACCCTTTCCGTGAGGATGAACTCTTCCTCTTGCTTCGCCTGAACCACTGGCCCGACAGCCGAAATTGCAGAGAAGAGCCCTCTCTAAAACTCTCTTCAAATCTGGTTTTCCTTTCTCTCTCCCTCCAACTGGTTGGGAGAAGATAGAAGTCAAGGAGATGTCCCTCTCACTCTGCCACTTGTCCAATTCTAAGTGGCCCTTGGATTTCACCCTTATCACCTTATCCGGCTCAATTGATTTCCCTCAATCATGTGTTGCCACATGTCTCTGCTGGGTCCCACTCGAGCTATTTGTCGACTAGTTTCCACTTGACACGTGTCTCATCTTGACCCACTCAAATTCCCAAAGGGCCCTGTGATCACTCGCAGATCAAAACTTGAAATCTAATTGTTCTTAAATTCACGAAATTCGAATTGGGTAAATTAGATTTCGCGAAATGATTCCAATCTGAAGTCTCTGCTTTCACATCCGAGATCTAGAAAATGGCGGATTTTCTTTACCTAAATTATTTGCTTTTACGCTTTATCCGAAAATTTGGATTTTCCGGGGTTTCACAAAAGGTGTAAATATGCCTCTTCAGACTATTGGTTTCTATGGATGCTGAAGAATTTCTTCAAAATTCAAATTTCGCATGTCCGCCAATTCTCGATGGTCTCGCCCGTGGAGTTAAGCCAAATCTTAGCCTTGTCCTTTAGAGTTAGAGGGAAGAACTTCAGCCTCATTAGATCCACATTGGAGATGTCCTCTTTGAAGGTATTTCATACTTCCTCGAACTCCCGGATGTGTGAATAGGGATTTTCACTCTCCATCCCATGGAAAGTGGGGAGCAGGCAATAAATGGGTGGGCTTGATAATTATGTCCTCTGGAGGAGGCACAATGCATGAGGGTGCACTCACTCTTGGAGGGTGTATATGGACCCTCATGGTCCTATATGCAATGGGATTCCTCTATATCCCCTGTTGACTCTGATGTTCCTCAGGTGGAGGCTCCATCTGTTGACTGTTCAAGTTCACTTCACAGCCTTGTTCTTGTAGAGCACTGGTCATTTCTAACTTGCCTACTGTGTTCCTATCCCAGTGGTGCATAAACTCCTATGAAAACAACACAAAACACTATGACACCCCAAAACCCGGGGGTCCCCGTTGACCACCATCAACTTGCGGAAACCTGTGTGTCTCATATCATGAGACTCATACATGAGTAAAATGACCCAATAGGGCCCATCATACATACTCGTCCACACAGTTACAAAACCATACATTTCTATGGATCCAAGAGTTATTACGTCGCTCTTAATACAAAATATATATTAAAACTAGTTTGTTCTAATATATACACAAAACATGAATCAAGGCCACATCCGACCCGTTTCATAATCTCTACTCTAAGGAGCGCCTGGGTCTCGCCCGTACCTGCTCAGACTAAATGGGGTCCCACGACGGGTGAGCTAACGCCCCAAAGAGATAAATCCCAAAAGGGCTACTCCCCACCTAGGCGCACATGCAAATGATCATTTCACAACAGTCCAACAACTAACCGCGCATACATGTTGTCCCATCAGGAAAACCATGTAGTGTACGTAGACGACACTCTACATGCCCCATGTAATCGGGTCAACCTCCTCGACCCACCACCCAATGCAAGTGCCAATGGGAATCAATACCGAAATGGCCCCGACTTCCACCTCACAACTCGTAGTCTGCGTGATATTTATTTAATTGTTTCGTGGTCTCGGGCAATCAGAACTTTTCTGTGAATCTCACCGCGGGTCTCTTACACCCTCCGACATTTTTCGGGCTTTCATCGATGGATACGCTATCTAACCAGGTTTTCAAGCTTTTCACCTGAGGGGGGTGTCTATCCCCTACTTGCTACGCCCGACACTATTCGTTTTACATTTTCATTTAACACTGTGAACTCCAATCGACTTCTGGCCCCATTCTTAAGCCCACACGATTCAAGACCAAATCCAGCACTAAATCAAGACTATGTACACACACTCATGTAATACGGTGTTACCGCACACCAATGCAATGCACCGAAGCATCGCACTCAAACCCATGACCAATGTATGAAGACTCCTCTACATGACATTCCATTAATCGTACACTATGTGTGTGCTATAAACACTCATGTCTAATGCACACAACATTTCATATATTTAGTCTAACATCAACATACATGCAAATATGTTAATATTCCACATTCAAATCAAGACATCACATAAGCATGCACTACATCTTTTCTATTATTCACTTCATTCATGTCAACACATCATTCAAGCATGTATTAACATAATTCCAACCATTACTTAGGCAAGTAATGCCATAATTCATATTCCAAGCTGAGACATAATATGTCAGTCATACAGCCCAATGCATATAATTATTTCCATCTTATCACACATATATCACATATTCAGCATGTTATTCAATTTATGGCAATAATACACATTAGCCATTCCCGGCCATAAATTCGGCCATGCTTGGCCTCGGAAAAAATTTGGACTTAGTCCAGAAAGTCTAGTTTTTGTAACTACCACACAAAACATCTAACACGACTCCCCAAGCCAGCGCCATACGTAGCCCTAAGCGCTTTCTGTGTACAAATGCATTCCAAAACAAGTTCAAAACCAAGGACTATTTCTCCCTCAACTTTCCGTGATCCATCCCAATGTTCAACCCATGTTTTGGTTGATCACTTTATTCTATTAAATTTTAGACTCAACGAGCTTTTCGTAGAGTCCAAGAACGTGCAAATCGGAGTTCGAACGGGAAAGTTATGGCCGTCCGAAGTTGATGCGGCCGATTCACAAGGGTGTGCGGAAATTTGGGCACACCCCCGTTTGCCATTCTGCTCGGGATTTTGTTGTCCCGAAACACAATGTTATGTTTCGAACAGTCTCAAAACCCCATGAAACCGGTCTTTGACCATCACACAATCACAAACAAATCACACAACATACAAATTCACCCGGAAAACCGGATGCAACTCGTAGGCCACATAAAGGCTCCCTAGCGCAAAATAACCGTGAGTATGAGTAACACTAAATATACCCTAACAGCTTTCAAACTTGTTTAGGTATATTAAAAGCTAAATGGAATTTTTCAAATAAAACGATAGGAACCGGAATAATAAGAGAGCAAATGGGTAAATATGTAATTTATCACTATGACCTAGTGGTCATAAATGGAAAGACAAGGGTAAAGTGGTCTTTTACCACTTGAGACATAAAAGGCATAAAACAATAAGTTATATGCAAATATGGAATTCGAGGAAATATGGAATAGAAATTGGAACAATGGAAGGACCTAAAATGCAAAATGAGAAAAGAATTTGATAATGCAAAGGCCAAACTCGCCTTAACAAAAATGATAGAGCTAATTGGTCTCTCATTTTTGAGAGACCAAAACATAAAAGATAGAGAAGAAGGGGAGAAGATGAAGAAGAGGAAGAAGAGGAAGAGGAAGAGAAGAAGAAGAGAAGAGAAGGAGAAAGGAAGAGCAAAAGGTATGGAATTATGAATTCTTGTATGAATTTCCATACAATTGTATGATTAGTAGCTTGCCCCAAACCTAGGGTTTGATAAAAGTTCATCCCAACATGCTTCTTGTTGGCATTTGATTTTTCTAGGGTTTGATAGGATTTCTCATCCAACCCAAAATTATTTGAGAGGCAAGTGGTAAAACCCCAAATGGCAGAAACATGGAATCCTCCATTTGAGGTTGGATTCATGGTTTAATTGCAGCAAGGAGTTTGGGTTAGAACAAACCTAAATTAAAATCCTTGTATTTGGCTATGTATGGGTTATAACCATTATAGATTTGTATCGGGAGTAATTCATGGAAAAGTTTTGAAGAAAGATATGTAATGAAAGATGAAATGAGAAAATTGAGATTACAAGATGAATTTGGAGTGGTTTTAGCGTATGTAGAGTATTGAGTTGATTTGCAGCACCGGAAAAAGTGAAGAAAAACCCACATTCTCAAGGGCTTCGAGGGGCTGCATTCAGACAGTCGTAGCCACTGCACGTAGTGTCTGTCATTTGACCAGCGTTCGTATTTTGGCCATAACTTTCTCATTTCTGATCCGATTTGAGTTATTCAAGTTTCTGGTTAAAATAGACTTCAAGGAGAACCAACATCCTGAAATAGGTAAATTCAAATTCTGATTCTATGTGGCCCAAAAATTCACTCAAAGCAAATGTCTCAAGCCAATTTCTGTCCCGTTTTTGAACATAGAGTAGTCCGGTCATTTAGGATAACTCGAGTTTCAAAAGTTCGATTTGGGTGATTCTAGTTGGAGAAGAACCCTTTAGCACCTTAGCTTCAAATTAGTGCAAAGACCAGTGTCAAATGTAAAGTTAAGATCCCGAAAATGACAAATACGGTGGCTGTCAGCGCTGCCGCAGGTGTCGCGAGTTGCTGGATTTTGTCACGGCTTGCAACTTCGCATAACTCCTTCGTTAGGACTCCATTATGGGTATTCTTGGACTCTATGAAAAGCTCATTGATTCTAGAATCTAACCATATGCTATTTAATGGCATTTGGTGCCCACAACTGGTCTGAAAATTTAATTGGAATACGTGGTAAGAAAGTATGTAGATATGAACAAGAAATGCAACATGTATAGATGTGTTCATGAAACATGAATGTGATATGGAAAATGAAAACGAACTGAAACATGAATATGAGCATAAAAGGCAATAAGTCATGAACACAATGTGGTTAAGTTATATATGATTATGATCACATATAACCTGAAAAAGATAACAAATGATAGGAAATACGTAAATGATATGAAGACAGAATGTAATTATGATCAGTTATGAGTCCTATTTGTGAAATATATATATATATGTGTATATATATATCGATTTGAATTATCGTTATTCGAAATGTTTGTCATACATAAATGATATGAAGACAGCATGTGATTATGATCATTATGAGTTTTATTTAGAAATATATATATATATATATATATATATATATATATATATATATATATATTAATTTGAATTATTGTTATTCAAATGTTTGTCAAATATAGGCATGTGTGCGGTATTTGAACCATATGAAATTATCGCATAAAAGTAAATTGATTTGAAATGTATTATAATGCACTAACATGATCTGGATTCACCAACTCGACCATGAAGGTAATTCAGAATATTGAATGTGAAATCACATTTTTATTGAATGACCAACATGATGGGATTCACCAACTGAATTCATCATGAAGGTAATCGTAAATATTGAATGTGAAATCACATTTTTATTGAATGACCAATACACGAGATCTTCACCAACCAATTTGTCAAGAAGGCGAACCTCGTAATTGTTTAACGTGATCACATTGCTACCGATCGATAAACAGACATGATTCACCAATCGAACTGGCTGTGAATGTCACTCTATACCATATGTGAGATGGTATAATTGAATGCCAAAATCACATTGCTACCGAATGACAAACAGAAAGGATTCCCAACCGAATCTATCAGGAATGCTCACTTCTATAGCCATATGTGAAATAATATTGAATTGAAATCACATCAAGTAATTAATGACAACAGACAGATTCACCAACCGAAATCGCTGCGGAATGTTAACTTCTATGACTATATGTGACATGGTGATATTGAATGCGAAATCACATTGCTACCGAATGACAACAGACATCCACTAACCTAATCAGTTGTGAATGTTAACTTCTATAGCCATGTGAGATGGTGATATTGAATGCAAATCACATCGCTACCGACGACAAATGTGATTGTGATTCACCAACCTCCGGTCGTGGAATGTCGACATCAATAGCCATATGTGAATGGTAATATTGAATGCAAAATCATATCACACGGGAATGACAAATGTGACGATCTTCACCAACTAACTGGCCGTGAATGTTAACTTCATAGCCATATGAGATGGTGATATTGAATGCTAAATCTACATTGCTACTAAATGACAAATGATGTGATTCACTAACCGAATATACGGAATGTTAACTTATAGCCATAGAAGTAGGATGATATTAGTCGTTAAATCACATTACATCGAATTATTAAACACATGATTCACTCAATCAATCGTCAGAATGTGTTTAATTTCTATACCATATGTGAGATGGTAATATCAATGCAAAATCATATCGCTATCATCGACAAGGTGACAGATTCACCAACTCGAATCACCGTGAATGTTAACTTTATAGCCATATGTGATACGGGTGATATTGAATGCTAAATCACATTGCTACTCGACGACAAATGCGGATGTGATTCACCACCCGAATCGGCCGTGAATGTTAACTTTACCAGCCATATGTGAGATGATGATATTAAATGTAAAAACCACATTGCTACCGATCATCAACAAACAAGACAGATTCACCAACCGAACTGGCCCCGAATGTCGACTTCTAGCTATATGTGAAATCACAAACCTAAAAGTAAAAAAAATGACATTAAAAAATTGTATTTGTTTAAGTATCTTTACATTTCATGCATATTGTATAAAGGCATTATTTTGTAAAATGCATTTTGTTAAATGTGAATGTTATGGGATCTTTTCGAATTTGTAAATGTTTATGGATTGCCAAAATGAGCAAGCTCAAAGGCACTAAAAGTCTAAAATGGAGTAATACAAACAAAATGTTTTGAGAAGATAATTGAAAACGTAGGAGTAAACCGGGCTCCAGCTTGGATCCGCCAACCGGGTGGAGTCGGGGATTCGGGCCGCGACACTTTTGAAAATGAAAATTTAATAAAACCAAACAACATGTTTTGAGAAGATAATTGAAAATGCTCTGGAAAGTAAACCTGTCTCACTTGGATCCTGCTAACCCGTCAAGCTCTGGAAATTGTGGTCGCGACACTTTTGAAAACGAAAATTTAATAAAACGATAACTAAATGAATTAAATGATGTATCAGTCTAATTTGACCTTGTATGTATGTGATATGACTTTGATATGTTCCGTGATCTCTGATGTTTGTATTAGATATGTACATGTATAAGTATTTGTATAAGTAAATGAGACTTAACATATGTGTATAGATTTTAATGGATACCACTCCGGTGGTAGTTCCTTCAGATATGTAAATGATTTTGGTTATTACAAAATTTGTATACCCACAGTATAAGTTCAAACGGAAAAAAAAAAAACAGGTAAAGAGTCCTAGATATATGGTTTCGCACCTGAACTGGCTCTGATCCCTAATCCTGGGCCTGACTGAATCTGGCATGACAATGAGGAAACCCACTTCAGGCGTAGTTCCGGCTCTTTGCTTCCCGGCCGGGCTTCACGCGCAACACTCCTTCCTTTTCCTCTTTCTTTTTCTTCTCTTCCTCCTCTTTCTTCTTCTCTTTTCTTCTTTCCTTTTCTTTTCTTTTCCTCCCTTTCTCCTTTCCTTTCCTCCCTTTTGCTTTTCCTCTCCTCCCTTTCTCTTTTCCCTTCCTCTACCTTCTTCTTGCTACTCCCACGAACTGAATCTTGCTGCCCTTCAAACTGAATGGGAACTCCCATATTTATAGGTTTCAAAAGGGCCATGCATGATGACACATGGCATGCCATGTGTCTTACATGCATAGGCCTTTGCTATCAATGACACATGGATTGCCATGTGTCACTCACTTGGTTTGCCATGTGTCACCCACATGGCTCACCATGTGTTGCCCGACACCCGTTGCCTCGAAATACGTGAAATTCCAACTGTCTTGGAATCCAACGAAATTCGATTGGGTAGCTAGATTTCACGAGACGATTCCAACGGTGCAATCCATTTCATCATCTGAGATCTAGAAAAATCCCAACTTTTCTCTCAACTATTCTGGTAAATTATCGTTTTGCCCCTTTTATTTTTCTTTTTTTGAAAAATTTAAATTTAAAATTTTCACGGGTTTTTCACTCTCCCCCCCTTAAAATAATTTCATCCCGAAATTTTTGCATACATATACATTCAAACACATGCATATGCAATAGTCATTTAAAATATTAATGACTAGAAAATGCACCTTCCCCGTTGAACAAGAAGGGATAGTTGGCGCGCACGATGTCCTCACGCTCCCATGTCGCCTCCTCGACTCCTCGGTGCTGCCACAACACCTTTACAAGCCTCACAATCTTGTCATGCAAAACCTGCTCTCTGCTATCTAAGATACGAACTGGTCCCTCCTCGAAGGTCTCATCCGCATCAACAACAAGCTCACCCCAATCCACTATATGAGTTGGATCTAGAGTGTACTTTCGGAGCATAGAGACGTGAAACACCTCATGAACGCTTGACAAACTCGGCGGCAACGCTAACCGATACACAACCGCGCCCACCCTCTCAAGTACCTCGAAGGGTCCAATGTACCTTGGCGATAGCTTCCCTCGTTTGCCAAATCTGATCACTCCTCTCTTAGGCATCACCTTCAAGAAGACATGATTACCCGCCTCGAACTCTAGAGGTCGTCGTCGTATATCAGTGTAACTCTTCTACCGGCTCTGAGTAGTAAGGAGACACTTCCGGATCATTCCCACCTTCTCCGAGGTGTCTCTAATCAAATCTGGACCAGTGATGGAGCTCTTTCCCACCTCTTTCCAACATATCGGTGATTGACATGGCCTCCCATAGAGAGCCTCATAGAGCGCCATATGAATACTCGCCTAATAACTGTTATTATAGGCGAACTCTACCAAGGGCAAGTGCTCCTCCCAACTACCCTTAAGATCCAAGACGCATGCTCGCATCATGTCCTCTAAAATCTTAATAGTCAGCTCTGATTGACCATCCGTTTAAGGATGAAAAGCGGTACTCATTGACAATTGTGTCCCTATGGCCTTCTGGAAACTCTTCCAGAACTGAGCCGTAAACCGAGGATCCCGATTCGATACCATGGAGACTGGCACTCTATGCAATCGTACTATCTCCCGTATATACAACCTGCAGAATTCCTCCAGTGTGAAGGTCATCCACACAGCCAGAAAATGTGCCGACTTAGTGAGTCGGTCCACTATAACCCACACCGCATCATGCTTCCACGATGTCCGTGGCAAGTGAGTCACAAAGTCCATCGTGGATGCGCTCCTATCAATTCGCCATTCCAATGGATGGAGTAGCCTTGTTGACCTGTGTCACTCGAATTGTTGGCACGTGAGACAATCGGGCCGACGTGTAACCCCGACATGTCTCTTCATCCCGCTCTAGTAATACTAGCGACGAAGGTCACGATACATCTTCGTGCCACTTGGATGCACAGCGAATGGGGAGCAATGGAACTTCTTGAGGATCTCATCCCTAAAATCCGTTGACTGAGGGACCACAACTCGTCCCCTATACCGAAAGACTATCATCTATGTGGATGGCCTAGCCTTTGTCCCATTGTGACCGACCAGACTTATCCCTGATTACCTAGTTTTGTACTACTTGGGACTCTATCACCTACTCGCAGAGACTGCAGGCGACGACTCTAAGGCACCCAAGCCCGCCATTATACTCCGTAGTCCGAATCGCCCTGGTCAGCGACTTCCGTGACTTCAGCCGAGCGCATCGCCTAATTACATTTGCCCACGGATGGTACGCAAAGTGAAGTCGTAATCTTCCAAAACTCCATCCACCTACGTCTTCATGTCGAGGTCTCACATGTTGAAAATGTATTTCAGACTTTTGCGGTCCGAACACTCGAATCAAGCCACCATATAAGTAATGGCGCCAAATCTTCGTGGCGAAGACTGGGGCCATAACTCCACTGTCATGGGGTAATTTTGCTCGTGATTCTTCAACTGCCGAGAACCATAAGCCACAACTTTCCCGACTACACGTAACACATCCTGGGCCACATTCAAGCATCACAAAGACACTTGCGACTGTCTCTGGTCATGTGGGGTAATTCTACTCGTGATTCTTCAACTGTCGAGAACCATAAGCCACAACTTTCCCGGACTACATCAGAACACATCCCAGTCCGTCATTCGAAGCATCACAGTACACTTTGTACCTCTGTCCCCTTTCCGAGACTATTAGAATAGGAGCTGAAGTAAGCCTCCTCTTCAATTCTTGGAACGCGTGCTCACATGAGTCATCCCACACAAACTCGAATCTCCTTCCGGGCTCTGATCTTATTGCAGGCGCCGCTAGCCGGAGAAACTTTATAAACCTCCTATATCACTCCCCGCCAATCCCAAGAAACTACGTGATCTCGAAGATCGACTTCGGTCCTCCCAACCTCATCACACTTCAACCTTCCTAGGTCTACTGACACGCCTAAAGTCGACACCACGTGGTCCTGGCTAGAAACCCACCCCGTGAAGCCAAAACTCCTAATTTATCGAACTTAGCATACAATTGATGATCCCTCAAAAGCTATATAGTACAATTCTCAAGTGATCCTCATGCTCTACCTTCGATTGGGAGTATATCAGGATGTCATCAACAAAGACCACCACAAATTGATCTAAATAGGGTTGGAACACTTTATTCATGAGGTCCATGAATGCTGCTGGTGCATTCGTCAATCCAAAGGGCATCACCGTAAACTCAAAGTGCCTATACCGCTTCTTGAATGTCGCTCTTAGGATGTCTCAGTCTTCCTAATTCTCAACCGATGGTAACCAAGGGCGTCTATCTGAGTAGACTCACGCCCCTCAACCGACATCAAACAAGACAATCCCTGCAATGGATACCGATCTTGATTGTTACCCCAAGAACTCGTTTGTAATCGGCGCATAGTCGGCGGTCTTATCCTTCTTCGCAAATGTAATCAGAGAGCTCCCATTTGGCCGGCGCCTTGGCCTAATGAAACCCTTGCCTGGTAACTCCTGTATCTAGACCTTGAGCTCTTACAACTCAACTGGCGCCATCCTATGTGGAGTAATAGAAATGGGAGACGTACCAACTCAATACGGAAGTCTACATCCCTCGGTGGAGGTAATCCCGATAGCTCGTCCGGTAAAACATCCTCGTACTCACAAATCACCCGAGGTAGACTCATATCCTGTCTCACCTCGTCCGTAAGGCTAGCCAGGGCCAACCCGGCCAACTCCGCCCGTGCTATCGTGAATCGTACATAGTATGGGGTGAAGCATCGTGCCTATTCCCTTGAAACACAACACAAGTACCGTCTGGTGTGTAGGCGATAACTCTCATATGGTCACAATTTATGACAACCCGATGTGCCGTCAACTAGTCCATCCCAAGGATGATCTCGAACTCTAACATGTCCATGACCCGAAGGTCCACCGTTAGTAGAATCCCAAAGATCTCTAACTCACATCCTCGACATATCCAATCAATTCTCGCCTTAGTCCCTAGGGGAGAACTCACATGCAGTGTCTCGTCTAAGGTCTCAACCTCTAAGCCCAATACTCTAACACAAGATGCAGCAATAAACGAATACGATGCACCTAAGTCAAATAACACCCTTGCCCACAGCGAAGAGTAAGTAGAAACGCATTCTAAATCATTGAATCTGATCGATCGCCTCACCGCGAGTAACGACGTAGACACGCCCCGGTTCGAAGTCCCGGCCGTACACTTTGCCCTCGACCGACCCATACTTCAGCCCCTTTCGGGCCTGTCTGCGGAAAACACCCGATGCTCGTGGTTTCAACCCCCGAGATCTCACTGCTCCTTAGCCCATGCCGGGTAAGGAGGAAGATACTGAGTCTACTCATGTCCCACTGATGATTCGACCGCAGGGTGTCTCCGATCCTAAAACCATGTATTCGCGACGCCTACCATGTGTCTCTACTGGCGGCGCTGGGAAACATGTCATTCGGCCTGAGCCTTGACTGGTAATCTCGGACTCGCCTGGGCCCTTTGCCGCGCCCCACCCCGAAACCCTCGTGGAACGTGGTCCGCTTCTTTCTCGAGCGCCCGAAGAAGAAGCTTCGCTTCCCTTCTTATCACTAGCACCGCATCCCGACGTTACGAAGGCCATCTACCTCTTGCTCAATGATCAAGGTCAGACCACCATCGAGTCCATATCTTGTAGGTTGCGTCCTACAATTCGCTCTCGGATTGACAACTCAGCCCATCCTCGAACTTCCTGACCTTGGCCGCGTCTGTGGCCACATAATCATCCCTAAACGTGCCAACTCTATGAATCGCTATGACTCAAGTAATACCATCAGCCCCCGCCTCAAATTAAGGAATTCTCTGCCGCATGTTTAGCAGAAGCCAGAAAGTACTTCCCCATGAACAGTCAGCGAAAATCAGCCCATGTCATACTCTCCAAGTCCTCGAAGTCGCGGACTCCACTCCCACCAACCGACTCGCCTCAATCCGACGGAACTAATGGTTGGCTAACACTCCGTCCCTCCTCCCGTGAACGTCTGGAGGATGATGTGCTCAACCTCCGGAGGCCACCGGCACCCCTACTCTAGCCGCATTAGCTTCAGGCAAAGAGTGGCTATCGAGCACCTAGCGGCCTCTATGAAGGCTTGCTGATCAAAAACAGGTGGCAGTCGACCATCGCCTCGTGGACGACCTCTACACCCTCGTCCTCTACTTTCCATCTACACAAGTCAAACAACAAGTTTAGAATCATTTTCGTGTCCTACTATTCGAGCACATGCCAACCAATAATAGGCCTAATATCCCGAACCATCCATTCGTTTCCCAAACTCCTAAGGTTACGTTTCTCAACCCTAGTGTTCGCATTTCCTATATAAATCCTACCACGTACATAATTCACATAATTTGTAACACACAATCACGCACATATAATCAAAGCATAAACAAGAAAACACACAATGCATGCTATGATCTAATCCCGTCCCATGGGCTCCTAAGTAACCTCCTACCTAGACCTTGATAACAAACTATGATCTGGATATCAAACACTAGGTAATTCTAACCTAAGCTCCGACACCAAGCTGTGACGCTCTTATACCTTAATGACCATGGCCTAAGCCCAACCCTCATAAACTGTGAGAATTTTACATTTTTCAAAAAAAAGAAAGAAAGTGGTAATGGTAGTCTATAGGAGTAGTTGGGATTTTCAGATCCTGATGATCTAAATGGATTATAATCAGTTAATGGCCCCACGAAATCTACAATTAATCGGTTCCTCACTGATCTTGTCGGACCATCGCATGAGGTAACGTGCTCCGCTTAATACGGCCAGCGAGTCATGGATGAAGTAATCATGGGTGACACTACGGCAAGCCATGGTCACAAATGCATGGCAAAGGCATGCATGTATGACACATGGCATGCCATAAACACGCACGGGCCTTCAACACCATATATGGCTCTCTTCACACGGGTTCAAACGCAGCCAGGTAGCAAAAGAAGGACAAGGAGGAGGAAGGGAAAGGAGAAAGGGAGGAGAGGAAAAGAGAAAGGGAGGAAAGGAAAGGAGAAAGGAAGGAAAAGAAAAGAAAAGGAAAGAAGAAAAGAGAAGAAGAAAGGGGAGGAAGAGAGGAAAAAGAAAGAGGAAAATGAAGGAGTGTTGCGCAGTGAGCAGACCCTCCTCTCTTCCTCCTTTTTCTTCTTCTCTTTTATTCTTTCCTTTTATTTTCTTTTCCTCCCTTTCTCCTTTGCTCTCCCCTCCTCCCTTACTCCTCTCTTTCCTCTCCTTTCCTTTCTTTTCCCTCTCCTTCTTCTCGGGCTGCCTCCCACGAACTAAATTGTCATTTCAACTAATGGGAACCCTATTGTTTATAGGTTTCAAAAGGGCCATGCATGATGACACACGGCATGCCACGTGCCACACACATGGCTTGCCATGTGTCACTCACATGGTTTTCCATGTGTCACCCACATGGCTAGTCATGTGTTGCCCGACACTTCGCTGGCTCAAACACGTAAATTCCTGATCGCTCCTAATCCAACGAATTCGACCAGTTTCTAGATTGGCGAGATGATTCCAACGGTGCAATCTAAGCCTCACATCTCGAGATCCAGAAAATCCCAACTTTTCTCCGGACTATTCCTGTAAATTACCGTTTTGCCCCCTTTTTTTTTTTTTTTTCTTTTTGGAAAAATTTAAATTTAAAATTTTCATGGGTTTTACAAACACAGCAAGAAACGAAAACCAGGCTACCAAAAAGGTTACTATTAGCTAAGATTAAAAAGAAAGAAATTGTGGAGCATAGACAATATGTGGCCTGAATCAATCCCAACAGCTGAACCGCTAGAGAAATAAAGGTAAAGACAAAAAGGATTGAAATTTCACCAGTACTTGTGATGTGGATCACAAGTTTAACAAATCAACATTTGCAATAAGGCACCATCCCTTGCAACGACGCCATTTGATTCGCTAAAAGGTAGCATCATGCATAGGGTAGAGATTTGGTGCTCGGAATCAAAAATATTTATAAACCTAAACCTCTTATCATTGTGAGTACAGCTACTTATAGTATGTTGGCTCTGTGGTCGCATTACGTAGATGGGTTTTCGTAGTGACTACGCTTGATTCAAAATGGTGATTTCACTTTGATATAGGGTTTTCTCATAAAATAAAGAGGTTGGTGATTTGAAAACCTGCAAATAAAAATGGAAATAAATAAAAGAACTCCTCAAGCCTCATCCACCTGGTTTGAGGTCTCTAGGGCAACTGAGAGGTCCTCATCCTTTCTTGCGTTGAGAGGCCTATAGTTATTTCGAACTGCATCTTCATTTGGCTATAAAACCAAACCCTAATAATTTTCAGACGTAGCACGGCTGGGTCACACGTTTCCGAATAGTGAAACTTTTATCTCGATCTACCCTACGCTGACAAATCAATGGCAAACTAATCGACCCGCAGATCTAGCACAACATCCATCGAATCAAAGACGCTATGTACCGGTCAATCAGATACATCAGCGGATTTAAACTCTACAAAGGAAATATAGAAACATAAATGACAATAACTCGCTGAGTTAAAAAAACAAGATGACTGACAATTTTTTAATTTCAAAACCCTAGTTTGTACTCTCCTCTTTAAGGATTTAGGAGGCTTAGCCAACCATCCTCGAAGGTCATCCTTGAGGGGGTGTTTGGCAAAAGTAGAAAACAGAGAAACGAGAAATTGAGAGTTAAAAAAGGCTGGCACTAAAGCCAGTTTCAAAATCATTTCATAATGTGATGATCAGCTCAGACAAAGCCTTGACTGAGCCTTACATACAACTCGGAATAAGGGAAATTACAAAAATACATGAACTACCAACAATACATAAAGGGTAGTTTGGGAAAAATAAACAAAAAGTGGTCAAACGGGGGTCAAACAAGACATAGAAGGAAGCAGGTTATGAAATTTTGTAAACTTGCGAAAATTCGCAACCTGTGAAATTTCGTAAGTTGCGAAAATTCGCGACCTACATAATTTTATAAGTCAGAAATTTCAGCCACTCTGCGTGCTCAAATTCATGTGTCCCGACCTACAACCTCGAGTTTAGCCTGATCTCTTCGTGTTTGAGTCGACTCAATGATTTTGGCATAGTTAGTCTGCAAAAACTACAAAATTTACCACAAAATGTGATCAGAAGTATAGCAGGGACCTTAATGTGCCAATTTGGTTAATTAAGTTGATTAGTACACAAAAAGTGCTCAAAACCTGCAATAAATAGGGCTCAAAATAACACTATTTGGGCACTAATCAACCCATTCTTGGGTGCGTCCCAATAGTTTTTGGGAATCTCCTCAATGTAGGGTTTTGGTCCTACTTATCGTTCACAAGAGATCCGAGCCGATCCCCCATCTCTTCGCTTGCTTCAGAATGATGAGGTTGGTGACAGACTTCCACCAAATGTCATGAGGAAGGGGTCCACCCTAAAGTCACCCATCGCGAAAGAGCTCTGTGGCTTCCATGTCCACAGAGTGAACCGAGGTCCTTATGCCTAGTCCCCGACTAGCATTGGGCTTAGAATCGTTTGACGGCCGACTCGCTTCACGGCACAAAGCACAACGCCGTCTACTTCACCCGGAGTAGTTTATACCGGGCTTCGCTTTGGTGAAGGTGTCCACACGTCACCCGAGCTCCTCCTCCTCTTATTCATCCAAATGTTTTTCGGATTTTAATGGGTTGTAGTGTGTGATCTCTTCTACCAAATTGAATATTTCACTGCAGAGATATGTGTCACCTATACGCTAGAAGCCGGGATCTGAGGGCCGACTATTTATGTCAGCCCATAGTCCCCGACTACAATTGTAATTGGGCTTCCCGATTCTCCCAAGACGGAGGCGAAGGGGGTTATCTTGGTTAGAGGCCTGTGGTACGAGACACCCGACTGGGGGCCTTTTGATGTGAATTTGACCAAGCATTTAGTTTCTAAAGTTGGTCTTAGTTCTGGCCAAGCAAATCATGCCCCGCTAGATGATCTTGAGCCATGACATCGATTTTCCTAATGGTATCTAGATAAGTGCAGGCAAGGCCGGCTAGTCAACTGGATCGAGAAGGCTGGCCTAAAGAACATCAGACCCCTATTGGAGATAATAGAGGCGGAGCGCAATCATGAGCTTTTGTTGACGACGAGGACCTTGAGAGAGCTGGCCGCCTATGCCTTTCCTTACATCATCCCCATCGTTCCCCTCTCGCTACCTGTAGAGCTCATTGAGGGAGAGCACTTCGTTCTCGTCGACCTTTGTAAGTCCAACCTGGGTAGCTTTTCTCAGGTAGTTGTTGCTCAGGAAGATCAAGAGGAGGCCAATACGGGGGCCTTAGTGAGGTTTGTCCGGGTCACTCAGCCCTAAAGTCTGCGACCTAGCCCCCGGCCTGAAAATAAGAAAGGAGACAGGAAAAGGGCTCGACAAACAAAAGTAGTAGACGTCGGGTTGGAAGGCTTCGTGGACTAGGTGGGCATAATTTCCAATGAGCCCACCGAGGAGGAGGAAATGTCCAAGCTTGTTGTCGGGTTTGCCGCACGGGTGCGTAAACGGGCTGCATGCTCGGAGGGTGAGTTCACCCCCATATCTGATAGGAAGCGTCCAAAGCGGTCTTCACCAAATGAAGAAGACTATAAGGACTAGGCAATAATCCTAGTGGATTCCCCCGATCAAGCCTCCAACGATCAGTTGGTCTTAGAAGGCGTGCCTAGTGAGGCCGATGCACCTATGGAGAATGGGATCCCGACTGGGGGGCCTTCTAATATTGATGAAATTGGAGAGGGGTCCCCCTCAAGGGTAGCTGCTGCTCTGATACCCCCACCCAGGCCTACAGATACTATATCTAGCAGGAGAAGGCCATCACTGTGTGCCGCTAAGCACGCATATCTCTCCACTTTAGAGGATCTTCCACCCCCCCTAACGGGCATGGTTAATTTCGATTTAGAGTGGTGCCTGAGATCTTTCAACGTTGGAGCCCCTTTAACTATGAGGAGCCTTCAAGCTATGATATGTGCAACCTCTATCCTAATATTTCCACAGTATCGGTGGCTTACAAAGCAATATTCCATCCCGTTTCTGCCTATAAGGAACATGAGGCTTAATCGTACGCGACGGGGGATGCTTGATCCAAATCCATGATTTTCACCGATCAAATGGAATGGGTATGTGCTACTTTTTAGTACTTGATTACTAGCTTTGCATAGTAATTTTCTTCTAACCTTTCTTTTACAAGCTGTGACGGCCATCCAGAATATGGCTTGCCAGCATAGGGAATTTCCATCTCAGCATGATGATGCCGAGAAACTGCGGCTTTACGCCCAATCGACCATTTCCAAGCATCAGGCCTTGGATGCTTCTTTGGCCAAGATATAATCCAAGTCAAAACATTGGAAGCGAAAGGCCAAAGCCAGTGTGGAGAAGATTGAACGAGTGGAAAAAGAAAGGGAGGAAGCAAAGCAGGAGGCTAAGGTGGCTCGTCTGGCAGCTGGCAGGGCTAAGGCAAGGGTAAAGGATGACCTAACTAGGGATCGAGATGCCTTAACAGCTGCGGAGGAAGACATGAGTGGGTTAGAGGCTGAGGTTGCCCGCCTGACGGTTGAGTGAACGTTGCTCTTACTAGAGCTTGAGGCATCTAAAGATGAGGTGTCTTCTCTTCATTCCCAAGTGCACAAGGACAAGGAAGCCATGGGGGAAGACTACCATAAAGCCTTGGAGCATATTTTTGCTTATGGCTATGGATGCTACGCGTTCAAACACAGCATCTGTGGTGACCAGCCAGGGATTCCGGATGGCATGCTTGACTCTACCGACCCACTTCCTCTAGAGTTTTTTGCCAATCTAGGGTGCCCCCCGATCCCAATAACCACTGAAACCGAGGCTGCAGAGGTGCATTTAGGTGAAGGGGTGAAGGATTCGATGGAGGACGCCGTCGTAAAGTAACAAGTCTGACTTCTTTCCTTATTTTAGTGTTTGCCATTTTGAGACTTTTGTGTATTAATTCTTGTAATCCTTGGCTCTTTTTGGCTCATTTTAATGGAATAACAAGATACTTACCAGGACACGAGTCATAAAAATCCCAACAGGACAACAACCATGTTTGGACTTCTCTCATCTTTTTTTTTTTTTTGTTTAGATGCAACCGAGACATCAACCATATTTGGACTTTTCAAGGCTCCAGTAGGGAAACAACCATATCTATAATTTTTTTTAGATGCCAGTAGGATATCAACCATATCTGGACTTTTCAAGGCGCTAGTAGGGCAATAACCATATCTGGGCCTTTTTGGATGCCAGTAGGACAACAATCATATCTGGACTTTTTAAGAGAAACAATGATAGGTTTTTAGAGGAAATGTCTAAAAGATAATATTTATTGATGATAGTATCCTCAAAGAAAACCTTACTTAACATTATTTTAAGGTGCATAATGCCCACATCTGGCACTACAAATCTCCGTTTAGCCTCGGCTTAATGCATAAGACTCGGTTGTCCCTACTCGAACTACCATGTATGGCCCTTCCTAATTAGGCCGAAACTTCCCCTGGCCCGCCTCGGGTCAATGGGTTTTCAAATACCCTTCTTAAGACTAATTCTCCGAGTAGGAATGTACACGATGACACGCCTGTCAGGTAAGTTTGTTAGTTCACTGAGCCAGCACAACTACGCTTCGAGTCTCGCTGGTTGTATCTAGGTCTTTGACTATGGCTTCAGAATTTGCTTTCTCAGGAATTTATGCTCGTACGATATGCATCTCAATTTCTATGGGGATGATGGCCTCTCTATCCCATACATGAGGGCGAACGGTGATGCCCCAGTCAGTTTTCGGTTGGTTGTTCTGGAGGCCCATAAAACCCCTGGTAGTTCATCTACCCACTTTCCTTTGGCTGAATGCAGGTGTTTTTTTAGAGCTGATAGGAGAGTCTTATTATATGTTTCCGTCTGGCTGTTGCTTTGTGGGTATCATGGGATCGAGTACAGGTTTTTTATCTTCATCTCACTACAAAAATTCCTGTATACCGGGCATCGAATCGGGCCCATTATCGTTGGCACCATCGT
The DNA here is from genome assembly GCA_016808115.1 of Tetrastigma voinierianum. Taxonomy (NCBI): domain Eukaryota; kingdom Viridiplantae; phylum Streptophyta; class Magnoliopsida; order Vitales; family Vitaceae; genus Tetrastigma; species Tetrastigma voinierianum. Next base: position 850,767 of record JAEQBH010000183.1, on the reverse strand, counting down.
ATTCAACTGCACACAATGTTCTTCCATACAAATTAAATAACCTCATTATCTTTGATGGATGCAAAAGCTTCGGCTTCTATCCATTTATTGAAATAGTTGGTGGTAACCAGTAATAGCTTCTTCTGAGATAGGCGATAGGCAATGGCCCTACGATGTCCATACCTCACTGAGCGAAGGGCCAAGGACTCGTTATGGTTGTTAGGTCTTGAGCCAGCACCTTTGACACAGGGGCTTGTCGTTGGCAGTGGTCACACTTCTTGACATAGGTAACTGCATTTGCGCGCATGGTTGGCTAATAGTAGCCTTGGGTGTGGGCTCTGTGGGCTAACGTCCTGCCGCCTGGATGATTTCCTCATATCCCATCATGGAGCTCTGCCAAAACATATTGCCCCAACTGGTGAGTGGGGCACTTAAGGTATGGGCCATCTAAGGACCACTTATATAGTTGTCCGTTCACGAGTGAGAACCGAGCCGCCTGGACCTAGGTCTTGTGGGCCTCGCCCCTGTTATCCGGCAGCTCTCCCGAGCTTAAATAGCGAACTATTGGAGTCATCCAAGAGGGACATGCTTCATCTATTTCGTTTACCCGACTGGCAGTAATCGACGACTCTAGCTGGTAGTAGACGAGTAGGTTCACTGTTTCTTTTATTGGTAGGGACGCAACCACGGCTACCAATGAGTCTGCCTTTCTGTTTGAATATCTCGAGATGTGTTCTAGTTGCGCTCGTTTCCTAGTTGTAGGGTGACCAGACTTACATACTCGGTCATGCCCTCATCTCTTGTTTCATTTTCTCCATTTACCTGCCCCACCACTAGCTGAGAGTCGCTTCTTATGATTATTTTTTCTGAAGATACAGAGATTGCGAGGTCAATCTCGGATATGATTGCTTTGTATTCGGCCTTGTTGTTGGAAGTGAGGAAATCCAAACGTATGGCCTACTTTATAATTTCTTCAGTCATGGCTTTAAGTTACAGTCCCAAGCCATTCCCATCTATCGTGAAGTGCCATCCACATTTAGAGTCCACCGGCCCGAGCTGTCTGATGCCATTTCTTGTTGAGGAATTTCCACTAAAAAGTCAGCTAGTACCTGCCCCTTTAACTCCAAGCGAGGTTTAGATTGAATACCGATTGAATCCGAACTCACTCAATTCAATTGCCCACCGAACCATCTGCCCGACAGCTCCGCTTATGTATAGTGCTTTAGAGGGTGCCAGGAGTACAAAGGATAAGGTGAGCCCGGAAGCAGGGACGGTTTTTAGTAGCTACCCGAGTTCCAGCGCCGCCTCCGTCGAGACTCCGGTATATCTAAGCCGCCTGGATAAAGGACTTGCTTATTAAAGAATATGGGTCTTTACTTGCCATCTTCTTTTGAACAATGTCGCACCTCACCGAGATTTCGTAGAGTACCAAGTAAAGATACAGTGTGTTACCCGCTTTAGGCTAATAAGAACGTGGTTCGAAGGAGATATCATTTACTGTTGTAAGAGCTCCGCCCATTCTGATTCCAAAGAGGCCCGGCCGGGCTCTTTAAGGCAGGTAAAAGAATCCGCTTTCAAACGACGATGAAGCGAGATATGAACCGCCCAAGGGCCGCCAGCCACCAAGCATTATACCCATTCTCTGAAGGGGTTCGAGAATCCATTATTTTTGAGTCGATGGGATTAGCCTCTATCCTCTCTACTACCATAAAACCTGTGAATTTTTCCCGGAAGCAACATCAAATGCGCACTTCAAAGGGTTAAGTTTACGTTGTGTCTTCTACAACAACCTCGGGCGTTTCTTGTAAATGCCTTTGCGTGGATCGTGGCGTTTTTTTTTGATTTTTACGAGCATATCATCGATATAAACCTCCATGGATATTTATCTATCAACGGTCGAAATATCCTGGTCACCATCCTCTGATAAGTTGCTCCTGTGTTTTTTAGACCAAACGGCATTACGTTGTAGCAGTACAATCCGTGTGGCGTGATGAAGGTTGTTTTCTCTACATCATGCAGATGCATAGGAATCTGATGGTACCTAAAGAAGGCGTCTAGAAACGATAGAATGTCATGTTCGGTTGTTACATCCATAATTTGATCGGTCAGGCAAGGGGAAGCTATCCTGTGACATGCCTAACAGGCCTGTGTAGTCTACACATACGCGCCACTTACCACCCTTTTTCGGTACCACCATTACATTGGTTAGCCATTCGGGATACTTCCCCTCCCTTATAAAACCTACTTCCAAAAGATTGTCTACTTTTGTTTGAATAACTGATACTGATCCGTGGAACTCTCTCACTTTTGCCTTACTAGCTTAGCAAAGGTAGGACGCTGTCAGAGAAGCCACCGCTGACTTATCCCAACCATATCGTAGTGTTCCAGAATTGTGACGCCCAAAACTAGGGGTCCTGACTATTCACAACTGCGACCTCGTGGATTTGCAAACTTGATACCACACTGTTATGTCCCATTTATGATTCATATTTTCACAAAAATCGGGCCGAGTCCCCTTTATTCGAGGAGCTCTACCCAATTTACAACCTATATAACAATATATCCATAACCCATCCAGGGTCTCAACATAAGTAGTAATGACCACACAGGGTCCATCTGTCCATATCCACAATAGTTCATAAGAGTTTATTACAACACTCTTATATAGAATATGTATTAAAACTAGCTTGTTCTAATATAGTTTACAAAAATATTTAGCAAAGCCACATCCTGGCTTCCTTCAAAATCACGACCTCGAAGGAGCGCCACCACCTGCACTTGATATATGGTCCCACAACGGGGTAAGCAATGCCAGTAGAGAATAATTCCTACAAGGGTTACTCCCCACCTAAGTGCACATGCAATGCCATTTTACACATTCAAGTAAAAGCATACACATTCCTACTCAAATTTCTACATGCCATAAATGAGAATGTGACTCACCTTGTCCCATGTCTCGAGTCCTCACCGACTCCCTCACACATGCATATGCCAAGTGTGAAAAACCGTCATTTATGTTCCATTAATGACCATTTTTCCAAAACAAAAGCTTTTTGTTTTATAAATCAAAATCCATTAGACAAAATCCAATAATCACTTGTTTTTACCAAGCCCCGTGTGTTTTTGTGGGTAGCGAATTTCCGAGGTCTCACTGCAGGCTTCGCACGCCTTCCGACACTTTCATGAACTTTCATCATTGGATACATATGTCTAACCAAGAATACCGGGTTTTTCACTCGAGGGGGTTTCTACCATGCACTCACACCCATGTCATGCAATGTCCCGTGCATAAATGCAATGTCATTGCATGTATCTCATACTACATGCACAATGAATGCCACGTGCAACAATTCAAAAACATACTTCATGCCAAGTATTATGGATAATCATATTTAATACATATAATTTACATCAATTCAATTCAATATGCTTATCACACATATTTCAACATGCTTCCATACAATCAGCATGTGATTCATTCTTCATGCACTACAAGCATACATCACGCCAAACATCAATCATATACGCAAAGATAACTTGGTATCCTTTACTAATTGTGGCATAAACAATTCCCACAACAATCCACACAACTCTTTGAAAATAGTAGGAAACACCCGAAACTATGAGAAACAAATGTCATTCAATGGCATATGGTTAAATTGTAGACTCAAAGAGCTTTTCATAGAGTCCAAGAATGCCCAAATCGGGGTTTGGACAAGAAAGTTATGGTCGTCCAAAGTCGAAGCTACCGATTCGCATAGGTGTGCGAAAATTGTTCAGACCCCAAAACCAAGCACTACACCCACGACCAACACTTAGCCAACCCAAACCACAACAGTTCAGGTTCAGTCCCATGACTGATCATCCATGGATACGGGCAGGTTGGATGCCCAATCACGCCTAGTCGTAACCAAGGCTACACACGGGTAGCCAAGAGGTCCAGAATTTCAGTATCGAAATACTGGATTCAATCCTTGACCGTCAATAAACATAGCCCTAAGATTAGAGCTAAATCAAAATAGCCCTTACATGGCCACTAGGCAAGAAGTAACCAATGTAGGAGAAACCCCTACCTTTTGGAACACGACAAAACCCGTAGTTTTGCATCCACGCTGCAGCCTCACGCACCAACTTCGTTTCTCGCCTCGACATTTCAAACCGTCTAGTCACGGAGATGGCGAAGGGAAGTGTCGTTCCCTTTTTTTTCTCCTTCCTCCCATATCACGCACTCTTCCCTTATTTTCCTCTTTTCCCTCTTTGCTTTTCCTTTTTGTCTTTTTCTTTTTTCCTTTTTTTTTCTCTATCTCTTTTTCCCTTATCCTTCCTCCACCGAATTTTTTTTTGGCTTGACTTGAGGAAGTTTCCTCCCTCTTTCTCTTCTCTCTCTCATGGCCATGTGTCTTCACATAGTCCATCCATCATGTGCCATGTGTCACCTTGTGAGCCAGTGCCATGTGCCATGTGCCATGTATCACATGGACACATGCTTTAGGTGGCACCTTCCACACCACATGGCTCCCATGCCACGTGTCCTTCTCCCATGGTTCCAGCAGCCCCTAGTCATGCCATGTGGTACCACCCTATGTGTCACCCGACACCCGGTGCCTAAAAAAACGTGAAATTCCGACCATCCTAGAATTCAACGAAATTCGACTGGGTAACTAGATTTTGGCAAGACGAATTCAACGGTGAAGTCCGTTTCATCATCCGAGATTTAGAAAATTTATAGATTTTCCATTTGTACTATAGCGACAAATTACCGTTTTGCCATTTTTCAGAAAAAATTAATTTTTCTGCCTTTCATTCATCAATGTTGTGCAGCAACGTGAGTCGTAACAGTTCTCTTTCTTCATTGGATAGAAGGGAGCTAACGTGAGGAGCTTCTTCGTCCGCCCCACCCACTTCTTCCGTGAACCCATAGCCTAGCAGTCCTTTCTTCCGCCCCGACCGGGCGCATAATCGTGATTGCTATGTGTCTCGACATCATCCAAGGGAGGCTGTTCAGAATCCCACTTCCCTCACTGTTCGCATAAGGTCAATTGATAGCACTGTCGTGCAACCAACTAGCTGCTTAAAAGGTCTACCTACCCAGCGCTTGTCAAATAGCTTACCATTTGGTGGTACGTTAACGACACTGCCTTCATGGAGTGCAGCCAGGCCGAATCCCTATGGCATTGTAGGCCCTAGGTCTTAGACGACTAAGAACAAAACCTGCTGGGTGACTAGTCCTGCTTGCATAGGAAGTGTGATGTTTCCCAATGTCGTGGTCGTTGCGCCGTTGAAACCAGAGAGGACTCGTCCGACCAAGTTCAATATTTGTGAGGAAAGCTTCATCTTGTTGAAGGCGGATACTTGCACAGTCCGTCGCGACCACTGTGATCTACAAAGACTTAACACTCGAAATATACCCAGCGCTGGACATGTTTAGGGTATAATAAAAGTAAAAGTATAATTATTCGGAATAAAATAAGCAATAACTTGGAATTAATACAACAATTAAGGGTAAATTACTAAATTACCAATTCATGACCCAAGGGTCATAATATAAAAAGTTCATATGTCAAAGTAGGATTTTGATAAATTGAATAGAGAATAAAACTGAAAGGAGGACCAAAGAGTAATAAAAGAAAGATATTAGAATAAAATAAGGAAGAAAATTGTGGAAGAGACAAGTGGCTTGAAGGAAAGAGGGAGGAAGTTTCCTCCTTGGAAAGGGAAATAAAAAGGGATAAGATCAATAGCGATAAGACCAAAAGAAATATCTCAGTTTGGTCTTAGAGAGAGAGAAGAGAGCAAAAACGGGAGAAGAAGAAGAAGAAAAAAAGGAAAGAGAAGATCACAGGTATGGAATTACTAAATATGGGTATTTGTATGGAACTGTGAATATTTGTATGAATACACATGTCTTGGGGTGTATGGAACTACTAAATCTGAATATGGATACATGTCTTGGGTTTGGAAACTCCCAATCTCATTTCTTGTTAGGATTGTTGAGAAGAGCTCTATGATCCTAGATATGTGCTTTAGGAAGGGTCTAGTTGCAGTTAACCAAGAAGACTTCTATTTTGATCATATGTATTAAATGTGGACCTAGAACGAGTTTTTAGGTCAGAAGCAAAGGGAATCTGAAGTAAGTCCTTCGATAAATTGTAGCCACATCAATTAACTTGATGTTAGGGCTTTTGAATTTCGATTTGAACCTCTGTAGACTAAGTTATAGTCCTTTAATGGTGTCAGCCCAATGCAACTTGGCCTGGGTCAGTTCTCGCTAATCTGGGTCAACTAGCCACCTTAGAATGGCTTTGGGTCATAAATAAAGAGACGGCAGTAAGTCCTTCTAGAAATTGTAGCCACATCAATGAACTTGATGTTAGGCTTGAATTTCCTAATTGACTCCTGGTAGACTGCCATTTTTTTACTCAACAGTCAAATAGGGTGAAGAGGCTCTAACTGCTAGAAGATGTTTGACTGAGGTGATGTAATTGGGGTTACCGAGGTCACTTCGCCGTCAGCCAGTCACCGTTTGCGCTCGACATGCACGACCTCCAACTTCTATGTCATATCTCCTTCGTCCAACTCCGATTCGGCGTTTCAGACTCTACTGAAAAGCCCATTGAGTCAAGAATACATCCATACATAACATGATAAAAGTGGAACCTATATTAGGTCCATAAATAAGGAAAACAAAGAAGGTATATGAACGTTAACTAATAACATAAGTAGATTTGATATGTAAAGGAATATAGAAGAAAAGAATAAAATGATAAGTTCAGAGAAAATGTATAATCATACGATCGCCAAGACCGATATTTGAATCGACAAGACATATACATGATCGCTGCTTCGTACTCTTGCTGTTGTTTCTACACTTCTATTACGTATGTGCACGTCTGCTCAGATCAAACAGACCTTCGTATATATTGTACCGAAGTCCGCTCATTCCTTATCCTATTCAAGCAGTTTAATATTTATACGTGTGTATCTAAATAAGAAAGGATAAAAGGTAAAGAAGCCTTGGATACGAAGGGTACTCTAAGGGTATTTAAGAAGAAGTCTAGGTCCCGCACTCCTATGGGAGATAAAACAGTTTGATAAAACACAAGTAAAACGTACAAGTATAGAAACGTATAGGTATATGTCATAAGATATGATAGTATAATAAAGTACATAAAGATATAAGTTAATAAGATATAAGATGTTAACCTAATGGGCAACTTGTGACATGAATGATAAGCATATATGCAATATAAGAATGAGTAAATGCATGCATGATAAAACTATAGGAATATATGTATTATGTAGAAATATGATAGCCATAATATGAAGCTGTATATGAGAACGAAAATAGATTTAAAGAAATGATGGCATAAATTGCATAATGTGATTTTTAAACCTAAATCCAAGGAATGGGTTTGTCTCTACATACTACATTCCTGCTTCAAGTTTTTGCATGTTTGTTCTAAAAAGCATATTGAATTGATTTAATTGATTCGAGAAAAGTGATTAAGTAAATGTTCGCATATAAAATTCGTATGATTATTGAAAATAAATCATATACAAGCGCATATTGTACTATATTTTGCTATAAAGGATTTGAAAGCCCTTAATAGAATGTTAACCGTTTATTTCGCATTAAGGATAGATTGGTATACGATAGGGTTAGTGCGATCTTTAACGAACTATTGTTGTGTCACTCAGATCAGCAGCCGTAGGTACCGTATCGGTAGTGTTCACTGTTTGATTGTTTATAGTGGCTGACCGGGCCGTCTTGTGTTATAAAATAGCAAATCTGGCTCAGCCGGAGGGCGTGTAGGTGATACGATATCCTATTATGCTCGAAGACATAGGTTAAATTCGTTAAGGGCATAAGCGAATTGATTTGCATAAGCGAATTGATGCACTGCGCCCCGAATTGAATTGCAAAAGCGATGAGATTTGTGAGCATAATTTAGTGATTTGAGATTTCGAAATATTGATTATGAAAATGAAAGTGTATTTTGGGATGATCGATGAACCATGTTCATTTATATAAAACAAGTATGTGTCGTATTTATATTGATCTATCATGTGATTTGAAGGTTTTGGGTGTTAAATTGCATAATGCATGATAACAGTATGTGAAAGAAAAACGTACATGAAAATAGAGCATAACAAATGGTATATAGTATATAACCATGAGAAAGTAATATAATATATAGAATATATGACATACACATAATAGGATATAATATAGACCATTGAAAGATAATAGACCAATGGTAAAGTACTAGAATAAGAAATATATGATATGAATATATGATAGACATACCTAAATGAATTAAAAGATGACAAAGCACAGGAATACTGTAAAAGTATAGATAGGAGATGTCGAGCGAGAGTATGTGACATGTAATAGTAATGTAAAGATAGGTAATATAAGTTATATGCATATGTATAAAACATTGGCTTGTCATCATAGGTGGTTGTCCATGCTTATGTTCCCACTAGCGTAAAAGTTTGCCACGGGTGTTCCAATCGGGTGTAGGTGACGGAAGACGAGATGACGGGGCGTCACGTCGGCGAGAGCGAGGCCGGTTCGAGAGATGAGTGCTCACGCGCGCACAAGCGATCTCACGATGTTTTGTAGAAAAAAAAAAAATGTATACATGTATAAGTAAGTAGGGACTCGGTATATGTATATAGATGTTGAGGACACCACTCAGTTATTAGTTCTTTTATATATGAAAATGATTTTTGTTATTCACGAAATTGTTGGTATAACCACGGAGTCTGAGTTCGGCTACACGAGAAGAAAGAGCGAATTCGATGAGTCCCGATTATATAGTCTCGCTCGAACTTCGGTTCGGATCCAGCCATTCGGAACTCGGATCGGGGACGGGGCGTGACAAGTTAGTGGTATCGAGCTTAGGTTTAAGGCGTTTACGGAAGAGCTTTATGTTTGGCGAATACGGATGAGAATATAAGATATAAAGATAGAATTACATACGTATAGAAAAGTTTTGGCCTCCCGATGTGGGATGTCCTTGTGTTTGTATAGATGGATCGTCTTAGAGATCTAGTTGAAGAAGTTGTTGAGTGTTAACCCAGACAGGGTTACCGACCACGATCCTTCGGAATCTATTAGAAGTGAGGAGTCGGACTCGGTAAGCAGATAGGCCTTCTTTGAGAATAGCACAAAACATGGCTAGGATATTGGATGGACTGCATGAGTCTATCAAGAAATATATTGTACCTGCGACTACTTTACAGCAGGTGACGTTTTGTCAATTGGTACAAGATGCTATGAAAGTAGGAAAGTGCGAAAATAAGGAACGAAAGACCTCGAAGAAGAGAAAGGGGTAAAAGAAGTTTACGAGTATCGAATGAGGAGCAATCTCATGGTTCGACTACAAAGAAAAATAAGGCAAAATGTAACACTAGTTACGGGAGACATGTCCACAGGACAAGGAAAGAACCTGGTGCCCTCATTGCCATAAACGACATCTGGGTGTTTGTAGAGTGTGGACAGGAGGATGCTTCAGATGTGGGAGTATAGATCATTTCACGGCAAAGCTTGTCGAGAGAATCGGAGTTAAGATAAATCCGCAAAAGTAAGTAGGAAGATCGGTTGCTACGCCGACTTGGGGTCGAGGTGGTGAATCGACACATAGGACATGGAGGTCGGCGTCGACGATGGATCATCGGCTTTATCGCGCCCGGCGCGATCTTATGCTATACGAGGCTGGAGAAGCCGGGATGCTCCGTGTGATTGCTAGTGTATTCTCTATTTAATAATTGAGATGCATGTAGATGATAATGGAATTAGTATAGACACAACATATAAACTAGAAATGAAAAGAAAATATAAAGACATGAAAGGATTTGACATAACACATACGAATGATAGAGTAGAATTCAGGGCGAAATTTCTTATAAGGAGGAGAGTTGTAACACCCCGAAATATACCCTAGCAGTTTTCGGACATGTTTAGGGTATAATAAAAGTAAAAGTATAATTATTCGGAATAAAATAAGCAATAACTTGGAATTAATACAACAATTAAGGGTAAATTACTAAATTATAATTCATGACCCAAGGGTCATAATATAAAAGTTCATATGTCAAAGTAGAGGATTTTGATAAATTGAATAGAGAATAAAACTGAAAAGGAGGACCAAGAGTAATAAAAAAGAAAGATATTAGAATAAAATAAGGAAGAAAATTGTGGAAGAGACAAGTGGCAGAAGGAAGGGAGAGATTTCCTCCTTGGAAAGGGAAATAAAAAAGGGATAAGATCAAATAAGGAGAAGACCAAAAAGATATATCTCAGTTTGGTCTTAGAGAGAGAGAGAAGAGAGCAAAAACGGGAGAAGAAGAAGAAGAAAAAAAGGAAAGAGAAGATCATAGGTATGGAATTACTAAATATATGGAGTATTGTATGGGTTGTGAATATTTGTATGAATACACATGTCTTGGGGTGTATGGAACTACTAAATCTGAATGGATACATGTCTTGGGTTTGGAAACTCCCAATCTCATTTCTTGTTAGGATTAAGTTGAGAGAAGACCTCTAAGGATCCTAGATATGTGCTTTAGGAAGGGTGCAGTTGCGGGTTGAACGAAAGATTCCCTATTTTGATCACATATGTAATGTGGACCTTAGAACAGAGTTTTAGGTCAGAGTAAAGGAATCTGGAAGTAAGTCCTTCTGATAAATTGCCACATCAATTAACTTGATGTTAGGCTTTTGAATTTCTCGATTTGGACCTCTGTAGACTAAGTTATAGTCCTTTACTGAGGTCAGCAGCCATCTAGTCGGGTCGATTACGCAATTCGGGTCAACTAGCCGGACCTTAGAATGGGTTTTTGGGTCGTAAATAAAGAGAATTTGGCAGTAAGTCCTTATGTGAAATTGTAGCCACATCAATGAACTTGATGTTAGGCTTTTGAATTTCTCAATTCGGACTCCTGTAGACCAAGTTATGGTCTTTTTATACGAGCAGTCAAATGGGTGAAGAATTAGATCCAACGGTGTTAAGCCCACCAACGATTGCTCGTCGAAGCCGATTGCTGGAGTCACCAGCGTCTTTCGTCAAGCGTTGCTAGATCCACCAGCGGAACTTCGTCCAAAGCGGTACTCGTCAAGCGGTGGTAGATCCACGATGATGGGGTAGATCCGCAGCGGTGGTCGACGTGTATCTTCGGAATATAGCGCTGCCTAAGAGAGGACCTTCATTTCGTCGGAGCGGCGAGGTCAATTCGTAGAGTGAACTCACGCTGTAAAGTGGAGGCCAGGTTGGCAACTGCTTGAGAGTTGTCGATCGGTAAAATAAAGCGCCCAGGCTAAATAAAGCGCGGGCTATGGGATGGCGTCGAGCGGAAGGATCGGTCGGACCTTCACAGGCCCGGCTAATGCGGGCTAATCCCCTTCGAGATTGCACGGGCGGTCGGTAGGGCGTTCTTCAGGTGGTAGTGTCTAGGCCATTTCCCTTTGGGCTCTTGGGTCGGGCGGTTGACGGGGTGGGCTGGGCCCCAGTACCACAGTTTACCATTATCTTTGCAATTTTCAACTTAAATTTTATAACTTTTTTGCAACTGCATTAGATGCTATTGGATCATCTGGATCAATCCTGAGATATAGGAGCAGCTATAAAAGGTGAGGATGACGAGGTTCGTTATCCTACTGGTTATCCATGTTCATCCGGCAGAGAAGAACAATAGATCGTTGGTGGACACTCTGAAGTGGAGGGGTTGCGGGATGAGGGACGGTTGCGATCGATTAGATGAGTGTGCCCTTCGAGAATGGGATGGTGGTAGTTGTAAGCGAGCGGAGTCGAAATGTTCGAGAGGTGTTTGAGTGGTTACAAAACTTGAATGGCGGCCTCTTGCATCCAGGTAGCCTCTTTGAATCCTGCCCGGGGGTCGCTCGAAACTCTTCTGACCTACGTCCTCTCCTTTTCCTCCTTCTTAGCCTCGGAGTGAGCGTGCGGGGAGCTTTACGCTACGTTCGGCCCCATCACCATCTTGGCCTCTGCGACGATACGGGACGTGCAGCTCTCGTTCAACCCGTCACCACGCTGCTTAACTGCTTTTTGGCCTCTGCGACAGCTTCTGTCTTGGATCCGGAATGGATGCTTCATCTACTTAGGATGTCCTGTAGGCTTGGAATGTATCGTAAAACATTGCTTGGTAACAAGCATTGCTTATGTAACGCCGAACACCTTTTTGGTGCAATTAATAAAATTGTAGTTTTTTTTTATCATTTTTGCGCCTTATTGCAATTGTGTGTGGATATTCTATAATTCTATCCAATTATGGCTATTTGGTATTATAAAATTGGTTAACGAGCCGGTTTATCCGCCTTAGAGGAAGGTCTTTGGGCTTGGCCCATCATAGTCCATAGTGCCCTAGAGTGCGAACCGTCGCGTTGGTTTAGATGTCGGGCAGACGATTGGTCGTCGTTGTATTAAATGCGGAGCTACATACCTGCTGAAGCGGCGATATAGATAGAGCATCGGTAAAGTAGTACCTTTTCCCGCTTTCGTGTCATTTTGGTTTATCTTCTTCCTTCTTGGTGACCAACCACTGCGAATAGGTCGGTTCTGCCTTACGTTCATTCCAGAGTCATCGTTGCAGGCATTAGTGCATTTCATCCCACAAGTAACTAACATCGATCCTTGATAGTGTTGGTTCTTGGTGGGCGGCTGGTTTCCGCCTGTTTAAGGCTTGGAAGGGAGGAGGGGTGGACTAAAAACTATCTAGCTTAGGGCGTGCCTTTGTACCGATTAGGTGTATGGCTAGAGTCTAATATTTGTTTTTTCTTTTCCTTTTGATCTGCTTGTAGAATGGCGAAGGGCCAGGAAGAAACTTCCGCAGTGGTCGCCGTGGCCTTGCCAGTGACAACCTGCGAAGTAGCATCATCTACCGTCTGACGGTGAGGAATTAATGAGGTATTGCAAGGTGCGACAACATTAACTTCCGGTTGGTGGACAGGCTCGATGAGTCTACCTTAAGTGGAGAACACAACAGTGTGTTTTTGCGAGTATCTAGCGACCCGGGTTACGCTTTCGTGCCGGCCGTAGTCGAACGAAAGTTTTACATTTGCGGCGCCCGCCAGCCTTATCCGCAGCGTGATCCTCATTCTGTCGACGTGTAATGTTTGAACCACATGTCGGCTTGATCTCACATTGGTGGAGCTTTTTGTGTTACTTCACGAGCGTAGGGGTTAGGTAGTCGGATGTCCATGTCGGTTTTTGAGCCCACGGCTGCCCGGGTGTAGATAGGCTGGCTTCGCCTAAGACGGAGGCGAAAGGGGCGTTACTAGTGCGGGGTCCTTGGGATGAGACCCCGGGTTCCCCTGGGTTGCCGTTTAATGTTAACCGGTCTCAGTCCTTCCCAGGTTTATAGTTGTGCCGGTTCTAGTTTGTCAGCATACATCCTGATGTTCTGATGTATTAACCGTTGGTTATTATGCAGGAAAGGCTTGGAGAGGAAGACTGGTGAAATGGGTAGAGAAGTCGAGCATTGAGAAGATCCACCGACTTTTGGAGATTTCCGAGCGGGAGCGTCACTACCAGGTCCTGCTTACCCGAGAGAATATATCTGTCGTAAGACCTGTTGACTCATATACCCTTCCGGTTATCCCAGGCTGTGCCTTGAGCGTGTCATGGAAGGGAGCACTTTGTGATTGCGATGTGCTGCGCCTAGTTCAGAGCCAGCGCCCCAGCTCCTCCCGGGGATCGGTGGTCAGGGCATCGGTCGGTGCGAGGGCCCTAGCTCATCAGGGTCATCTGCTTCCTCAAGTGGGGGTTCTAGTTCGTCTTCTTCTGCTCCTGGTCGGAGAGCTAGAAGAGACCGTCCCGAGCGCTTCCTCCCTCTCGCGCAAGTAGTCGGGGCTGCCCCCCGAGTGGTTAAGGTCAAGCGGAAAAGGGCGCTCGGGCGTCGGAATGCGCCCCGAGTCCCGAGGTGTGAAAATTTTATGCACTTGGGTTCTGACGACACGAGACGGTCCCTAGAGTTGGAGGAAGAAGAGCGGATTTAGAGAGTGTGGGCGCAGCGGAAGTTCGAGGGGCCAGGAATGATCCTGCATCCCTGAGCTCCCAGGGTGGGGCTAATGGGTGGGCCCAGTCGGACGGGCCTGTCGTCGGGTCGAACGAGGGTGATCCGGCTCCACGAGCACTCCAAGTAATCCCGCCTTTAGATCGGGCGAGGAGCAACCAAGCAAATCGAAGTACATATGGTCCGGACTGCCTAAGCCCAACCGGTCGGACCAGGTGATAACCTATAACTACCTTCCTCGACGAGGCTAGGAGCCTCACGAGAGTGGAGATATCGGCCCACCCCAGGGTGGAGGTGAAAATATCTTCGTGGCGTGGGAGCCCTTTCATCGCGGAGCGTCCGCGATCGATCGGCTAGATAATTTGTACTTAGCATATATCAGTTGATAGCCACAGGGGCATGGGCCTTCGAAAGATTGATAGGGTGACCCTCACCTTCTACCCAGAAGGAAGTTTTACCAAATCATTGATGTGTGTGGGATCTGGTCAGCCATGACGTTGTTCGGTAAATTTGGTAAGATAGGTGGATTCACGCCGGGTGGTTTTTAGTGCTATTACTTATTTTCTTAACCCAGTTGCTAATGGGTTTCTTTGCGAGGCGTAGGCTAGCACATTGCATAACATGGCGTAGCATCACAAGTTTGAGCTTCGACTAAGGGATGCCAAGCGGCTGCGATTATTTGTTCAGGCGGGTATGGCAGAACGGGAGATGCAGAGCGCCTCTCTAAAGAAAGCCGAGCTAGCGTGTCGTCGCACAGAGTGGGGCTAGAATCTCTTGAGAGCGCCGGGTCGAGCTAAGAGAGATGCTGCATGCCATGAGGCGCGATGCCAGGATTGGCGGCCACAGGGGGCCGTTAATATCGGCGCGAGATGGTCGGTTTGCTCGAGTTCGGCGTGCCTTGGCGTGGAAGAGGATCGGCCGGAGGCGGGTGGTATGGGCCGCTCGGAGGCGTTGAGGCGCAGCGGGGGGAGGCTTGTAGACGAGAAAGAGAATGACCATTTGGCGGATAGAAAAAACTTGCCTTGAGTCGTAGAGCTCGAGGCTATAAGGATGACTTTGTGTACTTAGGAGAAAATGCGTTGTTGGCGAGGAGACGATGGAGGCCGAATTTAACTTAAGCGGCGATACGCTCTTCAATTATGGATATGGTTGTTGCTCTTTCACGCACAACATATGTGGGAGCAAGCCTCAAATCCCGGACGGAATCTGCGAGATCCTTGATTCTGGCGGCGTGAGTTCTTCTTTAATCCTCGCCCGGGCGCGTCGAATTTCTTTGCTCTTACTTTGGATCCTATGGCCGTTAGTGGGGAGGAGCGTTCGGAGAATAGACCGGTCGCGGCCAGGAAGGAGGCCGGTTCTTCCAGCGGATCTCCAGTGGCGAGTAAATTAAGTTTTGTTGAAGCGAGACTTGTTTTATTTAGTGCTTTTGCACCAAAAATTTACCCTTCTTTCTTACTTTGTTACTTTCGATCATTTTGTGTCTTTTGGAACTGCACCATCCGGATTTCTACTCGTTTTTGTTGTTTAATGTCTCTTTTGAGTATATATGCGGCTGGCAGAGCTCATCTACATAGAGCCGGACTTATAATTTGACCAGCTGGATCTTGATAAAGGCCGGAGTCGGTGAAGCTGCGCCACCGGTTTTGGAATTGACCGGCTAAGATATTATCCCCATCTTTGGGTAGACATGTCGGTGAACTCACGCCACACGGATATGAATTGACCCGGCTAGATGTTATCTATCTTTGGCCAGGGCATGTCGGCGAGTGGTGCAGCTACGAACTATGGAATTGACCAGCCATATGTTATCTATGTTGGGCCGGGCAGGTCAGTGAATTGCGTCACCCGGACTTTGGAATTGACCAGCTAGATGTTATCTATCTTTCTTTGGCCAAGGCAGTCGATAGACTGCGGACTGGGGTGGCCGGTAGATGTGTTATCTATCTTTGGCCGGACGGGTGTGAAGCTGCGCCGCCGGACTTTGGAATTGACCCGGTAGATGTTATCTATCTTTAGATTCGAGCCAGTCGATGGCTAACGCCACCGGATATGGAATTGACGGTAGATGTTATATGCTAGTTGCAGGCGGTCGATGCGCGCATCACCGGACTTTGGAATTGACCGGCTAGATGTTATGCATCTTGGTGCAGGCGGGTCGGTGAACCTCGCCACCCAGACTTTGGAATGGATCCTGCGTTAAGTATAGACATGCGAAGATATGCCGGTAGTAGATAACAAAGACATTCTTTTATTGATAATACCTTTTCAAATGCGTGGCATTCCACATTCTAGGTACAGGAGTTCCATCTTACATTTTAAATACATGGCGTAGGACCACAATTCCACTGGGCAGTGCGACTACATATGGTCCCTCCCAGTTGTGTTGGAATTTCCCTACCGTGGGGTTCGCAGTATTCTCAAAAACCTTCCTTAAGACTAGATCGCCCTACTAGAACACCCGAGGCTTCACTCGTTTGTTATAAGAGTTTGCCAAACGGCGATGGTAGGATGCTATTCGGATTGTTGCCGCTTCCCGCAACTCGTCACCTGCGTCTAACTCTCTAACCACCGATTCCGCATTCCCTGACTCGGGTGTATATGTTCGAATGGTGGGCAGACCAATCTCGGTCGGAATAACGGCTTCCATCCAGTAAGTAAGCGCAAAAGGAAAGATGTCGGTCGGCTTCTGGGCTGTGGTCTTGTAGGCCCAGAGCACCTCGAGTAGTTCCTCCACCCATTTCCCTTTAGCAGAATCTAACTGCTTTTGAGATGGACAAGCGGGTTGTTGAGAAGGCTTCGGCAACCGTTGCTCACGTGGATACCGAGGGGTGGAATATAAGTTTTTTATCTTCAACTCCTGGCAGAAGTCTCGATAGACTCGGCTATCAAACTACGACCCATTATCGGATACGATTGATCTCGGGATGCGAATCGGACTATGTTTCCGGATGAGCAGGTGACATCTTAATGCTGATTGTGAAGTCATCGGCCTCATCCATTCTTGAAGAATGTCGGTGGCGACTGATAGTTTTTCTTGGCCAGGCGCCGGTGGGGGACGGGCCAGGCGATGCTCCGATTCCCCAGCGAAGCCCGAACGGCCGCGGGCTAGTGATGGAGACTAAGTCTTGTCTGAGTGATGATTCAAGGCCAGGGAGACGTCGTTGGCAAGGATCACATTTTTGGCGGCGTGGTCGACGCATCGACTTCGCAGTTGGCGATGTACCTGGCGTGTGAGCCGGTGAAGACTGGTGTTCTTCCCCCTTGAGTGATTTCCGCATATACCTTCATGTAATTCAACCAACACATACTAGCCTTGCTCGAGAGTCAGACATTTCAGATATGGTCGGCTTAGGGACGTTTATAGAGCTGCGATCTTTAGGGAGAACTAATGAAACGAATCATAACTTTATGAGCCATTGCTTCTATCTGTCACAGTAACTCCCAGTAGCTATGTAGAGTCGTATGGGGTCCATCCAGGATGGGGGAGACTCCTCTATCTGGCTTACTTGAATATGCAATATGGAGGAGCCTGGTTGATAGTAGTAGACAGGGAGATATATAGTTTCCATTATTGGCAAGGACATGGCCACGGCAGCTAAGGCATCGGCAGGATTCATTCGCGTCTCTAGGGATATGTTATTCGAGTTTCGGGTCGCGGGTACTGATTTACGTTTGACTAGAGAAGCGTATTTTTCCATTCGGGGTTCCCTGGACTCAAATTCTGTGTTGACTTGTCTTACGACCAGGCGTGAGTGGCAGATCAAAATTTGTTGCTTTACGAGTGCGAGTTCGAGTCTGGCTATCATGGCTTCATATTCGACGCCGTTGTTGGAGGGCCCGAAGCCTAAGCCGGAGTACTGTTCAATCCTTTCCCAGGTGAGGAGGGTTAATTAGAGGCCAGATCCGATTGTGCAGGCCATTAGCGATAAAGGATCCACCAGCCCTTCTGCAGTCGGACGAGTGCTGGTTGCGGGATTACGCAGGAAGTCGGCTAAGACTTACCCGCTTCTTTGAAAGTCTCGACTTATGCTGGATGCCCGTACTCGCTTAGTTCCATTGCCCAGCCAGACTATTGGCTGAAGATCGGGTTTGTGAATCATGCCCCGGAGTGGAAGATCGGTCGACACCTGGCGGGATGAGCACAGGAGTACGGGCGAAGCTTCTAGAGGCGGACGTTCGGTAGAGCGAGGCGGCTCGTTCGAATGGGTATATCTGGTTTCGCATCGAGTTAAGTTTGCGACAAAGAACAGCCTCGAAACTTTGCATCCCCACATTCTTTAAACAAGGCGAAGGCGGCGAAGTAGCTATCTCGAGATTTCTAGCTGGGTAAAAGTGGAGTGTGTCTCAGGTTTGCGAATTACGAGGATCGGGGGGGCTGGTAAGATATTACTTGATTGCTCACAATTCTGGTGCATTCCTCATTCCATTCAACGATTTAGCCATAGGAGTAGTGAAAAAGGGTTTGGTCGGTTGAGTGAGCAGGAAATAAAGCAGCGGGCGTCGGTCGGTCGGCGGATCTCTCTTTCTTGGAACTCGGTGTCGGCGAGTGCAAGATGGCTTTGAGTTGTGTAGGATTTGCCTCTATTCCTCTTTGTGTTACCATAAAGCGAAGGAATCTGTCGGCACTAACCTCGAAGGCACATTTTAGGGGGTTTAGTTTCATACCATATTCTCAGAGGAGGTTGAAAGCTTGTTGGAGATGAGTTGCATGATCCGGGAGCTGTTTGGACTTTACCAGCATATCATCAATATAAACTTCCATGGTGGTGCCGAGTAAGGGTCGAAACATTTCCGTTACCAACCTCTGATAGGTTGCTCCTGCGTTCTATAAGCCGAAGGCCATCAAGTTGTAACAGTAGAGTCCATGGGGGGTGATGAAAGACCTTTTTTTCTACATCTGGAGGGTGTATGGGGATCTAGTGGTATCCTGAGAAAACGTCCAGGAATGATAGCATACCGTGCCCTGCTGAGGCATTCACAATCTGATCTATGCGAGGCAGGGGAAAGCTATCTTTTGGGTAAGCGTCATTGAGGTCCGTGTAATCCACACATACTCTCCATTTGTTCCCCTTCTTTGGAACCACTACCACATTATCCAGCCACTCAAGGTATTTCAGTGCTCTGATGAATCCATTCTGCAGAAGGTTATAAACCTCGGTTTGGATGATCGAGTGGCAATCTGGGTGAAAGCGTCTCACTTTTTGTCTGACCGGTTTGGTAGAGGGGGCGACATTTAGCTTGTGTGAGGCGTGAATGAAATTTGATCTTGCCCAGGGCATATCTGCATGAGTCAAGCGGAAATACATATTGGGTGTATAACTTGGTGTGCTTGGAGGCCTTCTCTTCCTCGGAGAGGAGGGTATATACGCATCTGTCAGGCCCAGGTCGAGGGACCACGATTTCCTAGGGATCAGCTGACAGCGGCTCTCACATCTTTTGGCGGGGCGGACCAAATGGCTAATGATTGCTATTGTGGTGGCTAGTCTTGAGAATTGGTTCAGGAGCGGTCGGTTTCTTGTAGCGATTCATGATGAGGATTGATAGCAACTGCTTGCTTACGGCTAGTGGCTTCCACGGAATCAACTTGTCCCGGACTTCGGTCGGTAGCTTATTGTTTGGTGGTGTGTGGATGGTCGCACTTTCATGGCATGCGGCCGGCTCGGCCCCGAATGGCATTGTATAGCCGAGTCTTGCCGGAAGCCGGTGCTGGCGAGTTCTGGGACGCCTTGAGAGAGGCGATGTCCACGGCCAAACAGGTGTGGTAGCTCCATTGAAACCCTAACAAAACCACGATGACGGAATGGAGATGATCAATTGGGACCTCATGCGCAAAGGTTGGGAGGATCGTTGTCGACCACCTTTACTGGATGGCGAGAACCACAGTGAACATCAAAATTGTTAATACATCTGATCGTCTGAGTGCGTTGTAGTGTGGTGTGATGACCCGTGTAGGATTAATAGGTGGAAAGGATATAGGGCCGTCCATCGGCAGAACCACTGGGGCATCCCCCCGATCGCTTATAGTGTTCACTCTGGCTCTAACGGGCTGTCCAGTAACATTCTTAACATTGTTCTTGGATTGATGTGGTTGTCCAGCGGTCCCCGATTATGAAGTTGATGAGTCGTAGAGGTCTGGGCGTGTTGATTCTGGCCAGTCTCGTGGTACGTGGTAGCGTTCTTGCGCCCCGAGTTGGCTCCTCAATCTGGATACGAGGTGGCCGACTCGAATCAGTTACTCTACCGGGAATTTGAGGCTCACGGTAGTGATTGGTCGATGGCCATGGTCCACATGGCTGTCGCATCATAGGGATGCATTCTTGTGATCCGGACTGCCCTCATTAGTGGGGGCCACCTAAAATCTAGGAGGTCCCGGATGATGGGCAGGAGCGGTCCTGCGATGTTGAGCGGTGAAGCTGAGGGTCTTTCTTAACTGCCGGATTGCGTCAGGCAGCACGCTCTTGCCTGCATTTGCATGTTCGGATGGGCCCGCCCGGCTTGCGGGCTTGTTGCTCGGCGATTATCATAACAGTTTGCGAGGTGGTCCAGATGTTATCTTCAAGCGTGGAGAATTTATCGGTCCGTCGGTTTAATTCCTCCCATAGTTCTTGGAGTGGGCCAGGGGATAAGGTGGAAGAAGCGGGGTGGTCGGCTGGCCTTACGAGTTTTAAAGGCGCATCCATCTTATATACATCGATCGTTGAATTTTGCTTGCCCAAACCTGCGTGTGAAGTCCCGGATGGACTCGTCTTCTTGTTTGAGGATGGACTGGAGGGAACTGAAACACCCTTTTTATCTGACAAAGCATAAATATTGAGACGAGCGCGACGTAGTTGGTCGAGACGTGTTGTTGATCCTTTAGGAGCTTGTGAAACCCGGGGCTTCATCCCGAGGGCCCTTGAGGGTGGCGGGAACACCTTACCGCAGGGGAGTCGATCATCCCAGCGTTGAGTTATTTACGAGTTGTAATGTAACGTGTGATCGTACGGATCGAAGAGCGATCGTACATGAAGGGTGGTATGGAAAAAGTCGCGGGGAGGATCGTAGTCGGGATATGCTGTCGAGGGGGTGGAAGCGAAGTCACGTGGTCCTAACGCGGAGGAACAAAAATCTGTTGTGAGCGGCCTCGAAGCGGGCCACATGCATGGCGTTGGTGGGGGGAGGCCTCCGGCCTGGTCAGGTACATATCGGTGAGCTGTTGTTGGTGGTCATTGGTCCTAACTTTGAGTTCCCTCCGCGCAGAAGCGCCTTGCGTAATAGGCCATTTGGAGTTGGCTTGAGGTGGCCTTTTTCTCTAGTGGGCTTCCGCGGTGTTTGGGGATGGTGAACGGCGCAGGAGTGGGGAACTACCGGAGGATAGCTCATCATCCGCTGGTAGATCGACATCGTCCGGCGCAGCGACCTCTTTTCCTTTGCCAAGACGGGAATGAGGGAGCTGGCGGGGAGGTTCCCTCATTTGATCGACTCGGCCGGCTTCCAATTAGGTTCGTAGGCGCTCATTTTCTTCTCCGCAAATCAGTTCGCTGTTAGTGTAGTCGGCCACACCTTGGCACGCTCTTCTGCCTTGTTGCTTCATCTCTTTGCGCCCGGGGAAGGAGGCCCAATCTTCGGGGTTTATGTTCATTTAGTTGGTAGCCATGGCGATGGTCGAATGACAGTGGGATGATTGGGAAGAGCCAAAGCTTTGGAGATTGGGAGGTCACCTAGGAGCGGGTGTACCCAAGCTCTTGCGTACTGCCTTTGAGACTTCTTGCTCAATGCTTCCCACAGACGGAGACAATTGTGGTCTCTTGAACCAATTCGGAGATGCTGGATATTGGGGCATTCACAGTTAAATTGCAATGCAAAACAAAAGAAGCAGCCAGTGTTCGATCGCCCCTCAGATGGCAAAGACAAGTCTTTTGGAAGACTTAGAGTTTTTAGCAAGAGTAGTCTCGATCAAGAATCTCGTACCTTTTTTGGTATGACTTGCTTCTCTTTTATGGAGGGAGGAAAGAGGATCCGTCTTTTTTGGATAGTGGATGATTTAACTACAGTAATGTTAGGGGAAAGATGACTCTTATTTCGAAGGGTGACTTATTCTTCCCTGCGTAACTATCTTCCCGATATAACTGCTACTAAGAGGACCTTCCTATTTCGTCGGAATGAATGGGGTGACCATGAGTGAACTCACGCACAGTAAAGTGGAGGCCAGGTGTAACCGCAGGAGAGTGCAGATCGGTAAAATAAGCGCTTGAGCTAAACAAGGCGCTCGGGTTATGGGATACCCAGGCGTCAGAAGCCGAGGATCCCAGTCCCGGGCCTTCTTTGGGGCGGCTAATGTCTGAGCTGGCTCCACAGCCCAGAGTACCGGAGGCGGAGGGGTCGGTCGAGCATTCCTCGGCCATTTGGTGTCACAGGTGAGATTTCCTTGAGGCTCTTAGGTGAGATTCGACCGAGGAGTCTTGGGCTGGGCCCAGAGGAGTACCCACACAAATGATAATAAGAAAATCCACCTTTTCAAATGGGAGGCGACTACCAACGAGAAAGAACAAGGGGGATTGGGGTTCAAAACGATGCACAACATGAATCTAGCTTTCATGGCAAAGCTTGGGTGGCGATTGGTAACAAAAAAAAAAAAGCTTTTGGGCAAAGGTCATTGCTAAAAAATATGTCAGAGGGGAAATCGGCCTCAAGAAACTCAACAAAAAGCAAGTTTCGTCGAACATATGGAGGGGAATGGCTACGGCAGCTGAAATCCTTCGCAAGGGAGCAAGGATAAGGATTTATAATGGTAGGGACACACTTTTTTAGAGTGACCTATGGCTGGGGGAGGTTCCTCTAATGGTCATAGCCAACCAAGAGATTTCGATGACCGACTCTTACAAAAGTATTCAGGAATATTGGACACCGAACAGTGGGTGGAAATGGGAGAAAATATCTGGGTTGCTACCCTCCCATGTGGAACACCTCCTAGAAGCCACATTGGTAAGACAAGATAATGAACGAACTGATGGAATCTGTTGGGGTCTCAACACTGATGGCAAGTTTACACTGAAATCAGCGTACACTTTAACTAGACATAACGATGCCACAACCCAAATCGGGAGTTGGAAGCAAATATGGAGTTTGAAAGTTCCACAAAGAATTTGGACCTTCGTTTGGCTGCTACACCATGGAAAATTTTTGACAAACCACGTGAGAGCCCGTAGGGGCCTCACTTCTGACCCATATTGCAAACATTGTCCAGGCTGTATTGAAGACCTAAATCATATCTTTAGAAACTGCTCAAAGATGCAAAGGTTCTGGGGCCATATGATGAACAAAGACGTCCTAAGCTGCTCATAGGATCTACCATTCAAAGACTGGTTATGGTGGAATTTGACGCAGGAAAGGGATCAAACAATGGAAGGGGAGTGGAAGAACCTGTTTTCCATAGGTCTCTGTTGGGTATGAAAATGGAGAAATGATTCCATCTTCAATAATAAAGATGTTGAACTAGAAGCGAAGGTCTATTTCGTAAGAGATTACTTTCGATAGGTGTATGCGACTCTCTCTAACCAGAACATCATGCAAGGAGGCAAAGGAGGCTACGTAACCAAGTGATTGGATGGCGCCCCCCACAGTAGAATTGGGTTACTCTTAACACAGATGGTTGCTATCATAAGGAGAGTAATCAAGCAGGAGGTGGCGGCATACTTAGAGATCACACCGGAAAGTGGCTGGGTGGCTTCTCCATCAGATTAGGCACCTGTTCTGTAGTGGAAGCCGAACTATGTATGGGCTTTGATTCACGGTCTCCGACTTGCATTGAACAAAAGCATACAATACCTAGTTGTAGAGATTGACTCTCTATTAGCTTACATGTGGATCAAGCTTACACGTGGATCACCAAAACATGAAACCGAGTTTTCTTGGTGCTCTAATATGATCTCTGAATGCAAGCACCTCATCAAAAGGAGTTGGACAATCGACATACAACATGTCTATAGGGGAAAGGAATCAAGCAACAGATTTCCTAGCAGCTATGTCTTTGCGACAACAAATTGGGGCAGTACAAGTTTGGCATCTTCCCCCACGGGGACTGGGTAGAATTCTCCAGCATGATTTAATGGGTATTTTCTGGCTAGGAAGAATACAATATGTCTGCCCAGCGATTCTTGGCGCCGTTTAGTTCGCGAAAATTTTATTTCTATCGAAGTCGGAATATGAAGGTACTGATGTGATTTGTCTTTAGTTTTTCGTTTTAGAAAATCTCGTTTACGTCTTGAATTTGATTGAAAATAAAGAATAAGAAAATCCGTTTGTAAAGCCAATTTTCTTGAAAATGAAGTTATAAAATGTTGAAAATAAAATCCCTTGTTTTCGATTTAATTCGAACAAGGAAGCGCGATAAGCGGTTTTGCGTGCGTATATAAAATGTTGAAAATAGTGGTCATTTCTTTGTTTTGAATTTTGTTTTAATACAGTAAGTAGCTAAACGTGTTTTCCTTATTTTCGAAAAGTTTGAATAGAGAAAACAGAAAATTTTATATCTACTAAACAGGGTCTTAGGGTCTCTCCCTTTCCTATCTTTAAAAAAATAAATAAATAAATAAAGATTTCGTGTCAATGAAATTTGATGCGGCTAAGTTGGACCAAAGCTCACATGGAGCTGAGGTTGAACCAATTTAGTAATAAATTTATCAAACATTCTCACAAGAATTTGGGTCGAAAGTGGCTTACCACAACGAGCAGCAATATTATCATTTCTATATACATCACTTATCACGACATGCACCTTCACTCTTTGCGTAGATCAGTTGGATTCTGGCAATGCTTGTCATTCAAATCGTGTCTCTTGCTTTAAAATATATGTAACACCCTTGGCCTTTAATGTAACACCCTACATTAATTTAACACCCTTAAAATGATTATAAATAAATATGTTTATAATAAAATTTATTATAAATATCTAAAATTATTTAAAACTTAAGAAAAAAAATTTGATTTTTCTTTTAGTATATGTAAAAAAATTAAAATTAAAATTTAATTCAAAATTTAAAATAACGAATTATTTATTTTATTTAAACATAATGATACTTTTATTTTAAAAAAAATATAAGGGTGTTACATAATGTTTTAAGGGTGTTACATTGATGCTTTAAGTGTGTTACATTAGTGCATGATGTTACATTAATACTTTAAGGGCGTTACATTAGTGATTTAAGAATATTATATTTGTGATTTAAGGGTGCTATATTAGTATCGTAACTCCGACAAGGTTTGAGGTGATGATGTGGTTGGGGATATGAAGGAGAGAGAGAAATAAGAGGGAGAAGAGAGGAGCATATGCATCCCATATGATGGTATTTTTTTGTTAAAATGTGATGTCATTTTTCTACCACATGTTTTAATAATTTAGGTTGTTTCATTTCTCGTGTGGCTTATTTCATAAAGTTAGTTTTTATTTTTATAAATTTGGCATTTTCATTCCACCTAAACATAATTGCCCCCTTAATATATCCATTTTACATATTAAATAACATGAAAAAGTATAAAGGTATTTTGATATTTTATATAATCAATATCAAAATTAGATTAAGGTCCTCTTTGTTCCTGTTTTTTAAATCCGTTCTTGAAAACACAGAAAACCTTTATTTTGATGTTTTAAAGAAAATTATGCTGTTTAAATTTATAGTGTTTTTTTGTGTTTTTTAGAGCAGATAGAAATCGGCAATGTTAACTACTTGTTTTTTTGTTCTCGCATTTGTTGAGAGCGTAAAGCGATTTTAAAATAAAAAATCGACAAAGTCTTAAATATTAAGGCTGCAACTTAAGTTGGTTGGGTCATGTTGAGAGTCAATCCAAGCACCCAAACATAAAGTACATGAACCCAAATATAACCCAACCCAACTTCCAACATGAGCTCAACTCAAACATAAATTATGAAACTCGGATTGATTTTATGTTAGTCGGATTGATTGGATTAGGTCGAGTTGGATCGGGTTAAGTTAAAAAATTTATTGAATTATAAAACTATTTGAGAGCTCTATATGAATTAGAAAATGATTGATTTAATAAAATACAAAAGAAATGCAAATTTTTTTTAAATACATTAGGTAGAAGAAAACATAATCCTATGTTATCAAATGAGGACAAGTGCTAAAAAATAAAAAAAGAAAGAGGGCTACCCATATACATATTAACATCTCTAGTTCTTTCTCAGTAAAGGCCAAAAGCTTGTTGGTATGGTTCGGATTTTTCTACAAAATTTATCATTTTCCATCATACATATATACACGAGTTCGGATTGGGTCGGGTTACCCAAACCATTGGCCCAATACCAACCTGAATTTAATCGGGTTGATAAAACTGAACCTATCTTAACTCGAATTATAAAAAAGTAATGCCCAAACCAACTCAAATATTAAATTGGGTTGGGTTAACATGCCCACGTTGCAATCCTAATAAATATACATCATGTGCAACCTCTGTTGATAATGTAAAGCATAATACTCTCATATATACATTTACCTTCAATTAATCGATAGAAGGCCATGAAACGAGGAGTTTTATCTTTTCTCTTTTTCTTATAAAAATATTTGTATTATTTTTAATACGAAATCTCTACATTCATGAATAGATAAAATAATTAATTAGTAATAATATTATTTATAAATAATATATTCATACTAATTAATTGTTATTTTATATATATTGAATTTAGAACAAAGAAATTAATAATTTTGCATTATATATATTTTAAAATTATTATTATTATTATTATCATTGTTATATATGCAGTATCATTACTTAAAACGAATAAAAAAAAACCTTTGGTTAAGTGAAGATTTTAGCTTTTAAACTTTAAAAAATAGTAAACAAAAATTAAAAGTGAAGCGTTTTTTTTAAGGTGTTCTTTTGACATGTCAAGTGTTATTGCATATGGGCTGATTTTGTAGGCCCATAAATTTGGCTCTGCTAATACTTTAATGGATTATGATTATAGTTATGGCTACAACGTGGACCAGTCCAACCCAACCCAATCCAAAAGTTCATGTTTGGTGAGGCTTGATGATATTGATTTCGGCCCAACGTATATTTCCAATCTATAGTTAATATGGGCTTCTTTTTCATGAACTATTTTGATTTTCTTTTCCTAGATTTTAATTTTTTTAAGTAATGAAAAATATTAAAATAATATTTTAGTGACATTTGTTTTTTTTACTTAAAGATGAATATAAAGGATTTAGTTATTTGTTTTTTATATGTTAAAATTACCATTTTAATATCTTAAATGGTAAAAGATAGTTTAACATAATATTATTTGTGATGATGATTTAACTTTATCATTATGATAAAATGAAAATATTTGAATAAATTTTTAATCATATTTATAAAAAAAATTAATATGATAAATATTTTTTAAAAATAAAATAACACGAGAAAAAAACCAATCCTAGATTATATATATTGTTCATATATAATATATGAAAAAATAGCATTTTTATTCAAAATTTGAGAAAATTAATTTTAAATAAAAATAACTATCCTATCTACATATGAAAAAAAGAAATCAATGTTTTAATTTTATTTAATTATTGAGAAAATAAAATTTTAAAAGTACACATGTTTTTTTATTTAATTAGCATGAGAGTTTCGGTTAGATCATAAAGTATGATTTTTTTTTTTTTTCATACTCTTGTTGTAAGGGTTTAATCTATGGCTTTTCAAAGGATGAATCTAAACAATTCTAAAAAATCACTAGAGTAATTTTAAAATTTTTACTTTCATAACCATGGGTGCCGAGCTAAATTGCGCATAACTTGACTAATGTTATAAGGCCTTGAATATCATAAAGAAACTCAAACGAACGACTATTGGGGAGCAAACCCAATGCAAGACCAACTACTTAACCCTTATTAAGACAAGGGAAAAATCTTGACATTGGAGCTATTTATGGTGTTTCTCTCCTTTTTCTCCTCTTATATTTCTCATTTATAAATAAATACTTACCTAGGCTTTAAAAGAGTGTGGGGAACCCAAAGTCCTAATTATTATATTTTCCTTTTTGTAAATAATATTGTATAAATTGCTTTTTGAGTTATTAACATTTTAGTCATCATCCATCCATCATACTCAACTTATGTGGTAAATCGTTCAACATTTTGAAAAGCAGGACATATGAAAAGGGGGGTCTTGAGTTTGAATCCCATTGAGGATAATTAACTATAATGTAACTAAAGTGTTTGAATATGTAAAAAAAAAAATCATTTTAGCACATCATGCTTAGGTAATGTGGTAAAGAGTGTTCAACGTTTTAAAAAGACGGGACATAAAAAAATAAAATATATCTTAAATTGATGCCGATGAATATGATTTGCGTAGTAAAGTGTTTAGCGGTGAAGAAACTAAAAGTGTTTAGCGGTGAAGAAAAGTAAATAATATTTTTATTATAAAATTATATACCTTTATAAATATTGTAAAAAACTAGGAAAAAGGTACGGACATGGGCTTGCATAGCAAGTCTATAGCAGGGACAAAAATTTCGGAAATTTCGGCCGATTTTTCGCCAAAATTTCGTTTTTCGATGCTGGTGGAAAAGAAATTCGAATTAGGCATCGTTTGAAAAAATGTGGAAAAATCGCGAAAAATGCCGATTTTTATTTGGCATCGGGAAAAATCCGATTTTTCGAAAAAATCCGTTTTCGAAATTTGGGAGTAAATTATAGTTTGGAGTTCTTGAGGAGAGAATTAAAAAACGGGAAACGATAAAGCTTTAGAATTAAAAAAAGTGTATTTACGGGAAAAATAATTCGTGTTTGGTGCGTTAAAATAAATTATATTTTATATCTCTCTTTCTCTTTTCTTGTCGCATCCCATCATAAACTTTGGCTTTCTCCTCCTCTCTTAAAATACTTTAAAAAATATTATCTTTTCCTAAAAATTCTCTTGACTCAAAAATATGAAAAATTTATTTTTGAAGGGTTTCAAACCCATCCAAAATACCTGGGAAGTGTATTACTCCCCCAACTTCTGACATTGTTATTATATATAGTGCAAACTTTTTATATTATTTTATTATTTATTTGTTCATAATCTTTTTATAATATTTTATTTTATTTTGTTACATTATAACTTATAATATTTACTCGTAAATATTAATTTGAAAAAGGAGAAAAGAAATAAAATAATATCATTTTAAAAATTTAAGAATTATAATATATAATATTTTGAATCTCTCCTCATTATCTACATAATATTTATAATAATAGCAAAATAAATAAATAATATCTCTTTTCTTGTAATAATATCCAAATAATATATTAAATATAACGTATTTAATTTAATAATTCTTGTCCAAATTTGATTTTAATATCGCTTAATTAAGATATGAATCATTTATAATAATATAATTTAAAATATAAAAAAAATTAATAATAGATATTTTGTAAAAATATCGTAGATATTTCTTAGATATTTAGATATTTAGTAAAATCGGTCTGGAATATATCCGTATTTCTGCAGATATTTTGATCGCTGATACATAGCGAAGTTATGGAGTTGGGATATCGGATGAAAGCCGAGGTCATGATTATTTTACTTTAAAACAGTATCTATCGATGGGCTAAGCCGCCCATTTCTAAAAAGTCAGGCTGCGGCCTTCATTTGCTAGTTTCTAGTGGATCCTACCTTCTTGTTGGGCCTTTTATTTTTTATTTTTAAAAAGCAATTATAATAAAGGTTAGAGGTTAGAGGTTAGAGGTTAGAGGATAGAGGTCAGAGCATGAATCCCAAAATCGTGGAAATACGAAGGATGGAATGGCGGCTAATATAGATGAAAGGAAGGCCACAATTGCCAATTGCCAATTTGCCATGTCCATGTGTTGGAAGAGTAGGTTGGTTGGGTCACGGGTCACCTTGGTACTACCAGTCAACCAGTAGGTGATGAGGAAGATGATAGGAGTTCCGTGTAGGACCAACCAATGATAACAGTCACTCCTACTCCTAGTCTTCCTATCCTCCGTTTCCCTCTCACCACACGTTTTCCCATTATTATTCAAAGTTCAATTTAGGGACCTCCTTCATCGGAATCATGTCTGGCCCCTGATTACACATCTCCATTACTCATCTACTTGAAACATCTAAAACTATATTTTTATTTTCAAAAATCATTTTTGGAGATTTAACTAAAATTTTATCTAAAACATTTAATGATACATCTCCCCAAGTTTTATCTTATCGCCCAAATATATTCGATTTATCATTCTGTATTAATAATAATTCACATCCATTAATAAATTCACATTCATTTATATCGAGCCATCTATTTATAAATTTTATTATTAAGGATAAAATAAAAATTTTCATCTTTCAAACATTTATTACTAATGAATAATTTTTATCTAAATATTGCTGGAGCTGATTTTTTTTAATTTAACATCTATATTTAAAGTTTTTACTCCACTACTAGAGATGTTCTTAGGGACCTCCTTCATCCTCCCCCGGCTTCAACAATAAAAGAAAATAAAATAAATAACGCCTTCTTAGTTCTTACAAAGATTATTTAAATTAAACTGGTGGAAAAATATATTGGATTTGAAAAGATAAATCGTATCAAATATTATCTGCCGAAAGTGGAGACCAAAAAACACATCAGCCGCCCCTTCCTAGTTCCCTAGTTCCCTAGTTCCTCCCCTATTAATATTAACCAGAAAGCAAGTCCACACAAAAATGATCTGTTGAAACTTCTTTTCAATGCGCGAATGAAATCGCTATCCACCAGGCACCCCCACCCATTATCTCCACCTCTTTCGATCCATCTTTGATTCCTCACACAAAGCATACGTGATTTCACAGTCAACCACACCCTACCCTGTCGAAAGACCCAAAAAAACGAGTGGGCACAGTTGCTGGGTAACACAATCCTCCTCCACCGCTCATCTGGATCACTTCCCCTTTCATGGAACTTTTATGTTCGTTTTCAAGGTTGGTAGGTGAGAAATAAAAAATAAAAAAAAAAAAAAGCAAGGAAAATACTACTCAACATGTGAACAATTTATTTCAGAAATTGATCTGTTCGTGTATACAACCAATTTCATACAGAGCTTCTTGTGAAAAAATTAAACACCAAACTAAGAATTTCTGAATTTCAACTACAAATACTTGTTTTACAAACCTTTTTCTAGCATACAAATGCTTTTGCAATTTTTGCAGACAATAAAAAAACTCTGACAAAATTACAGATACAAGCTGTTGATATTCACAATTACATACATAGCCCAGAGATGAAGAAATAGATCGGGCGATAGTGCAAATTCTATATGCTATTATTGACTCAGAATAAGCTATCTATGAATTTGAGCCACGGAACTGAAACCTTGGATCCTTTTTTGGCTTCTGTAGAACAGGTTGAAGAAGACGACGACGACGTCTCGCCGTCGTCTGTTTCAGATTTTTTGCAGCACAGGAAGAAGTTTCGCGATCCCAATGTCATGAGCTTCTCGTTTCTATCTAGACCTGCCATCCATTCAAAAACAATATCAGTCATCACAACCGTACACGTACGTATTCGATTCAGCTTTTTTTTTTTTTGCGGCTGAGATTTAACCATGAAGATTTTGGGAGAAAAGGCTTAAGGCCGCCGGTTTGGTTATTAAAACAATTATGTGAAATCTGTTCTTTGTTCTTTTTTATTTCAGTGTTTTTCAGAATAAAAAATTAAAAAAAACTGGCAACCAGTATTTCCATGTCTTTTCCTTACTCTCCTATTTTTCGTAACAAAAAACATTTTTAAACAAAGAAACCCTTACTTTCTAAACTGAACTGCGAATAATGAAGATCGAAACCGGCGGGATCCATGGTCGGCAAGGCCAGCCGCCGCCCCTCCTTCTCGTACTGCCGCAGCGCCGACGCGATCAGATCTTCCACTGTCGAATCCGGCGACATCACCACCTGGACTGGCCCTAAACTCCTCTGAACTGTGACATTGAGCAGCAACTTCGTCAACCGCGGTCCTACTTCCGGCGACAGTCCGGAAACACTAACACTCCTTCCCGAGAGGAGGTCCGGCAAGGTCTTCGGACGGCGAAGTTCCCCGTGCGGGGACATGGCCACCGGAATTCCGGCGTACGACGATGACCTCCCCGCTAGCCTCCCTTTCCGATTCTTTTCCTCGTGTCCTCTCCGGTGAGTCTTGGAAGTCGACATGATGATAATAGTAGAAATTCTAAAAGGCAGGAAAGGGAATTTCAGTGAACAAATGACCTCAATCGGCGGTAACGGAAGAATCTCAGGCGAGGGAAGCCGAGAAGCGGAGAAGAGCAAGTGCTCTTAGGTTTCCGGCAACAGGAGGTTACCATACCCAGAAACTTAAAATATTGGCATGTTCAAAAACACTAAAACTATTTTTCTGTTCCACATTGCAAAAATCCTATCTATGTCCTGTGGCTTGAACACGCGACTCTTACATTCTGATAAATAATATATTTATAACAACATAACTTCACTCACACAGATTCTTGCTCATCTGGTAATTTTAATATACTTTGTGGTTATCTGTACATAACTGGCCCACGTGTCTTTCTCAATATTATATATATATATATATATATATATATATATATATATATATATATATATTTTTTTTTTTTTCTTGCAAAAATTAGTTAAATAATATTTTGTTGTGCCCAGATGTAATAATAATTGCAAATGATGAAATATAGTAAAATACACATTTTTCTATTATGTTTTAAACTTGGTTCCTAATCTTCTCTTTTTCTTTGATCTTGAAATTTTGAGAAAAGAAAACGTTGAAAATACATGCAATTTTAGGGATGGGTGAATAACATGAATATTTATTATTTAATCGTTTCAGTTGATTTAAGTTAAATTATATTTATATTATTAATTTAAATTTATTATTTAATTTTTATTTTGATTATTAAATTAATATAAAAATATAACTAAGGTAAAGAAGAATAAATATATGAATTTAAAAATAAATAAATTACTTTTACTTATTCTTTAAAATTAATTTTCTCCTACGTGATAACATCACAAACTAATCCTCAGTAGAGTATTCACAGTCAAATGGAATGCTATTGAAGTGTAACGGCGAACGCCCTGGCTTGTCAAAATGGGTCAAATATAGAAAAAGTATTTGCAGTTAGGAGTCATGATACCAAAAATGTATTTTAAGAAAATTGCTCAAATTCCAAAAAAAAATTTCACTAAAAAGGAAAGAATTATAATTAAATAAATAAAAGTGAAGAAATGATATTGTAAAAGCGTGGGGCAAATGGATAGGCCCCCCCGCCTGGCCCCGGATGCATGAACCAAATATGTACGCTTGCTACGCAATCAGTGATGTGGGGTGGGGCCGGGGGAGGCTCATCTGCTAAAGTGCGCCGACGGGGTTGCTGGGGATGTTTCCTCACTCTCGGGGTTGCTGGGGATAGGGCTGGTAACGAGCCTGAGCCTGCACTGAAATGCCAACATTCGAGCCAGCCATAATTTACGAGCACTGCCCCGAGCCGAAATTAACGAGCCTAAATTCAGCCAAACATTTTGATTTAAAAAAAGTTTCGGGCCAGCCTATTGTTCGTTTTCCATATTAATGAGAGGCCTGTATGAACTCGTACCAACATCTCTGAATATGAGAGAAGTGATTAGACTAATCCTCAAGCTTACCCATATACTTTTAACTAGAATCAATCCGATAACAAATACATCAATTGGGGCGAAATACCTTTCATGATTTGCTTTTACCCACTGATTTTAAATCGACGCTTAAAAGTCATAGTGCTCCACTTCCTTCAACACTGTTTCCCTCGATTACGTAGGACCCATCAATAAATAACTCAGAACTAAAACTACGAAATGTAATTAAACAAGTGTAAATTGCATTAATGAATAACAAGATACCCGAAATCATCGAATGTGCTAAACACGACGGCTTTAACTCACCATCTGTCAGCAATAATATATCAACAAAGATTCACAAGATGCGCACGTGACACTTCAAGGCTTCACCACTAACGGACCGAGATCTTAATCGCCCACCATGTCGAACC
The DNA here is from genome assembly GCA_016808115.1 of Tetrastigma voinierianum. NCBI lineage: Eukaryota > Viridiplantae > Streptophyta > Magnoliopsida > Vitales > Vitaceae > Tetrastigma > Tetrastigma voinierianum. Next base: position 816,718 of record JAEQBH010000183.1, on the reverse strand, counting down.
TGGTCACAGAAATTTTCATACCCAAGAAATTGATCACAGACTCCTTACTACATAATCGGTCTGCTTCCAGAACCTGCATGCCTGGGCCTCGTTTCCTGATGAACCCCACTCCCACGATCGTCACCCCGATGTTTTGTACCTATACCCACGCCTGTGGATGCGCCGGGTTAAGTCCAAGACCAAGATCCAAAAGCTACCCCACCACTCCCAAGATTCAGATTGATCCGTTCATCGCACCGATCGTGGTCACGGCCCGCGGCATTTGCCTCAATGCTACTTCAAGACGGCAAACCTGTTTGCTCACGGGCCACCTACTTCTATACTTACATGGTTCTTAATACTTCATATTTGTAATCGACTGTGATAATTGATCGATCAATCGCACTTCAAATGCGGTCATCATATACCCAACATCCATGCCCCCGACGTCCCCTTTCTCACAGACCTTCTTCACGCTTATCCACACGAACATACCGGCCGCCAACACCTTCACACTTATCGCGGCAAATTACTCACGCATCGGCAGATCCCGAGATTCCAGCAGATGGGGTCTCCAAATTTACCTACTGCGATTCGGCCAGCCCCTTCGCCGCTCGCCGCCAAATACCCTCGACGGCTTCCATGAGGATTCACGATTCACATCCATATCGACCCATCTAGAAATATGATCCATTACATCGATATCCGTATTGGGACACGATCTCGACATTTCTTCACTCTAAATAGCACTGAATGCGATCGCACCACAAGACCATATCCCGTCACGAGATCGAGAGGGCCGGTTCTGCTCCAATGACGGATGGCCCCACAAGATCGACTTGTTTTTTCAACCGGTACCGAAATGAGCTGAAGCTGGAGCCGGAACTGTACTGAACTCGAAAGAGGCTACTGCACACCCTCTGGGCCTGGGACAAGCTTCTCACTCTACTCTACTCTACTCTCTACTCTGTCCCTTCCCCCACTTTAGGCGCGTGGAAGTTTCCCTGTGGGCCCCTCCCTCCGGGTCCGGGTTTTGGCAGTTTGCTTGGCACGAGTGTGGCGGCTGTGCATGCATGTTGCCTAATCATTCGCCACGTGGACGTCACTCCTTGTACTGACCGTTGAATCTACGGTTGCCCAACATAAAGTAATTAAAATGTTTTAACAATCAGATTCCATCCATTAAACCGTATATTACACCAATTAAAATGTTTTAAAATCACATCATATCTCTTTCAAAAAACAAAAACAAAAATCACATCATATCCATCCATTCGACCCATTGAACTATATATCACTCCAATTTGAGTGACCACGGGCTTGTTCCCAACCAATAATATTTTTGAAACTTTTTAGTTTTGGTTTTATTTGCATCCAAATTGAAATCCAATAATGGGTTAGGTCTAAATCCAATTTTATAAATAAAAGTTCAAAAAAAAAAAAGACTCAAATCTATTTATACAAACCCATAAAAAAAGTCCAAGGATATTTAAAAATTTTTGAAAAGTCAAACGAAACATTATCCGAAATATCAAAGAAGTGGAGTAGTTATGAGCTGGAGTGAAATATGCTTGGGGAACAAGTCTTCACAATGGAGACGTAGAAAATTTCTTAAGGATCAAGACTCCACATGGAGTCGTGGAAAAGTTTTTGAGGAACAAGTTCCCTTATGGAAGACATGAATAATTACTTTAAAAAGTAGAGAGTGAAGAAATTCAGACTTGAACAACAAGTCTTCTACGTTTATAAAAGGAGTAGAGAAAGATGAAGCAAAAGACAATCAATCAATCAACTAATCAACTACCAAATCAATCAATCAACAACTCAGACTCAATGCCAATCTTCAGCAAACCCTAGTTTTTCAACAAGCTTTTAGCAAATTCAATCTTTTCAACAAGCTTTAAGCAATTTTGGCACTTTATTTCCTGGCTTTAGCCAAGTTTTTGACAAATTTCCAACAATGTTATTTCATTCATTCGTAGTGAAATCAAATATTTTCTCTAGTAATTTCAACATTCTAGTTGCAAGTTATATTCAAATCCAATGTTTACTTCAACAATTTCAACATTCTAGTTGCAAGTATCATTCAAATCTATCAATTTTTCAGCACCGTGTTATTTCATTCATTTTCAAGGAAATCTAATACTTTTCAAAGAATTAATTCCCGCAATAATCCATCAAGACATTTTCCACTTTGATTACGGGAACTATCAAGTGAATCCGTGAGAGCCTACATAAGATGATTAGATGTTTCGATATACGAGCCATTCAAGCTAAACACTTTAATTTCTGAAGACGCCTCGCACGCCTTATATTTTGTATTTTTCATGTGAGATTAAAAAATCACCACAACATATTTTTGGCACTCCCGGTGGGACACATCTTTGTGAAACATAACTCAATGGGACACATTGTTGTGAAACATCATTTGGTAGATCCAGATGCCACCAAAATTGAGAAGTAAAACTATATTGGAGTCTTAGGACTCAGAATTTGATGTTGTAAAAGCATCACATGAAGGATTTGTTCCAACCATGGTGGAGCAATTTGAAAGAAATACAACATATTTTCTCCAAAAAGCATTTGCATCAAACAACCCATTCGAGCAGGAAATAGGCATAAATAATATAAATAATGATTATATTTATGTTACTAATGTTGTTGAGTTTCAGGCAATGATCGAAAATCTACAGAGAATGAACGCGTTGACTGGACAACGTTTTGATGAAAAAATGGCTGCCAAACAGAGGTTGACTCTAAACAACTCAAAGTTATGTCAACGAAAACTAAAGACATGTCAAGGTATGCATAAGCTTTGATAGATGAAGCTGGTGAACATACCAGAAAAACATCCAAACGAATTAAGGCTAATGTTGCATAACGAGAAGAACAATTAATCTCAGGCACAAGAGGCTATATTGAAAGCAATCTCAAAGATGCCCAAACCACAAAGGTCAGAACCGACTTCTTGATTCATCAGGCAGCAAGCCAATGAGCTCCATAGACAACTATAAATTAAACTTGGGGGGCAGCTCCTTAGGAATTTTCAGGAAGCAGGTAGACCTCACCGCTCTCTTGAATAGGATCGAAATCGATATCTTCCTCCCCATAGGAGAGAAGAGGGAAGTTCGAAAAATTCCAATAGAGGATGTCCTAATCCTGTTAGGACAACAACTCCTTAAAGGGTGTATGCTAACACTAACCCGGTGACACAACCTGGAGTTTATAATGAGCCACTTCCTTTAGTTGGAGGCAAGGGGGGCACTATTTCACCACCCTTAAGGATAGGTATTAATAGAGGCCAGTAAATTTGGAGGCACTATTTCCTTAGCCTTTTATGCAGCTACTTCCACCACTATGAAATTTGGAGGCCATAAGGGAAGCGGTACAAGAGCTATACTGGCCTAGCCTTAGATAGGTTGGCCGCCTAGAATTCTATAAGCCATATCCAGAGAGGGCACAGGACAGAGAGAATCCTACTCTAAGAGGGTATAATTTTGAATTCTCTTTTATTCTCCTGGAGAAATGGATGTATCGATCGTGGAGCATGTATGCATTCACAATATACAGGAATCGCTAACTATGAAATTTTTTCCTATCTTGTGTTATTTCTCAACTCCATCAACAAGAGTCGCTTAGCCTGTATAAATCTAACAAGGAATTCTATCATGAGTCACAGAAATGGGAGAGATAGTTTTCACGACACAATTTTTCAATTTAACTAGAGATTTGCATAGCAGAATTATCAAAGGTAACTCAAAGGGGTGGAGAATTAGTAGAGTCATTAATCACATGTTTCAAAAGAATGAGAAATAGATGTAAAATCCATCTCCTAGAAACAGAGTACGTGAAGATAACACAGAGGGGACTTGATATAGAGTTGAGGAAGAAGTTCCAAGGTATGGAGTTCAAAGACTTTTATGAGCTTGCTGCTAAGGTAAAAGAGTATGAAGAATTACTTAGGGAAGAAAGACCTCCATGGGAACTTACTGCCAAGAGGTCAATTATGAAGAAATTGCAGTAGCAGATCTCCGAAGTATAGGTTCATTCATTTGTTCTCTACTGGTGAAGAAAGCGCTTGACTTAAGGAAGAAGTCACAAACCTCCAATGCATAAGCATAATATACTTTTGATTGAGGAAATCTTCCTTCTAAAGGAAAAATTCATCACTTTTCCCTAAGATCACCAACTCCCCAGCAAAGAGGAACTTAGGGGAAAAGTATACTGTAAGTATAATAACTCATGGAATTATGGTACTAATTCTTGTTGGAGTTTCAGGAATATAATCTAGGACAAAATCAACAAGGGAATACTAAAGTTCCTTGAGAAAAAATAGGCCATGGTGGTTGATGAAGATCCTTTCCCACCATTGGCTTCAGTCAACATAGCTGCTACGGATATGAGAGCAGTTCTGAATGAAAAGAAGGATGAGAAGTTTTCTCCTAATGTCAAGATAAGAAATGTATGGATTCCAAAACAATATATGGTTTATAAGGATGAAATTGTAGTAAAAGGAAAAGTGTCTACAACCAGAGAAAAGGAAAAAAATGGAAGGTATCTATACCATTCAAAATAGGAAATCAAGAAGGAGAAATCCTTCAAAGAGACATACTTTTCCAGAAGGAAAGGGCAAGAACACTTAAAGGAGGAAAATACCTCCAAGGTTTGTTGTCCCTCCTCTTGTTCCACCTGATCAAAAGTGGCATGGTGTTGAAACATAAGAAATTTCCCTAAAAGCTCACCAGAACTCAAAAAAGAAGGATGTAGAGACTGAGAGCTATGGAGAAAAGAAAATTACTTGAAGAAATGCCATAAGAAAATCCAAAAGAAACAGAGAATCTGAAAGAAAAAGTGAGGCCTACTTCAAGGAAAACCATGTTTGGAAGGAAGACTATAGAAGATGAAGAGTCTAGTTGCGAATCTGATGAAGAAATGGATTTAAAAACTATTATGATAGGTACATTTCTTGTTTCTTTGAAATGTTTTACTATTTCTCTAACTTTATTATATTTTTTCAACTTAAAAGAGATGAAGGAAAGCTTAGTAGAGGTAGAGAAAGAACATTTGCCAACAAAGGAAAAGCATAGTCAGAGGGTAATCACCATTGACCCCTTTAAAGAAAGCAAAACTTAGAAGGTGATATTGGAAAAACCTACTGTGGAGATGATAAGGCACATAAGACCTCTATATGTGAGAGCACACTTTAATGGTTACCCAATATCCAAGGTATTAATGGATAATGGATCAACAGTCAATGTGACGCCATTGAGGATGCTAAGAGCTTTAGGAAGAAACATTAGTGATTTGGTTGAAACAGAGGTGTATGCATCAACTTTTATTGGAGAAATCTCTAAGACTCTGGGTGTAACACCCCAAATTATACCCTAATAGTTTATTACATGTTTAGGGTATAATATAAGTAAAAGTTGCATTTTTTCTCGAGTACCCTGGGGCATTCAAGGTTAAATTGCAATTTGTAAAATAAGGACCCAAAGGTCATAATTTAAGAAGCATGATATGCTATAGTAAGAATTTAGATAAGTTGATGTGTAAATGGAATAAAATTGAGGGACTAAAATGCAAAGGCTAAAATCGTCCAAAAGAGGATAAGGCTAAACACGGCTCTTACGATAATACCAAAATATCTCATTTTGGCTTGCCAGTAAGTACCTGCTGGGGAGAGAAGCCATTCTAGGCTCTTTTTCTCCATTTATTCAAGGTTCTATTCGCTCAAAGAGAAGGAAGGAAAGCAAGAGGGAAAAAGAAGAAAGAAGAAGCAGGTCTTGGTAAACTGTGCCTGAATATCTCTTTGTATGAACTTCGTATGGAACTCATGTTTGGAAATACTTACCTGTTGAGTTGTGGAAACCCTAACTCTTCAATCGATGTGTATTTTGGCCGGGGTTTAAGTCAAATTTTTTTGTAGTTTTGTTTTGAAATGGTTTGATTCGTTAAAGATTTCCAGCTAGTTCTTATTAAACTCGGCCATTTCTCGCTTTCCAAAGACGACACCCTATGCCCAGTAATTCGATACTCATTCCGAGGCTCGCTATGCTCAGCATAAATTAATATGCCTAAAGAACCTCTACACTTGGGGGCAGACATCACGCCTAGGCTAAGCTACGCCCATTTCTTTGTTCTTTTTCTTCTGCTAATTCTAAAATTGCTACTTTTTGTTCGACTTCCAATGGAAGATATTTAGGCATAAAATTGGATTAATTGAGGATCTTAAAAAGTGAATGAAAGGGTCCGTACAAGTATAAAATTTATATGAAAAATGCTCTGTACCTCGTCGCCAAGGCAAAGCGAAGCTTTACCTCAACGATCCTGTTGTTGGGCAAACATTGTTTCTTGCCCTTACTTGCCAATGTGATTAAGAACAATATAACAAGATCGATAGTAGATATAATGTATGTCTGTCGGAGACTGAATAGTGAATGAATAAGCACATATGTTTAGTGAGACGACACTCGTGATTGCGGATATGACACCTGCTATAATGGTAGGCACGCCTCTCGTTCTCGCGACGACACTTCTGAGTTACGCTGTGGCCCGCACGCCTCTATTCAAGGCGACAACACCCGTGACAGGCTACAACACCTCCGGTTACGCGCACGCCTGCTTAGCGCGACAACACTCCTACATTATGCCACGACACCTCTGTTATGTGGGCAAACATGTCTCTATTCAATACCGCATCGCACCTTCTGCATCGACTGCGGCCGTCCTCCATTCATTGTTATTGGGTCTATACATGCAAACATTTATATGATAAGAATTTGAATAATGAACAAGAAGAAAGCATAAGAAATAAGTTATATGTTCTAATGCACTATGAAAATTCTTCAGATAAGACCCTGCTTTAGAACTCCTACTTCGGAGATATGGAAATTCCATTGCAAGAATATGTTGATATGAAAACTCACATGAGTGACTATGTTATTTGAAAACTCATATGGGGACCATATACGTAAATTTACATATGTATTATGTTATATGTATCCTCAGAATATGGACCACCTGTAAGTATCATATTCACTGCTTCCACTGCTATATGTGTTTAGCATGGGTGTTTCCATCCGTAGGTACTCAAGAGTATATCTGCAGGCATTCCACATCCACTAGGACCAAGATAGCACAAGATCCACCCGATATAGCTTTTATTCTCGCTTTTGTAATGAAACGTAAAAGTTTTTGTAATAGTGGAGTTCAAAGGACAAGTAAATGGACTCATGCATGTATATGTATTACGACATTTTAAACACCACTACGATGGTAGTTTTACATGTTATTATAGAAGGTATGGATTTGTTTATTGAATAATCACCACCAATGTTAAAGTCGTAAAAGAGTCTGTCCGTGTCATACTCATCTTGCCTGTGCAGGGGCATGACCGGGCATATTCCCTATTCACATCAATGTGGGTAGTAAGACTTCCTTATCAACTCTCTTTGTGATTAATTCTACTACTAACTGGCGAACACTTATTAAGCAGTTATCTGATCCATGCCAATTGGTCCGTGTCGGTCCTCCCCTACCAATCTACCACTCTCTCTCTTTCTCTCTCTCTCTCTCTCCTCTCTCTCTCTCTCTCTCTCTCTCCCTCTCTCCTCTCTCTCCTCTCTCTCTCCTCTCTCTCCTTGGAAAGGTGATGAAGTAGAAGTGGTATGGGCAGACAAACAACCTTCCATTGCAACCTCAGATTTTGTGGAGGCCAATTACTATGACCAAGAGTTTGGTCTAATAAAATTCAAAGGCAAAAAGAAGAATGAGACTCTAAGGGAAATATGCATGGAGTCTAGGGATACTGGTGACATTCAAGACCAAGTTGACAAACTTCTAAAGACAACTACTATCGTGCCTTTTAGGCCGATAAAGGGTCTAGTCATTGAGGAGATCGATAACTGGGCATTCATAGGTGAGAATGCGGTCGTTGAAACACATTCAAAAATGCAAATGTAGTAAGCCATCAAAAAAGTTGTAGAAGAACAGTTGTAAGACATTTGTGGAGATGAAGTAATTTATGAAAAGAATGTGTGACTGGAGGAAGAAATTAAATTGGAAGATTTGGCAAGCCCCCTAAATGGAAGACAATAAACCTCAAGTACATGATCCAGCGGAAGAAGTCAACCGGCACCTAAGAGCCAATGATTGGCCACGGCCTCTATCCCCTAACTCGAAAGAACAAATCATATCATTGTTGAAGGAATTCAAAGATTGCTTTGCTTTGAATTATGATGAAATGCCTAGATTGGATAGAGGCCTTGTGGAACAAGGCCTTCCCATAAAGCCAAAATTCCATCCCATAAGGCCAAAAATTCATCATTTCTAACAACCACCTAGAAGAATGTTCAAGGAAATGTATTCATGGCTGAGTAAATTGAAAACCTCAAAGGCTAAATTCATTGTATCACAGTAGCGCTGAACTGCTAACAAATATTGTTCCCGTGATGAAGAAAAATGGAAAACTTATGGTATGTGTGGATTTTAAAGATTTAAATGTTGCTACTCCTAAGGATATGTATGTGATACCTATTGCAGACATGTTAGTTGACTCTACTAATGATAATGAATTGTTGTTCTTTATTGATGGTTTCTCTAGTTGTAATAAGATTTTAATAGCAATAGAAGATATATCTAAGACTGCCTTTAGATGTCTTAGCTCCATAGGGACATTTGAATGGCTAGTCATGCCTTTTGGTATAAAAAATATATGTGCAACTTACCAAAGGGCAATGAATGCCATTTTCCATGATATGCTAGGCCACCACATGGAAGTATACATTGATGATATTGTGGTTAAATATAGAAGAATCAATGAGCATGTAAATCATCTAAGGAAAAGCTTTGAGAGGATGAGACATCATTAGTTGAAGCTTAATCCACTCAAATGTGCATTTCGAGTTCGTGATAGGAATTTTCTTGGGTTCCTAGTTCACCAAAGAGGGATAGAAGTGGACCAGAACAAAGCAAAAACTATTACTTTAGGCAATGCACCACAAAACAAGAAAGAACTCCAAAAGTTTCTAGGTCAGGTAAATTATTTAAGAAGATTTATCTCTAACTTGGTAGGTAAAATCAAGGAATTCTCTGACTTGGTGAAGAGGAAAGAGATGGAAAAGTTTACATGGGAGGAATGACATCAAGCAACCTTTGACAAAATCAAAGAGTGCCTCTCTAAACCTCCTGTTTTAATGCCTCCTATACAAGGTTAATAACAAATTATAAATTTATTATTTAAATGAGCCATTAATAAAGTCAGTTTTATAGCACAAACAATTCTAAAGGTCATGAGCAAAGCAGAGATGGTTTGAGGTCTTGTAAATCCAAGAGGAAGATATTCTCCAATTGAAAATTTATGTTTGGCCTTGTACTTTGCATGCACTAAACTGAGTCATTACTTGATTAAGTCTTGAGTTTATTTAGTTTTAGACTTAATTCGATGAAATGCACGCCTTTAACCGCCATTGATTACGTGGAGAATTGATAACAGTCCCTTGCTTGTCGACTCCACTTTTGGCTTATTTTCCACATAAATCAATCAAGGGACAAGCATTGGTAGATTTCCTAGTGGATCATCCTTCCCTGGAGATTGGGACAAAGCAAAGTGTGGAGCAAGAAATTTATGGAGCAAAAAAAGTGTTTGGATCCTCACATTTGACGATTCAAGCATAGAAAATTTAGCCGGTGTAGGAATAGTGTTCATCTCACCAAGAGGAGTAAATGCTACATTGTCTTTCAATCTAGCCTTCGAATGCACCAACAATCAGGCCGAGTATGAAGCTCAAAGATTGTTTAGAAATCCTACTGACTCAAAAAGATGTTAGGTTATTGAGATTTTCAATTGGTACTTCAAAGAATTAATAAAGGGGAGTATAAGCGGTACAACATATTAGCACCTTACTAGACTGCTGCCATTCAATTGTTAGATTCATTTGACAATGTGGAATTTGAACATGTTGCCTAGGGAATCAAACTGGGAGGTCAATGAGCTTGCTAAAATAGCCTTTGGTGTAAAAATGGGTGTAGAATTGACCCATAAGCTCATCATGATAGAGAAGAAGAATCACCCTTCAGTTTTTAAAAGGGGGATCAACCTAAACATCTTCAACAATGACATGAATATTGCTGGAGATTGGAGAACAGATTTCCGAGAACAGTTGGAGAATCCAAACAAGTGGGTTCGCCACAGAACAAAGGCTTAAGCTCATAATTTTGTTTTATTGGAAGGGGAGCTATACAGAAAAGGATTTAATGGTTTATTGCTCAAGTGCTTATCTTTCCCAGACAGCATAGAAGTTATGAAACAAGTTCATGAAGGAGTTTGTGGAGCTCATCAATCTGGAGTAAGGATGCATTGGTTAATTATAAGACACGACTATTTTTGGTTGACCATTCTAAAAGACTGCATCACCAACTCCAAAGGTTGTTAACAGTGCCAGAGATACAGAAGTATATAAAGAATTCCTACTGATGAATCTTATTAGGAAGATTCATCTAGCATCATCAAAAGGGCACAACTTCATCCTAGTTGGTTGCTACAGACTGTTTCACTAAGTAGGTGAAGGTAGTACCATTGAAGAAAGCAGAACATAAGGATGTGATTCAATTCATCACTACATAGGTTTGGAATTCCCCAATCTATCACTACTGGTCAAGGAACAATGTTTATTGGGGAAGAGATGAATTATTTTGTTGCGGATTATAGGATACAATTTATCAAATCAACTCATTTTTATGCCTAAGCCAATGGACGCTGCATATCTTAATAAAAGTGTTATAGAATCCAAGAGAAAATGTTAGTGAGTAATCTGAGAGACACACACAGATTTTATCAAAAAATGACGGGGTACATTAACTCCAAAAAGAGTTTACTGTGGGTAAGTCATTTTTCTCGACTATGAACAAGATGCAAAGATTCCCACTGAGTAAAGAGTGCATTGTTTAAGAGTGTCTAGGCAAAAATGGCTCGCATCTACAAGTGATACTGACAGATCCTAATTTTAAAACCCTCTTCAAGATCTCCCTGGTCCCTCTAGTGAAGTTCCCACTGCATAATCCCCTTAGGGAGGAACGGACCCCAACTTTAAGAAAGAAGTAACACTGCATTAATATAACACCCGCAACCAATAATTCTTGGTGAACCCGACATCATGGAAACCAGGAAGCTTCTGCAGACTCCACATCACGTGGCACAATAAACCTTCAGGTAAACCCGATTATAATCATTGTAACCTTTCCAACAATACCACATTTATAATCATTTCACAAAGTCTCAAAAATCCATTTCTTAAAATCAATAACTTTTCAAAATGGTTTAAAACCTCAATCCATGTACCAAAGTATAAAATACCGGCAATTTATCCATGAACTCAAAAGAAATTTCCAAATATTTAAAATGTTGACAAAATCCATGTTGAAATGATAACTTGTTTATATAAAAAACCGATAATTATATTTATGCATAATCAACTGCTCGAATTAAATAAGTTATATATATATATAATAATTAAACTCAATTATATATCATAATAATACTCCATAGCAAGAAACATGTAAACCACTCACGTAATTACAGATGCTCGGGCCCTCAAGCCCTCCGCAGAACGTTCTCCCGCTCGTGAGCTGTGAATATAATAAAAATACCATTTAGGCTCCATTAATTCAAATCAAAGATAATGACGCCCAAATGTCTTTTAATAATCTTAGAACTTGAAACTATCTAAATCGACCGTATATGTCCAATTATACGTTGTGCCCTATAGACCCTGGGTGACCCAAAATTGGGCTTTACCCGAGGCTGTTTTTTCGAAATTCGAACCTTCCAATAACTCATACAAATGTCCAATTCTCACTAATCCAATTTAATTTTGCCTCACCAACACCTGCGGTCCAATTTCTCGGTCCAAACCTTTTCTTAATTTACCCATATGACCTAAAATGGAAAACTAACAACTGCATGTCCAAAAATTTACAAACTTTATACTAACCAAAGCCTAAGAGACTGTAACACAACAAAGATTCTCATCTTAGTCCAAAGGTTGTCGAGTGGAATAAAAACTCAATCCCAGTCAATCTACCAACTTTGTTTTCACACATCTTTCAAACTTAGAACTGCAAAAATGTGAACACGGAATGAGTTCAGAGGGTCCAAGTAAATGTGGTGAGGGAGGTATGGGTCGCCTTGAATGGCCTGAAAATCAAAATCCACACCTACAGGGATGTCACTTGCTGCCGCTTTTGCTGCCAACTATGCGCCCATGCTGTCACTGGAAATTTTGACCGCAAGATCGCCTTGTTGCAAGCTCCTCCCTGCCTTGGCTGTTATGTAAAGGGTGGTGGCTTGGTGATCTTCTACCTGGGCTAAAAAACCCGTAGTTGGAGCTCTACAAATGGGTCAAACGACCCAGCCAGGTTCATGGTTTCAGGGAGCTTAAGGCTTGAGAGCCAAAATGAGGTGGTCGGGCTAGTGGTTCTCTTTGGCACACAAAACTATGTTTATATAGGGCCTAGGCCGCCAGTAAAAACCAAGACGCCGACTGTGAAATGTCACATTACGAACTCCCCGCCGGCAACCTTATCCTCGCAGTTCCTGATTTCTTCGACGTCAAACTGCCTCAATCAGATCACAAATGCACGAAATCGCGGTCTAATGAACCCAAAATTATCCATCCTTGAAAAAGTCAACTCGGCCCGCTACCAATTGCTTGGTCAAACTTAATAACTCCTACTAAACGCTTTTAAAAACTCAGATATTTGGCACGGTCGCTACAACCTACCCTTAAAGCAAAGAACTTACCCACTTAAATTTCGTATTACCTTCGCGCTATGGAAGAGAGAGATGGAGGATACCGGGCTCGTGATTTTAATCCCTCCTACCCAAGTCGCTCCGATCAGGTGGTTTCAGTGGACTCACTAAGGAGACATCCTCTGCTGGCGGCTCCTTCTCTCTACCCAGACCACTAGCCGCTCCTATGATATGTTATCCTCAACTCAATCTTTGGTGTTCCAACATGAGGGATTCAGAGATATATTTATGAGTGGCGAGATGTGGGAACACATTGAAAACACTCCGAAAGCCTCCTCCGACAAGTCGAATCTATGCTTTAATAGACTCCATCCTTCAACAATCCTCCCAAAAGGCCCCATGTAGCTATAACACTTTGTTTCCCTTGCTTCCGGTTTACTTACGCCTTCTCATGAGAGCCAAGAATACTCTACTCTAACCTCAAACTGCAGATCCTTTCTTACGCTGTCCCACATACTGCCCATCCAGAAATAAGCCTTCAACCAATGATAATATTTAACTTTGTCCACTGTCACAGGCTGCAAATCTCTGCACTAAGACACTTCTTTCGCGCCTCATTCCAAGATAGAGCGGCGGTAGATTGGCTCTCCACGCGTCTCATATGGTGACTCAATGTCAGAGATAAGACATATAAGGAACTCGCCAAAGGTAGATGGTCCATTCCAATGTCCCGAATGCATGCAGACCCTGGTCATATCCTTCCAACCGATTAGCCATTCCGATCATTCACTACCAGGCAAAAAGCTTTTACTCAAATCCAACTCGACACCTGGGCCTCCTTCACGAATCTTTCTCCAAACCTCGCTGAATTGCGAGACGATCCCTACTCAGAGATAGATCACACTTCAAGACCTGGGCGTGAACTCACTATATGGTTCATAAAGAGTCAACAGCTTTTTAAGAAAAAACTTTCACAAACAGAAACGCGCCGTGACTGGTGGTTTTGATCAACTGGCACACCAAATGTCGCCATGTCTCGAACCCTGGAGAGTCAGAAACCACAAAAATCCAATACAGAATGCGCCCCATTTCCATTCCGGACGGCAAAAACAGAAGTCCGTGGAGGCTTTGTCTCTTCCGCTTCACTTGAAAGACGCAGATGAAACATTTGGGATATGGCATTTTGGGAATTTCTTTCATCCCCGAATTCACCAATAATATTCCTTCAAGTAATGATACATCTTGGGCATTTCACTGGTGTGGCAGACACACATTATGGGCTCTCTCCCAACATTTTGCCTTTTAAACTTCAATTGTCGGAACGACAAAGCCTAGAACCAATCACCAAGGCTCCGCTGTCTGAATAGCAAACCGATTGTTCTCCCCTTTCCCCTCCTCAACTTTCTTTCTCATGTCACCAACAGGGATCTCTTAATCAGGTCTCGAGAATACGATCTACAAGCATCTACGTAGTTGGAAAACCAGCAAAAGGCTTCCCTGAAGCGGATAATCTCAACTAAAACTCAACTTTCACAACTCCAAATTCATCACGGAAGCTTGTATTGTCTGCATGATAGCTAAAGAGCCCCAGAGACTTCCCCGTCATAAGATCCGCCACTACATCTCGCTCACCCGGATGGTAGTCGACAATAAGTAAATCAAGTAACCCATAATTCCATCCACCTCCTCCGCCTCTTAAATTTAACCCTTCCAAACAAATACATGCTCTGTACTGTAATATCCACAAGTCTGCCCATGGCAAGTGATGCCCCACAAGTCTTCAATGCGAAATTATCAGAGCAAGTTCCAAGTCATGGTGGGGTGATAATTCAAATGGTTTCTTCAATCATCAAGATACGCCACTTATGTCAGACAACACTCAAAGAACCCAAACTCGGTGTGTAGCATCATTGTAAACTCCTAAACCCTCAAGGTCTCTCGGCAATGTCAAAAACAAGAGCCGACACTCAACTTTTCCTTCAAAGGTTTGGAAGCTTCCTCACACCGCCATCATTCAAATTTAACTCCTTTCTTCTGGCCAACAAATGAAAGGCGGTCCTCATTCTTGAGAACCTTCACCTGATAACCCTTCATGAACTCGTGACACCTCACGCTGAACCCAAGAAACTCTTACTTCCGTCACCGTAGCCGGTTGCTCCCACTTGCCAACGCTTCTACTTTCGAGGATCCACATAATTGCCATCGCCATAAAACCACATGTCCGAGAAATCCCACTCCTAGCTCAACCAAATTCACACTGCCACCTCAAGGCATATAGCCGTACGCTCTTAAAGCCTGTGGGGCACACAAACCCAAACACGTCTTCTTTATGTCTAACTGGCTTTAGTACACCAAGATATCGCTGATGAGAAGATAATGATAAAATCATCTATATGGATAAGACCTGGGGCCATCAAATCCAGCAAAGCCAGTTGGGGTATCAGAGTCCGAAGCATATCATTGAAACTTATAATGCCCATATCTCGTCCCGACGTCGTGCCTTTGGAATGTCCGATTCCCTAATCCTTAATCGATGGTACTCACCTCAAGTCAATCCGAGAACACTTCAAGACTCGGAGCCGATCAAATAGATCATCAACCAGGCAAAGGATATTTGTTATGAATGGTGACCTTATTCAACAGTCTGTAGTCTATACACAACCTCCAAGTATCATCCTTCTTCTTCACAAATAACACCGGCGCTCCCCAAGGTGAAATACTGGGCCTAATAAATCCCCTATCCACCAACTCTTGTAACTGAGTCTTCAACTCTTTCAACTCAGCCGGTGCCATTCTATAAGGTGGTAAAGAAATAGGAGCTGTACCAGGGACTAAATCAATGGGAAAATCTATTTCTCGTTCTGGAGGCAAACTTGGAAGATCGTCAGGAAACACATCTGAAAGTCCCTCACTACTGGTACATCCTCTAATCTCATCACACACGAGTGTCAACTACATGAGCTAGATACCCCTTACAACCTTTTTGAAGTAAACATCTAGTAGAAATGGCAGAAATCAAACCTGAAGGTGCTCGCCTCCGCTCTCCATAGAAGACTACTACTGGTAGTCCCAGTCGTCTAAATATCACCTCCTTGCGGAAACAATCCATTGAAGCATAGTTTGAAGCAAGCCAATCCATCCCAAGAATCACATCTAACTCCTTAAGATCTATATTAATATCAAATCATTCCATAACTCGTCTCAATAGAAAAACAGTCCACCCTTAAGCATCTAGAGACACAGCCATGAGACTCTCCCAGGCGCACCAAACCATATCCTGAAGAATCAGAGTCATCCGACTGCAACATAAGAAGAACTGTTTCCAAGAATAAATAATGAAACAAAATTAATTTCAAGGATCAGGTGAGGAAGGTATACAAAACACTGGATGAGTTTGCACAAAGAATGTACAACCCAAGGGAATAGAAACTAGGAGTTTCCACACATACTGCCGACAGACTCCGACCCTGAACCCTTCCAAGATTCCCCGGGTGGTCTCGCCTAGTGAAGTTCCCACTGTACAATCCCTAAGGAGTGTCCAATGGGACCCCAACTTTAAGAAATAAAGTAACACTTGCATTAATATAATACCTCAATATATATATATATATATATATATATATATATATATATATATATATATATATATATATATATATATATAAAAGTTCCATAACCGCCAAAATCCACAACCGACCTTATCTTACTATAGGGTCACAACCACAAACACATAATACGATGCGACTCATACGAAGCTCAAGACTAAGATCGAAAGCATTCTAAGAGTGTTTGCGAATTTGGGGTGGGTACAACGAATACATAGGTCCAATAAAACAAATATTAAAGATAAGATAGAATACTCGCAACCTTAGAAACGAGTGACTAGGCCGGCGCTGGCGCATCTCTGCGACCACTGCACCTGTAACGAATTTAAACAATAAAACGCGAGATAACAAACTCAAATGAAATCAGATAATTTATACTGAAAATAACGCTTTTATTTTCAAATTCTCTCTCAAGCACCTCATGTTCACTCCTTTATAAGGTTCTCCGTTTGAATCGCTTTCATAAAACCCAAATTTATACCCAAGCTATCAATGCAGGTACCATGCTCGTAAATTTAACTAACATCATTATCAAGAATCCTTATAACCCGAATTTATCCACAACATGTATCTGAGCATAAAATAGTATAACCATCATGTCATAAAATAATCTGAAAAATATATCTATAAATATCGAGATGGTTATATTTACTCATAACCAATAATGTACCGCGGCCATATATCCATAGTGAAACCGTCGGTAAACCCAACCCTCCCCACTCACAATCGCGGGCAACCAATAAACCCTGCAAACCCCGGGCACATCACGTGGAACTAATAACCTTCGGGTGAACCCGTATCACATGGCAATCTAATAAAACCAGATGACTGACATCACGTGGGCAACTAATAAAACCTTCAGTAAACCCACATCACATGGCAACTAATAACCTTCGTGAACCCGACATCAATGCGGGCAACTAATGTACCTTCGGGTAGACTCAGACATCACGCGGCAACTAATAAACCTTCGTGCAACCCGATTATAACTGGCTGTAACCTTTCCAACAATACGATTATAATTATTTCATTAAAGTCTCAAAATCACATTTCTGGAAATCAATAACTCTTTTCAAATGGTTTAAAACCTCAATCCATGTAACAAAGTATTTAAAATACCACAAATTTATCCATGAACTCAGGAAAAATTTCCAAATATTTAAAATGTTGACAAAATCCACATGAAATGATAACTTGTTTATATAAAACCATAATTATATTTATGCATAATCAATCGCTCGAATTAAAGTGTTATATATATAATAATTAACCACAATTATATATCATAATAATACCTCAAAGCAGCTTAAAATATGTAAACCAATTACGACTTCTGGCCCAGCCGTGAGTGTCAGAATATAACAAAAAATACTAATAGGCCCATTAATTCAAACTAGCACATGGGACGCCCAAACAATCTTGAATAATCTTTAGAACTCGTGAAACTATCTAAGTCGACCTCAAATGTGTCCAATTATACAAATAAGTGGCCCTATAGAATTCCTATGATCAAATTGGGGTTTTTACCCGGAGGTTAATTTTCTAAATTGAACCTTCCAATAACTCATACAAATGTCCAATTTCACTAACTAATTTCAATTTTTCCTAATTTGACTAATCGTGTCCTGTTCTGTCCAAACCTGATTTACCCTATATGACCCAAAAAATGGAAACTAACCAAACGATGTCCAAAATTTACAAACTTTATATCAACGAAAGCCCAAGAGACCAGAAATCAAATGTACACTCCACCTTTACCTTGGTCCAAAGGTTGTCAGGCTCTGAAAACTCAGACCACAGTCGCCAACTTTTTTTTTCTTCAGATCTTTCAAATGGTAAGGAACTGCGGAAAATGACCACTGAATGAGTTCAGAGGGTCTAAGAACGGTGAGGTGTATGGGTCGGCCCGGAATGACACAATTAAAACACCAAAATCCGACGACCAAAGTGGCCGGTCGCTCCACGCCACCCCAATTTGCCTCGTGCTCTTCCCTCCCGGCCTAAGTAAGGTGTGCAAGGTTAGTAGCCTAAGTGGACGCCTCCCACGGCTAAACCCGCGTAGTCTACAAATGGGCCAAAACGACCCAGCCCGGGTGTTCAAGGTTTCGGGAGTTTTCTCAGTGGCTTGAGCCCAAAATGAGTGTGTGTCACTGGGGCTGGGGGTTCTTCTGCACGCAAAACTATGTTTATAGGGCCTAGTGTCGCTCTCTTCAAAATGGAAGACACGCTCTCGATTAATCGATAAAATGTCACGCTTGAACTCCCAGGCCATAACTTTTTATACGTAAGTCGGATTTTGACGTTCAACCCGTCTATGAACTCGTATCGACGAGGCCTACGAAAAGTTGTCTTAATCAACCCAAAATTATCCATCCTTGAAAAGTCAACTCAGCGGCCCACATACTTTAATTGTTGGTCAATTCCGTCAAACGCTTTTAAAACTTCAGGATATTTGGCACGGTCGCAGGCAAGATATGAGCTATGATGATGGAACTTGAATCAGCAGAAGATAGTTAACATAAGCCTTTAATAAACATGTTGATTTAGAAAATAAGGTCAGAGCATATAAAGAGAATCAAAAGGAAAAGCTTTGAAGTAGAGCTTGTTTGAAGAGATTATTTTGCTAGTCAGTTCCAGAAAGACAAAGAATTGAGTAAAATGGTTTGTCATCAGAGGACTCAAAGTGTATCAAGTACTTCCTGGAAACACATACTGATTAGCAAACTTATAAGGAGAGCCACACAAGAAGTTCATCAATGGGAAATACTTGAAAAAGTACTTCCTTACCATGTGGGAAATTATAAGAAATTCCCAAAAAAATTAGGCCGATTCCATGACCTTTAAAGGTGTAATGTTTTGAGAATATTCTATATTTTGGAATAAAGTAGGCTTTTTAGCCACTGTGTTCTCAAGCATCTGCTATCTAGCATAAGATTCTGTTATATCTTTTTATATTTTTGAATAAAGTAGGCTTTAGCGCCTTTGTTCTGGGCATTCAAGTTCTCCGCATAAGATCTGTTTTATTCTATGTTCAGAGAAAAGTAGGCTTTAAAGCCGCTATTTCTCAAGCATTCAAAGTTTTTCTAGTATGTTGTTTTGTTCTATGTTTTGGATAAACATATATCTAGTAGGCTTTTAGCCACTGTTTCTCAAATATATAAAATTTTCCAATAACATACATTTCAATATATTAGTAGGCTTCTGAGCGCTTATTTTTTTCTGATTCTCCACGTCAGGAGATTTCAGACTGGAGTATAAACAGATATTTTCAAAGAAAGTAGATTCAAGGACCACTTTTAATCAAAAATAGAGTTACATCATCTTTCCACAAACATCAGCACACATTAAAAGGTAGGCTTAGATGCCACCTTGATCCACTAATGCAAAGTCATGGTTGTAGTGTATGTGTGTTGGTGTTAGTGATTTTTTCGCAATTCATATACTCATCAACACACATCAAAAGCTAGGCCTAGATGCCACCTTGATCCACTACTGTAATGTCATGGATGTAGTGTATGTGTGTATCAGTCAGTGATTTTTCCATAATTCATTCTTTACACACATCAAAAGGTAGGCCTAGTACCACCTTGATCCACTAATGCAATGTCATGGCTTAGAAAATGCGCGGTCGGGTGTCGCTGATTTTTCCTTGCACCATTCCACAAACATTAGCACATATCAAAAGGTAGGCTTAATGCCACCTTGATCCACTAATGTAATGTCATAATGAGTGTGTAAAGTTGTAATGCTTTAATGAGTCTCCAAATAACATCTTAGGAAAACATTCAAATTCTTCCTTTTCCACAAGAAAATGGTAATGATAAGCCACTTAACAAAGGTAGGAAAGGGAAATATTAGCCTTAGCACAATCACTTGTCATATAGGCCGTGGAGTACAAACACAAAGAGAAAATAACACAATGAGCATAGGCGAGAAAGAAGCTTTACAACTGAAAAAAAAATGCCAAATGAATGGTTACAAAGTTCCCAAGTCAAAGTCTTAGAAGTTTATAATCGTTCAGAAATGTCAAAGTCAGATCATGGAAAAATCAAAAGAATGGAGAGAATCCCAATATCCAAGGCAATGTCAGTATACCAATTTCCGCACTCAAACCAATATAGTTAGTTTTACCGCTGAAGCTAAGAAATGGCTAGTGACTCGACTTTCTACATGTTCGTCGTGCTTATGGCATCACCTCGCTCCACCAAAGAGGTCGCCATCTTTTCAGCCTTCTTATTCAACATGTTGATACGCCTTTGTCGGAGCATCATTTCAACCACGCGTAGCTGTTTACAGTAAGTTGGGCTTGATCAAATTCTCTGCATTTTCTGGTCTCTTAAAAAGATCAATGTGGAGAGACTTATGTTGAATTTCAAAGCACGATCAAATGCAGGAAAACATAAGAAGTATGAGCTGAAGCCTCTGAAATGAAAACCTTGACCGGTGCACTGGAAGCCATGCTAACACCGCCGTAGCCGCACAAAAGTATCATTCTAATAGCAGACAAAGAAAGCAAGTCTAAGCCAAGAAAATAGCTCATAGTAGAGCGAGTTGTAGCCACGTCTCAATCACTAAGAGGACGTACTGAGGACTGGGGGCAGGAGTAGTCTGGTCTAGGAAAGATAAGTCCAAAGAGAAATCTGTCTCCGCTTCTATTTGGAAAACTGATCTCGGTGAAACCTAGAAAAAAAAAAAGAAAATAAGGCAAAGAAAAGAAAAATACAGGATAAAGATGAAGGTGAAGAACGAACCGGAGAAAGAGTAGGCCGAGAAGCAGTTCATACCGCCTTCTCCGGTGTGGTAGCCCTTCATCCAAAGAGTCTCACGCTGCCTCTATCTCAAAGAAAGTACGCTAGTATCTTGAGAATTATCCTCACTCAAGCTTTTTTCTCACATGCCGAATTCTTGCTCACTATCCTTAGAAGGATCTTCCACTTCTTCAACTCAACACGATCATCAATGCTGTTGAGAAATCAAATTGATATATGTTTACGCAATGACCTTAGATTGGAAGAATTCCTCACACATCCTGTAAAGCTTCTGGACTTGTGTCGACCATCGAATGGTTTTCTTCTCGCCATCTCGAGTTTATCAGAGGCCTACTAGGAGAAGCCGAATTCTCAGAGAAAAATGAGGAAATCAACATCGGCAAATTTATGAATAAAAATACAATAAATGATTATTTACCCTGGTGAAGGGGTGGAGTGGGAGCTCAAAAGACACTCATATCCCACCAAGTAGAGAAGGATGGAGCCATGGATAGAGAGGTAATCCCAATGGAGCATGAAAGAGTGTGATATTCCTTAACTAGTGTCTATGCAAACTCCAAGTCTAGCTAAGCATGAAGTAAATGAGGTAAAATCATAATGAACTGTTGGAAACCAAACTGGCTAGCCCAAATACAAGGAGGTTAGGGCTATAGACTAGTCAGGGATGCAAACATCGAAGATGAAAATGAAAAGCAACCTCCTGAAATAAGTACTCTACAAGCAACACTAGCAGAGGCCAAAGGACTCTCAAATTCCTGCAAATATGGCTGAGATGAAAGGTAGAATCTTACTCCAAATTGATATATGTGAAGAATCAGACCTCAAGTATAAGTGTATCATGCCCGATCTACCAATCCCAAGAAGAAAAACATAAGATCATCAAAAGGCATCGTACGTAGAAAATGCGCAACATGAAGTCCCAAAGTCTTGTAAGAGGTAGGTTCCTTGTCCGAAATCTCTAGAAAATATGCAAAGAACCACATTTGTACGAACCATAAGGCACCGCCATCTTTATGATAAGGCTCATCAAAAAAATATTTACTCATGGCCTGATAAACTAAGGCCAAGAGTAAAGTGCCCTAGACATATAAGGTTGACTAGATAAGTGTCTTTGCCACAGTACTCCATGTGTTTCTTCCGTAGTTGGGAAAAACACATATCAAAGATAGAGAACCCATAAAACTCAACATGCTCAAGCCATGACTTAACCTCAGACATCGATATCAAAGTTTGGTCAAGATATGTAAAAGCAAGAAGTCTGAGCAAAGAGAAGAAACCTCTGTAGCCTGGAGAGAAGAGTCTTGAATATCAAGTAGACATAGTGCATTGATACCCTAGATATGTAGGCCTGTGAGAATGGTAATATCTCTCAATGTGATGGAAATGAGGTCAACAGGGAGTAGGAAAGAGTTAATACTCTTGGACCATAATTTTGGCGTGACAATCATCAACTCTACGTCAAGTGAAGTGTTTATAGTAGTAAGATGAATGAATCGCTCAATCCCCAATGCCATCGTACCTTTGAATGCGGGACATCCTAGTGAATCAGCACTCCATCATTCTCAAGCCCCTGCCATGATTCGCTGGTTTAATACGCTATAACTTTTTCCAAGAAGTAGTTCGGTCGTTGATCTCAATGGGAAAGGGAAACTAGGTGGAGAAGAAGATGCTTCTCCAAGAGAATGTGTGAACTCTAACCCAGGTAAAGGGTGAAGAATAGTACTGCAAAGCACAATATGATGTCAGAGCTAACATGGATTAAAGAAGAAAGAGCACATATTTGGATTACCTCAATGAAGATGGAACTGAGTTGGAAGACATAGAACCAGCACGAGAAGCTCTTAAAGAAATAAGTACAAGAAAGTTAGAGTCGATACTAGTTTGAAATCTCAGGCTACAAGGCTGAGAAATATTCAATAAGGCAGAAATCTGTCTAGCAAAAAACTACCTTTAAGCTGTTTTCGTTGGTAGACAAATCAAAATTCTTTGACAATTTGTGACCTACAATCTCCTAAAGAAAAAAAAAGCTCAGTTTTAGATCATTCAACCCAAGGTTGTTGAAAATCATTCAATAGGCACTTAAGAAAAGTTCAAAATAGCCAAATAGCTTCCAAGAATTTTTTCGAAGGTGTATTCTTGACTTTGCCAGAGTCTACACCTAATTAAATCTTTGTAATATGCTAAAGAGCTTCAATGAATTTTTTCGAAGGGTGTACTCATGATTACTTTTAAAATATACACCCCAAAAAAAGTTCAAAATAGTCAAACGGTTTCCAGGAATTTTTTCGAAGGTGTATTTTAGACTATTTTCAAAGTTTATGCCTAAGAAAAGTTTCACAATAAGTCAAAAAGCTTTAATGAATTTTTCAGGCAGGTATTTGCTTCACGCCTGATCCCGTTCAACCCGACTATGATCCGAACTAGCCTCAAGGAGCACATTCATCTATACTATATACAACGGAATACAAATATAATCATATTCTCTCATCTGAGTTTGCGATCTTATAAATATACTTATACATATGTATTTCTAATGGCAAAACATCGAGATTAAGTGAAGTAAATACTGGTGAGCACCTATCTCTCGAGATGATTCGCTTCTCGTTGATGTGATGTCTTGTCCTCTAGCCTCCTTCTTTAGTACCTACACCTGATTAACACTCCGCGTTTTACGCTTAATATGAACATAAGATCGATAACCACCATCAGACTGGCCATGCCTTATACATATGCATTCATATAACTATACATATTCATATAACTTTTATTACTTATCATCTTTAAGAATACGCTTATCGCATGTCAACATTTTTTCCCTGCTATCTCGTACTATGTCTTTGGCATATCTTTTATCTATACTTTTACTGTATTCCTATACTTATCATATTTCTATTCTATGTCTTATTGCATTCCATGTACTATTCATATACTTCACATAGGCTTTCATGTGTTTTCATGTACTATATTTTTCATATACCTTTCTCTTTTATCTACTTTCTATCCTTTTCGTGTACTATACTTTGTACTTTCCATATACCTATTCATGTATCGTTTCCATATACTATTTTCATATATCTATATTCATGTACCGCTCATTCTTACAATCGCTTTCCTGCTATACTTTTCATATGGCTTTCTTTTATGTGTAATTTGCATATGTTGTCATATACTTTCATATGATATTCATATACTGTGGCTTTCTTATATTTATGCATGTTATATAATTTCATTTTCATGCTTTCATGATTTGTGATTTTTTCATATACACATTCCCGACTTACTGTTTCAGAATCGTTTTATATTCACGCATAAATAAGCATGCTTCTTTACATCATGTCATATATTCTATACATGTTACTTCCTTTTTAGGTTTCATGCTTCATAAAAACAGAAGCGGATACTTCGAAATAATCGTATGTATCGCGTATTTATCACTCAGACGAGACGCTGATCTCTATCTCGTATGCACTCCGGTTGTACTATCACCGTGACAGACAAACATCTCTATCTCGTTTATACTGGTATCATCACCGTACAAGACAGCTGACCTATGCATGCTATATGGTGACCCTTTCGCTACCATGGATCCAAAAAGATCGATCATGCGTCATCAATTCAAACTGGGCTGAGCATCCCGTTTGCGTATATACGCAAAGAATATTCTATAGCATGCCTATCTATCCTCTACCGTGCTCTGGGCAGATGAATCACTACTTGATGCTTTTCTGCATATCTCATAAGCATGAATAACTATTGTTATCATAATTGCTTATGCAATATATATTTATCATTACTTTAATTTGTATTCGTTTCTCATATCAAAAGATATCTTACATTACTGCCTTTATATTTCTATAATACATATATTCATATCTTTTTCTATCATTTAGTTTTTATCTTCGTATTTGCTATATGTAATCCTATCATATATCATAATAATGGTCATGCATTCTGTATTCATGCAGGTTCATATATATCTTATATCATTTATGCATCATATCCTTTATGCGTTTCTATCATGATTTAGCTATTCATGTACTTTCTATATTTCTATCATGTATGCTTTTACTCATTCATATATTCATATATGTACCTATCATTTGTGTACATGTACTCATTCCTATGCTTGGTCATCTTTTACTTATCTTTATCGTTCTTAGCATTTCTCGTGATTTCTTATCATAAAGTCTCTAGCATGCTTCCTCTTATTCATTTCCTGTATAGTCTATCATATATTCCCATCGAGAGTACGATTCCCGCTATGTCTTTATCTATTCATACTTTTTATATTTTCATCTTATAATAGTCGCGTATTATACTTTCCTATGATTTTCATATATTTTATCTATCATATATTCAAGTATCATATATTTTTAGTGATATACATTTCTGTATATACTTCTTTTTCATGTACTTTTATGTTCATGTTCATGTTCATATTTCATTTGCTTTCATGTGTTTCATATCATATTCATGCTTTTCAGTTCCTCTATAATCCACTTTGAAATTGAATCATTCCGCGAAATTGACCATCCAAATTGGGTTATGGCATTTTCATTCCAAACTAGTCATTTTAATTGTTTACACTCGATCGCTTGAAATACCCATTTTCCAATGTCTTGTCTCCATATTTACACTGGTTCTTTTGTACTTTTAAAGCTAAGGTGCTATGGTTCTCCAACTGAATCACCCATAAACTGCAGCACCGAAACTCGAGTTATGTTCTAAACAACTCGGACTATTCTATGATCCAACTAATGCAGGAATTGGCTTGCACATAGCCCCACTTTGAGTGAATTTCTGGGCCACTTAGAGTTAGAATTTGATGATGCCTATGTATGGATGTTTGGTTCTCCTTGAAGTCTAGTTTAATTAGCCACTTGAATCACTAAAATCGGATATAAGGTCGAGTGTTATGGCTAAAATACGAATACCGGGTCAAAATGGGAAAGGTGGTGTACCGCGACCCGTAACGATACAGTTCTAAGTTGATGGTCAGACTCGGTACAGTCCAAGGTGTACCAATACAGATCCCTCGAAAATGCCCAGAATGTGTGTTTTTCTTCCATTTTTCCATATATTGATACCCAAATCAACTTAATACTCTATATACACGTCAAGATCACTCCAAATTCATCTTATAATCTCAATTTTACTCAATTCATCTTTCATTACATATCTTTCTTCAAAAAATTTCCATGAATTTATCCCAAAACCATTCTAACAGCGGGTCATAAACCCATACTCAAAACCAAATGATGATGAGCTTACAGGTTTGTCTCTAAAACCCTAACTCAATTGCTTCACTAAACCATAATCCAACCCCTGCAAAAGTGAGGATTCCATACTTATATTAACCAAGCTAGAGTTTTTCAACTCAATTTCATTCAAACTCTAGAGTTATATCAAATTCTTAACTAAACCCTAGGTTTGGAACTCATAAAATTTCCTAGAATTCCATACAAAACCCTAAGATCCTTACTTTCCATGTAATATCCATACCAAAAATCATAGAATCCATACTCAAGGTTAGTTTCATGTACTCTTGCTTACTCTCCTCTCTTTCTTCTCTCTTCCCTTTCTTCTCTTTCTCTTTCTCTCTTCCCTCTTCCTTCTCTCTTTCCTTCTTCTCCCCTTCATCTTTCTCTATGGTTTTGCTCTCTTCATAAATGGGAATAAAAAGACATTTGGGAGATCACCTGATTTATCCCTTTTTCTATGGTAAGGCCTGTTTACTACCAAAACCTATTTTTGCTTTTAACTTTCTCATTTTTGCATCTTCGTCCCCCCCCATTTCTCTCCTATTTGCACCATAACTTTATTCCAAATTCTTAGCTTCTTATATAATATCTTTGGGCTTTATTACTCGGGGTCCTCAAGTAGTAAATACTTTACCTTTGTCTCATTATTCATTTCGGGTTCTCGTTTTATTTCCCTAAAAATTCCATTTAGCTTTAATATACTTAAAAAGTCCGAAAAACTCATAGTATATTTTTATTACAAAGATTCATGATTTTTCAAAAGAGACACTTTATAAAGTTCAAAATAGCCAAACGACTTTCAAGAATTTTTTTGAATGTGTATTTTAGACTATTTTCAGAGTTTGTACATAAGAAAACTTTCGTAATAAGCCGAAATGCTTCAATGAATTTTTTCGAGGGTGCATTCATGATTATTTAAAAAAAATATAAACTACGGGAAAGGTTTATAATAGCCAAACGGCTTCCGTGAATTTTTTCTCGGGCGTATATTTTAGTACTCTTTCAGTATCCGCACCTACAGAAACTTTTGTAATACGCCTTCTAACAACTTCACTAATTTTTCAAAGGTGTAATTTACGACATTCAAAATATACACCTCGGGAAAGGTTTAGAATAGCCAAACGGCTTCCATGATTTTTTTTCGAAGGTGTATTCTCGACTATGTTAGAGTTTGCACCTCATAAAACTTTTTGTAATAAGTTGAAAAGCTTCAATGAATTTTTTCTAAGGGTGTACTCACATTTATGTTTGAAATATACACCCCGGGAAGTGTTCAAAATAGCCAAACGTCTTCAAAGAATTTTTTTGAAGGTGTATTCTCGACTTTGTTAGAGTATGTATCTAAGAAAGCTTTCATAATAAGTCGAAAAGCTTTGACCAATTTTTTCTAGGGATGTACTCATGATTATGTTCAATTTCTACACCCTAGGAAACGTTAGAAACAAGTCGAAAGCTTCAAAGATTTTTTCAAGAATGAATTCAAGACGATTCTTCAAAAATTCTGCTTTCAGGAAGAGTTTCTAACAACATTAAAGAAAAGTTTCAATTTTGGGCATCAAAGAAAGCAAAGAAAGCCTGAAACTTACATCTAAAACATGTTTCTTCATGAGAAACCCCAATCAAGAAAATCAGAAAAGTTTGATCTTTTAACACTTACCTACATCATCTTCTCCATGAGCGGTAGTGAAGGGTGAAAATTTTCTAGCGTGAGCAACTCTTGCGATGGATGACAGAAACAACTGGCAATGATGATTTTCTCCAATTCCAACAACGACAAATTTGACGTCGGTGGAAAATACTTTAGTAGTGACGCTAACAGATGACGGAGGAGCAGTAGCGGTACGAGTGTCAGCTTCTCCGTTGGAGGCGCGAGCGACGATAGTGGGTTGTCGGTCTTCTTAGTCAATGGCGCAAGCGATGGTAGAGGCTTCCCGGTCTTCTTCGTCGACAACACGAGTAGCAGCTTGGTGATCTTCTCCGTCAATGACACAAACATATTTGACGGCAGGATTTGATTTGGAGATGTGAAAAGCAGATGACGGCTCCGATTGTAGCGTCTTCGACGAAGATAAAGGCAACGATAATGGCACCGAAGGTGACGGTGGTGGTAGTGGTGACAGCAACGACGGCGGAAGGAACGACGACGGTGAAGAAGATGGAAAAGGTGAAGTAAAAGGGCTTCCTTTTTCCAAACAAGTGGAGTTTGTTTTAGAAAGAAAAAATAAATTCTTTTTTGGAAGGAAATAAGGAAATTCTAAAATTGCCGGTAAGAAGTCAGATATTTTCTTTCGTAAGAACAAAATCATTCATCATGGTGTTAACAAAAGCTGGCGCTTAAACTCATTTACTTAATACTCAACATTTTTCTAATTAATAATTGTCTCTTTATTTGATACGACTTGGCTCGTTCTTACCGTTGAAACTCCACATCATGGGTTGAAAGATGAAGTTTGGGTTTCATGATTGAAAATAAACCCAAAAGAATATTTTTTTAGGCTTTAATACATACAATATACACTACCTAGGTCGCAAATGTATATACACTGTTTGCACCAATCGAAAATTGGCTTCGATCTAAGAACGCACAGCCCAAGGTCTAAGTCCATTTAACAAGTTTCAAAGCTGTTGTTCTAAATCCATTTCCAGACAACCCAGAAAAAGTCTACGATTATTTATGAATTTTTTAAAATCTGGAAAGCCTAACAATGTTATCCAGAGTTTCACAGGTCTATAATATAATTATGAGATATACTGTGAACAAGTCTCACATAATGCAGATTTAAAATTTCAGGATCAAGATCAATAACGAAATGAGAAGGCTGTGAATAAGTCCCATTAACTTTAAGACAGCAGACAATACTTTGTGGAAAGCATATAGGAGAACTGTGACTTAAGAAGCTCTCACGTCATAAATGACAAAGAAGACTGGGCAAAAGACAACAACCCATAACAACCTAACTAACAACTTAGACCTTTAATAATTCAAGAATCATAACTTTTCAAATGTTCTTCAACAATTTTATTTACAACAAGCTTTCACTCAAGACTTTATTTCCGGCTTAGAGGTTTTCGCAAATTTCGCATCGTTATTCTCATCATCTCTGAACAAATCAAACATTTTTTAATCTACATTTTGGCTTTCAGCATCTAATCTGGCACTTTTATCAAGTTTTTCAAGATATATTGTTTCTATAGTCAGCCAATGTTTACTTCAGTACTTTCGTGATTCTCCTGGCAAGTAATATATTTAACATTATACTAATTTTCATTTTGTGTTATTTCATTCGATTTCATGGAAATCTAATAATTTTTTCCACAACTTCTTCTAATCTAAATACATTTCCATTTGTACATTTTCTATTTCGACATAGAATCACGTTTTAATGCCGACCATCCGATTCAAATGATCATTGACTCAATCTTTAAATCATAAATCAATAATTTTTTCTATTCAGTCATTGGAATGGGATGGACCCAATGAACCCTTGGGGTTGATGATTTCATTACGGGGAAGTGTTATAGCAAGTTTGAGTTTTTAACGATTAAATTTGGATTTTTCTATAAAAAGATGTCAAAATATTCGGGATAGAAAAGTTGAAGCTTTTTTTAACAAAACCGTTTATCACGCACCAACGGCCTTCAAAGATCGCGTGTCCATGTGAGCGAGGAGGATGTAACACGTGGGCCACAATATGGAGGTGATGTTGAAGCGTTACTGATTAGTAAAAGACAAAATTTGGGGCTGCCAAGTGGACACTAGGTGTGAGACTGGTGGCTGTTAGGTATGAGGACACGTCACACGCACGCGATTAGGAATACGGATTAGAAGAAATTTGATTCCGTGAGGGAATGGGGAATGGTGACGGTGACTTTTTTGAATTTTGGTCAAGTGAAATGGGTGGACAACTGGAGGTTGTTTTCTTCTCTTTCTCATCCCCTAGTGAACACCTTAACACTAATTAATTAGAGTTTGAAACTAATCTAATTTACACCTTCTCTTTCACACTCTATCAAACTAATATTATTTAAATTAAAATTTCCTAATCAATTTTGACTTTGATATGTGCTGATTCTGTATATTTCCAACTAAGCCTTTGTTGAGAACAACAACGATTTTTATAAGTAGTTCTAAAGCACATAATGATTGGGATTTTTTTTTTTTTTTTTTAATTTAAAATAGTTTTTAAGAACGATATTTTAAAACAGTTGGTACTGAGGGACACTTTTTTTCAAAAAAAAAAAACTTTTATAGGTAATTGAGAAATATATGATTTTGGCTGATTCTCTTATTTTAATAATAAATTCATAATTATATTATAACTAAAGATTTGTATTTATAGCCTAGATAACCCTTTTGATACACTTTGAAAAACTAATATTTGGAGTAGCCTTTTTATGATAATGGAAGTGTCACTTCATTTTAAAGTTTTTTAAGTTCAAATTGTCTTTGATAAAATGGCTTAATTTGTCTTCCCATTATTCCTATGACAACTATTGTTTACGTTTGAAATTTTTTAATGTTTTAAAACTACAATTTCATTTTATTTTATTTTATGATTTTGTTTTATTTTTCACCACGCAAGAAAATATTGATTAATTAATATTTTTAAAGATATATATGTTTTGATAGTAAACAAACATAAAAGATTTAGAATTAATATTACTTTTAGTTAATCCAATTGTTAGAGATGTTAAGGGTGGGTTTTGGATGGGTTACTATTGTCATATTCTCACCCCAATTACATTGTTATTCCATTCTAGCTAAAACTATGTTGCATGCTTATCTCGCCACTAATTAAACTTATTATGAGAGTTTATCAACCCCACTGCATAATATTCCGACTTAATTTTGAAGTTAATCGAATCGAACTCAAGTAGCTTGTCGAGTCGAAGTTCGTGCATCATAATTAAATTAATATTCCAGAGTTTAATCGAGTTTTACTATTTTATTATTTATTAAATTAAATTTATATCCTTACTACATAAATAACCTTAAAAACCCTAGATCTTTTATTAAGTTTAAATTTATTCGGGCTTAATTGAGTCGATTTCGACTATAATAATTTATTAAATTTTAATTGATTTGAGTTTTGTTGAGTTGAGTTCAAGTAGCTCAAAGATATGAACATCGTCAACTTGTGAGGAGACCCGTGATTGAATTTATCTCAAAAGAACCGCTCTAGTCTTCGAATAAGATGGATGACTCAATTCGCTGTTATAGTGAAGCAAGAACCTTATGATAGGGGATACGCCTACAATGTATCGGCTTAAGATCCTGACACTGGAGCAAGTCTTGATGAGAGCACATGAATTAAACTATAAGTCATAGTGTTCTTTCAAGAACCATAGGGTGGTAAATCAACTCCTCAATTTTATCATCTATAACAAGTCTCCAAATTATAATAGTATGGGATAGGCAGTAGGCCCTAAACTTTCTAAATCAAACAAGGCAACTCCTAAACAAATTTTTCTAAAAGAATAACCCTATTTAAACCAACAAAACAAAACTTTAAATGTAAGAACATCCTATTGACTTGGAGAATAAATCTTTCATGAAGAAAAATAACCCAAATCAAAAACAAAATCTACAGTACTTGAAATAGAAATATATTTAGCACCTACAGTTTCACTAAAATTTCTAATAGCGAATTCTTCCATAATTGGGACGAATTCTTAATGTATGTTTGTGGTGAAGCTCTGGCATCACGACTTTCACAATATGTTTTGATTCTCATCATTCCTCTTCTCGAAAAGATGATCACTAATCTTAAACTACAACAAGAGACACTCATACTGTTAAATACAATATCTCAGTATCCATCCCTTTCTTTTGGGTTCAAGTAATACACAGAGGCAAGACATGATCAACCACCTCTCCACTTGGCTTCAAATTTTTACTCCTACTATAAACCACTAGGATCATCCCTCAGATTTGTGACACTAGAATCTCCATATCAAGGAAGAAACAACACTAGGCAAAGAAGAATCAAAAAGATCAATATTCAAAGCGCCTTTTTGTGCCAGTACAAACATAGCCTGTTAGAATAAAAAAATTCTCACGAGCTCACTATCTTTAAGGAAGCCTTTCTTTGTCTTCCTCTTTCATCGCTCACTGATCTTTTTTCCTTTGTTGTTCACTTTAAGATCTTTTTTTTCATTCACCCTCTTTTCTTCTCTCAATTTCTTTTTCCTCTCATTTTTCTTCCTTTTTTTCTTTTCTTTCTTTTTCTTTCTCATTCTTTTTTGAATCACATTCTTGCTTTAACCTCACTCTATCTTCACACTTATTGAAAAAGGCTCATCATAAAGGTATATGAGCTTATGTTTATTATCCTCATGAAACTAAAAGGACTTTAAAACTATCATGGTTGCCTCCTATCAAATTGCTAAGACCCACCTAATAAGATGCTAAGCATACATAGAGACAACATCACAAAGAACTCACATGACATGTTTTTCCAATTTGAAATGACAAGAACACTTGCTTTTTTAAATCTATCACCCCCATTATTATCTAACCACTGCAGCCTTATAAGGTCAATGATGCTTACTGGTTAGCAACCCTAGTTTCTACTGTGTGGTGCTAGCGACATTAAGTAACCCCACCATCAACAGATCACTACATACCCAAGAGCTGGAATGTGAACTTTAGTGTGAAAGTCTTCCCCACTTCTCACAGAATCTCATCCTCTTCCTTGGCTTGCACACTTAAAGCCCTCCTTGCAACCAATAATTCTCCTTAGGCAACGTATTCCTCATCATCGACATCCTCTAAGGATGGCATAGAATCTCAATATGATTCATGGGTCGTTTCAACCACCCATTGTTCCAGATCACTCTTCCATAACTTGATGGATACTATCATATGACCTCACTCATTTGCAAAGTACTAATATCATGATCCTGATTAGCAGCAACAATCGTGATTTGACTTGATTTCAACGACAAAAATCTCTTGTTTTTGCCTGCCAGTTTGTCATTGCTTCTCTTCCTTTCCATTATCACACTTCCAAGTGTGGGACTGATCTAGGTGCAACGTGTGTTGTTGGCCGGTCTCCCCTGATTCTGATTCTCAATCTGAAAGATAGTCATATGCACCATGTCCTCTAACTTCACATAATGTTGCAATTCCACCACATTTTGAATCCATTTAACTCCGCTTAAACCTTAAGCATGTGGAAGCTCTAGTCTTTTTCAATATTCCGCCGATTGTCATTGCAACTCACTCCTTTATAATACCCTCCGTACTACCAAGGTCTTGCCTTAGGTTTTCGAATCCTGCCAGATGAACCTGAGAGGGGTAGGCACTCAGACAAATCGCCTGCATCACCCTCTTCATCTCTTTCATGTCTCCACCACAAAAAAAAAAAAAAAAAAAAATTCTATTCCTCTCTATTCAAAGTAGTCAGTTCTGCACTCTGTACTATTGCATAATCCGAGAACTCTATGACAAGAAGGTTCACCTTCTATTTTTGGAATAATTATGATAACAAAAACCACCACCTTCTCTCCCACTCAGAGATACTTCTTCAATAGTCATTCTTTCCTAGAATGGAATCTTTTTATCTCTAATACTTCACCCAAATTACACTTTCCCCGATTCCTTTGCTTCTAAGTCTCCGCTGCACAAGGCTTCCTGTCACTAACAACTTATTCATGATCAATCTCATCCTTAAAACCATCCCCTTCATATGCTTCTTCTTCCACTCGCACCCCTCTTCTTGGCAGCCTCTCCTTTCTACGCCTTGTTGGAGGGTTTCGTGGCTATTCCAAGCTTTTCTATACCCTCTCATGGAATTGTTCCAATTCAGCCTTAAACATCTTCTTTACTTCATTAGCTAATGCCTCCATAATGAACTTCATGTCAATTCCTCCTGTCACACCTTCTAGATGCGCTCTGCTTGACATGCTATTGCCTTAAAATATGTTAGAAAAGACCCTCTCACAAATCACCCTCATGCTTTCACCAAAGAATGATTTGTCTTGCTCACTCATGTTTCATATCATTTATTCGCTTTTTCTCACTAGAGTTTACACCACTCATAATCTCTCTTTCGGTTCTTTTGGGACTAATGAAACAAATAAGATTTTTTTTTTCGCAAAATTCAATCAAATGACAAGTTGGTGGTGTTAACCAAGGTCAAGCCTTTCTAAAACAACAAAGGTTAGGGTCACTAACAAAAAAGGACACAAAAAATTTCTCAGTTTGTTACCAACTTTTTTTTATACTATGGTGGTGACTTGATTTCCAGCAACTAGAATGATGATAAACTTACAAAGAAAATTCTTGTTTCTCAAATTTCTAAACTTTTTTTTTTACACTGATCCTTTCATTTTTTCGGTAACTGGGATGGATGCCGATATAAAGAAAGACAAAACAAAAATTATAATCCGTCAAGAATGAGGAAAATCGTACTGGGATGGAGCAGATAATAGGTTGTGAATGCAAATCAGCTGAACGAAATTTAGAAGGAACATAATTTAGAAGGAACGGATGAAAGTGGTGAGTAAGTCAGTTTGGACAAAAAACAATAAGAGTATATGCAGTTAAAAATAGAACCTGTTGTTCATACTCAAATAGATATGCAAACCTTCAAACTTGTAAGGAGGGAGGACCCATGATTGAATTTATCTTAGAAGAACCGCTCTAATCTTTGGCTATGATGGATGACTCAACTGCTGCTTATAGTAAAAATAGAATCTGTATAGGAGGATGCCACAATTGTAGACATGAAACCCATTGTCGTGATAAGTCTTAATGAATGTCACGGAATAACTGATAAGTTCGAAAAAGTTCTTTCAAGAACCAAAGAGAAATTTAACTCTCAATTTTATTCATCCATAATGTCTCCTAAAGACTACAATAAAAGAGTATAAATACGCCCTAAACTTTCTAAATCAAAATAAGACAACTCCTAAAAGCAAATATTTTTCTAAAAAGAAATAAAAACTCCTATTTGACTAGCAAAAACTCTCCCCAAATTAAATAAAACAATCTTACTTTGACTGAAGAACAAATTTTTTTAAAATAAAACAATTCCAAAATCAAAATAAGAATAAAAATCAAAATTAAAATAGAAAATATATTTTGTCTCCAAGATTTCACGCCTGCACCTAAGTTTCCATAATTAAGATTAATCAATATATGGTAGAACTCCCAGATACTGATCCTTGTGCTTAATTCCTACAATCTGGGCTATTTTCATCGAAGTTTGAACATTTGAAAACTAATTTATTCAAGTCAATTTCGAGTTTCAAAATTTTTAATCGAGCCATACTCGAGCTTGGCTTTGCATCAACTTGACTCAATTACACCCCTATTCATGACTATAAATTATAATTTTTATGATCTCATCATGTTTAATTTTACACCTAAATATTCAATCTCATCATGACTAATAATTTGAGTTCCCTTGGAGCCATATTTTACTCTACTGTTAACTTCAGATTCCGTAGAATAAAAGTAAATGCAGATTTGACCCCAAACACCCTGGCTTATAAAAAAAAATGATGATGAAGTGGATGGAACAAGAAGAGTAGGGGGGGAGGGGAAGAGAGGTTTGATTGGAGTTTGTATTTGGGAATCCGTGGTAGAAGTTATCACTTAGTTGTAGAGAATACAACTGTATTAATAAGGATTAACTTAGATATGATTAGACTTAAAAGTGTTTTCTGTATATACACGAACTCGCTCAAAACATTTCATGACCTAATAAAAAAATAACAAAAAAAACCCATCAATCCTATCAGTGTCACCCACCCTCCTAAGTCCTAATTTATATAACCAATGATTCAATTATCTCTCGAATTTATTACTAATTATACTTACACATGTGATTCGCTCGCCCTTCTCAATAATGTAAAAAATCTCATAATGCAAATTTCTCCCTCAATAATACGCAGCACCTTAAAAAGGCTAGTCAATGATTTTAATAGGGATGACTGAAATTTTAGATAGGAATATTCTAATAATTCATAGAGGCAGAGATTTATTTTCCTGTCATAAAAGGAAAATATCAATTATGTTGACATATTTATCATTATTTTGTCAACGTGCTAGATTGGATATGATGATTCACTTTCCATTCTTTTAATAACGTTATTATAATAAAAAGTTTTGAGATGTTTCGAACAATAGTACTCAAAATACAATTTTAAATTGGTGACAAAATTAATTATAAAATAAAATTTATGTTCTCATTTATCACAAAATTTCAAAGAGAAATAAGAAAAAAAAAAAGATAACATTAAATGAAAAATGAAAAAAGAATAAATACCACATTAAAAGCACAGAATTTTTTGTTTACACCTTTAAATTTAATTTAAAAATTTTATTTTAATTGGTTAACATGAAGACAATAATTAAAAATGCATGTCCTAAACTCATTTTGAAGTGCAAGAGGCTTCATCTCTACCCTGACTCAAAGTTAAAAAAATGCATTTTAATTACTGTTACTCAGGGGGCAGATACATTTTTATATATTAATCAAATATAAGAATTTTTTTTTTTACATTTGTTTTCTTTTCTTATTATTTTTTGGGATTAAAGAAGTCTTCAAGGCATACCATGTCCAAACTAATCCCCACATAAGATTGAAGGGATTGAGGGATCACAAAGCTAGTAAAAAAGCTCTACTACCAAATCATGAACCCGTATTTCAAGACTTGAACTCGCAACCATCTATTGCAGGAGACCACCCTTAACCACTTACATACATGTTCGATGGTTAATTTTTTACATTCTGTTTGTACCCAAATTTAATTTGGCTTGACCCAATGTTTATTTAGATTTGAGCCCAAAACCAGGTTAAAAAATCTAAGTGAAATAAGCTTAAACTCAGTTGAAAAACCCAAAGTATTTTTTAAAGTTTAAAACTTTTTTTGAAGATTGACCAACGGAAGATAGTAAACTTTTTCACAAGAGATGCAGAAACAGAGCTGGGGGAGATGTCAAGAACGTGTAGTTACTTAAGGTAGTGAGTGAAAAGAATGAAGTATGCCTCAAGAATGTAGAACGGCGTACCAAATTTGAGTGCTTTAAATGGAGGAGGAAGGTGAAAAAAAAAAAAAAAAAAAAAAGACAATGAATTAATCAACTCAACAAGCAACACTGACAATCTACTTCAACATTTTTAGCTTTCTAATTAGCTTTTGTCAATTCTAGCATTCTATTTTCAAGTTCTAGTTGAGTTTCTTCCAATTCATTAGCACTATATTGTTTCATTCATTCATAGTGCAATTTAACATTTCCTTCAACTTTTATTCTTGCAATATTTTCATTTTTATGGCATTATCTACTTAGACCTCGTGGGAAACAAATTAAGGAAACTAAGGAACCCGTTTGACATCTTCTGACAAGAAGTTTGATTTCGTAATACGCCCAAACCTCTCGCTTGCTGATGAAAGGGGCACTAAACTCCGCATCGAGATTTTTACTTGATTTTTCAGACATGATGAATCCCGGAGTCTATGAACTGAATCAAAATATCGTATACAAAGATACAAAATAAAACTACCACCATAGTGGTGTTTATGCGGTCAATACATACACCTCGAGTCCCATTTACATATACATACAAACCGTATTTGAGACATTTACATAATCAGAGCGCAAAACCTAGAGGTGATGGACCCCTACAAGTGTGCTGGCCCAGCAGTATGCGGAAGATTGTGGACGTCCTCCTCTGTACCTATACGGATAAAAACCCGTGGTAAGCTTAACGCTTAGTGGGAAACATATAACTTATACGTATACACATGCACTAATACTCATTTACAGTAAGCATATAACACTAACAGATATACAGTTGCAAATATAAGAAATTTTCATGAATTCATATAACAAACTTATACATATACTTGTGTAAGTAATTTATATATACTTCTACATTTGCCGTGATCTCCCATAGAGTTACGTGAGCTTATATCAGACGAGGTACTACAGGTACTACGTAATCCTATACTTATAGGCAGGTACCGTGATACTACTTAAGCTTATACTTGTATAGAGGTACCCGTAGGTACATTCAGAGCAGAACTATGTACATTACTTTACTTTTATTCATTATTAAGACTCTTATCATATAACTATTTGACTACCTAGACCAGTAATAAGAAATGAGTTGGACACAGCACAATAAGTATCCGAAGGTACTAAGAGCACATCGAGGTGTGCCGTAGCACAAAGGTGAGTGCCAAAAGGCAATATTGGATGTAAAGTGTTGTCGCACTAATCGTAGAGTACCGAAGTACTAATCGTGAGAGTACCTTGGCATCAATCAGAGAAAGACTGAACGCTAAATGCGTGTCGGGCTATCGCCGAGAGGCCGTCGCACTAATCGAGTACCATACAGTACGTGCCTCGCCTGCAGAGGTGTCGTGTCATTTAATATCCGGTCTTAGGCAGTCCGACAATTATATGTGTTCAAGAACTTACTATCTTATCATAGAGGCATTAAGTTTGCCAACATCAAACTCGCTTCACCGAGGTGACGAGGTACAGTCTAATTTTTTTGTTTCCTTTACCTTACAAACATGTATGGACCCTTCATATACGAGGCGTCCCTATTAGTCCAATAGACAAGTCCCTCTAGCAACTGGAAGAACAAAACAAAAACAAACAAAACACAAAAAATTTCCATGTTGTGAATGTTAGCTATGTCGCTAAGGCACCCGAGGCTTAACCAAGCTCCTCTTCAGCCACGCCGAGTGACCTTACGCCGTGGGATCCCTACGCCGCGGCGTAAGACCCCGAAATTTGCCTAGATTTGCTGACTTCGTCCATTTTTCTAGAAATCCTACCAAAAACCCCAAAATAATCCAAAAGCATCACCGAAAACAACTCCAAAGTGTGTTCTAACCCAACCAAAACCAAACATAGAGATTAATTAAGGTTTTTCTAAACCCAAACTCAAATACTTGTAAGTTAGTTGAATTTCCTTATAACACTCCAAATATAAAATCCATACATCATAAAACCAAGAATCCATACACAAAGGAGGATTCCATACTCATCTTATACAAACTAGGGTTTTACCAACCCAACTTTCTTGGTTTAAATCACAGGTTAGGATAAATCTTAACTAAACTCCTAGAAATAGAAATCCTAAATAAGATCCATAAGAATCACAATAGTAATCATACACAAATAGTTTCCATACAACCACATAAGAAAATCTTAGCCATCCATAGCTTCCATACAAAATCATAGCCATCCATGCTATATGCTGGCTCATAATTTCTTCTACTTCTTCTTCTTCTTCTTCTTCCTCTTTCCTTTCTCTCTTCTCCTCTCCACGCTTGCTTTTCTCCTTAAATCGCCTTTAAAATGAGAGACCCTAAATGGGTCTTATTTGGTCAAATTTCCTTTTATTGCACTTAATTCCTAATTTCCTTTCTATTTGCACCACAAATTTCCCATTATTCCACTTCGTATATAATCTTATTATCTTATGACTTTTATATCCTGTTTTGACAAATTCCACTTTTACCCTTGTTTCTTGTACAATTTCCGGGTTTCTCAGATTTCACATTTTGCATTTAAATTACGAAAAATTCAAATTATACCTACAAAATACCCTAATTATGTTTAAAAACGACTATGATGTATTTCGGGGTGTTACATCTCGGCCAAGCCTTAGTTTGAAAACACTTTAATTTCCTGGCACTCCCGCAACCGCATGCTTTTATTTTGTATATTAGAGTGAAAATCACAAAATCACTTATGGCACGCCCGATGGGACCCATCTTGGCTAAAGATGCCACAAAAGTTAAGGAGTAAAATTGTTTTGGAGTCTCAAGGCTAAGGATATGATGCTGTAGAAGCAACACATGAGGGATTAGTTCCAACCATGGTAGAAAAATTGGAGAAATGTGTAGTAGGACTTTTCTAAGAGGAACATACATCAAATAGCCTATCTGGGCAAGAAGGGACAACAGACATAGGTAATGTAGATGCAACTATTCATTCCCTGATGCAAGACTTAGTTTTAGGCTTCATTGAGGAAATGAGAATCAATGTTTTTGGGAAATAGGAAAAATTGTTAATACAGCACAAAGTTGAAACCTGAAAATTTCCTAGATCTCAGATGATGAAATGGATAACACCATTAGATTCGTCTAGTGAAATCTAGTTAGTTAAAGTACTTTGGCCACCTGGCATATCGAATTTCCATGTTTTTCGAGGCAATAGGTCGTGGACACATGACATGATGATGACATGCTATGTGACATTGATAAGATGGTGACACTCTAAGTGACAATGAGGGCCAAGTTTCATGGTTAGAGGCATGCATGAGAGGGGAGGATCAGGTGGTGGCTAAATGAGGTGGCTTTCACGGCCATGGCAGATAAGGGTCATGTTAAGTCTCAGAAGAGAGGAAATGAGATTGGGGGAGGCAATTCGGTGGAGAAATCCAGCTAAAAAAGGGAAGAAACAAAGAGAGAAGGAAGGAGAGAAAGAGAGGAAAGAAGGCGAAGAAAGGGAAAGAGAAAGAGGGAGAGGAATGAAGATCGGCAACTTCATCATCTGATCTACTGGCATTCCGATGATCGGAGTTCATTGGGCTGAGAATTAAAGCCCGTCTACTCAACGAGGGCTACACTCCAAGAGGTAGAGATTCTTCCTCATTTGGTTATTTCCACCCTAAGGGTTGTTTGGCCATGTTTTCTGCCCTAAGGGGCCATTTGGCCAGATTTTTGGCCTGTGATATGGCTGCCCTGTTTCGACCCTACATAATGTCCAGATTTTGGGATTAGTTTTTGGTTGGGAAACGAAGGGAATTTGGACTTGTGTCCTTCATAAAAGTTGTATCTGCATTTTTGAACTTGATGTTAGGCTTTTGAATCAACCAATTCGAACCTCTATAGCCTAAGTTATAGTAAATATCTCGGGACTTCCACAGCTTAGGCTGTTTATTTGTTTGTGTTCAGATTTTGAGACTGATTTCAATGCTGATTTCATATTGATTTCGAGACTGATTTGGGACCGGCCCATGACCGGTTTGGTGGTCATATTTGGGGTTGTTATGGCCTATTTGAAATTGTTTTGGTGGTCGGTATTGTGGCTTGTGTGTAATCCAGTCTTGTGGGCTGTTTAGGGGCCTGATTAGGGACGAATTTCAAGACTGATTAGGACTGAATTTAGTGCTACTATGGGACTGAATTTGGGATTGTTTTCAGGCCTTGTTTAGGGCATGATTGAGGCCTATGGATGGTTGGTTGTGGTAGCCTGTTTATGGCTTGTCTTAGGGCTGTTTTGTGGACATAGTATATGTCACACTCAGCCCTCGGCATCAAGGGTGTTGCTGCTTACCTTGGAATAACATGCTTGGTGGTAGTTATGTGATAACATGTTGATGTATGTGTGCATAAATATATCAACATGATATGAGTTTAATTGGAAATTATATGCATTTAATATAATTGTCCATGACACATGATCAATTGTGTGGTTTGAGTTGTCCATATGACATTTATTACATATGTGGCATGACATAGACATGTAGTGGCGCATCACATTGCATTATGCACAGGGACATCGCATGACATGCGCTTTGCTGTACGATATGAATCAACATCAGGTTTCCTTGTGATTGATCGTGGACTCGATATCATTGATTAAGATGCCTAATAGAGTCGCATCACAGATACATAGAAATGAAAATATGTGTCGGTATTATAAGTAGTGGATTGTGATACTTCAAAAGAAAGACCCAGATAGTGTGTCATAATGCTTTCCAATGATGAAAGCCCATAAAAGTGTAGGAAGGCTTGCGAAGCCTACGGTGAAACCCCGAAAATTCATTGCCCACATAAGACACATGGTTTTGTAAAAGAAATGGTAATTCGAATATGACATCTAAAAGGTTTGGTTTAAAGAAAAAATAACTTTCGCTTTCAAAATGATCATTGGATGTGATTCATTGATGACGAATTTATCACACATGGACATATATCGTGGGTGTGGGTCGTGATTGACCGGTTTATTTACTCATTGGGCATCACATCGAGTAAAGGTGTTGATAATGACTCTGAAAGATGGTGCATGATTGAGTCAAGACC
Organism: Tetrastigma voinierianum; assembly: GCA_016808115.1. Classification (NCBI taxonomy): domain Eukaryota; kingdom Viridiplantae; phylum Streptophyta; class Magnoliopsida; order Vitales; family Vitaceae; genus Tetrastigma; species Tetrastigma voinierianum. The sequence continues at coordinate 774,294 of JAEQBH010000183.1, read as the reverse complement.
TCATTTCATGACACAGATACAGGGGACCAAGTAGTAGAAATGACATATCTACCAGATTCAATGCATTATCATCATGGTTATCAAACGAAAACAAAGTTTCATCTGCCAATATGTCATCCCGAGGCGGAAAATATTTTTGCGGCATGATGATCGGGTGGACGGTGCTCATTCGATACCGTAATTGTGAAGAAAGCCGACATGTGGCTTTTAATAACCTTTTTGTAAAATATTTTGGAACAATCTAGTTCTAACTTGTAATTTTTTTATGCACGAGAGTTGTAATTAAACTCTTATAGCCCGTTTTAAATTATGACCTTGCATGTTTCAAATGAATATGGATAAATGGACCCAGAGTGGCCATTTAGTTGCTAACACTATGGGTTCCGGTGAATGGGACATAGTAATGTGGTATCGGGTTACCCGATATCCACGAGTTTTTGTAGGTTGATAGTTGGTCAACAGATCCTCTAGTTTTGGGGTGTCATAGCTTGGTATCAGAACTTAGGTACACGATTACCTAAGGTTTGATGGGCATGGGTTTAGACCATTGCATTCATTGTGCATTTCATGTTTTGTGCCCTAATATGCTACGTGCTTGTGTGTTATGTGTTGTGTGGAATTACCTACATGGTAAATTGTATATGGAAAAAAAAAATGGAACACTAGGGTTAGAAAACATAACCTTAGGGGTTCGAAAAAGAACGAACATGATAGTTCGGGATATTGAGGGATCTATTAGTGGTTGGCACAAGAATACGCTTGAAGGACAGAGAGAAATCGGGTTTAAACTTGAGTACCATTCCTTGATACCATGTAATACCTCTATTGCTAGTATCTACCATATAGATGGCTGGGCCTGAGGAAGAGGATGTCATGCTTACAGCAACAACCCACGACCATCCGGCCTGACCACCAAGCCTTCATAGAGGCTACAGGCGCAATTGCTACTATTGTATTGTGCTAGTGCTTATGGTTACACCATTGCATAAAGCAAGGTAACCGGGGGCCAGGGAGGGTCAAGTAACCTCCAGATGTTCAAGGCACACCATCCTCCAACTTTCAGGGGAGAAAAGGACCCAATGGTAGCTGATCATTGGTTCCGCTAAGTCGGAAAGATTATGGAAGCTATAGAGATCACCTCTGATGTCACTAAGATAAAGCTAGTCGCATTACATCTAGAGGGCGAATCCCAAGTGTGTGGATCGCAAGCCTCAAAGGATCTTAGAGGTAAACAGACATGGGAAGAGTTTCGGTCAGCTCTTTCATGGGCAAGTTTTTCCCAACATCCGCTTCAACATGCAAAAGCCGTAGAGTTTCCTTTGTGAACTCCGAAACAAGGGACGATGATAGTGCTTGAATACATGGCTAAGCTTATCAGATAAATTTCTCGTTTCTGGGCTGATGACTATGCGGTCGCCGCATACGGCCAAAGTGCAGAAATTTGAGGATGGTCTGAAATTGTCCATCCGGGGTAAAATTATGGGATTTCTCCTTTAAGACATGGACTTGATGGTCAAGACAATTATGACCATTGAGAGGGAGGTAGATGACCTAAGGAACATATGGGATGCGAGTGTTAAAGATAAGAGGAAGGAGAGCTAACCTTCTTCTACCGTGAGTTGAAACAAAAAGAGTTCTACTCCAGAAGGGTTTTGTGATTGCATGCGACTATCATGGCTAAGGCTAGGGTCGATCATTTCAAAGTGGGAGACATTTCAAGGAGCCTAGCCAGCCAGTGTAGGGAACATGTTTCCATTGCCACCAATCTGGACACATGAGATAGGATTGCCATTAAAGGCAGAGATCCTAGAGTTATGGGACACCCCAGTCCCAATCATCAATAGGACGTTCATAGACTCGGTTTGTTCCTTCTTACCCCACCATGGGCAAGGGGAACCAGTATCAGTCCTAGGGCGCTACATAGGCGTTGGTTGAGGTTGAGGCCAAGGATCACAAGCCGAGACTTTAGGGACCTAGGGGCGTGTCTACGCCATCACACCTCAGGATGCGCTTACAAATGAGTCGGTTATTCAGGATACATTTATGCTCTTTCACTTATGGGCAAGAGTACTATTTGATTCGGGTGCATCACATTCTTTTATTGCTGCATCATGTGTGGAAGCTTTGGGCTTAGAGGTTAAAACCTTGGAAAAGCTGCTATATGTGCATTCTCCACTAGGAACTAAGGTGAGTGTTGATTAGATATGTCAGGATTGTGATTTAGAGATCTCAGCGATTCTGCTCACCGAGGACCTTCGGGTCATGGACATGTCGGAGTTTGATGTCATCCTTGGGATGGATTGGTTGACGGCAAATCGAGTCGTCATTGATTGTGATCGTAGGAGGGTTACTACCTACACACCGGATGATGTTTGTGTTATGTTTCAAGGGGATAAGCATGATGTTATGCCCCAAGTAGTGTATGATTCTAAATGGCATGGGAAGTTGATGGGTTGGCTAGCAAGCCTTACCTTGGAGAACAAGGCGAGACAGGATTTGAGTCTACCTCGGGTGGTTTGTGAGTATGAGGACGTCTTTCTGGATGAACTACCGGGATTACCTCTGCATAGGGATGTAGACTTCACTATTAAGTTACACCTTGGTACATGCCTATTTCTATGACTCTGCATAGAATGCTTTTCTTGAGTTCACGAGAACTTCGAGTCCAAATTACGAGAATTATTGGACGGGGTTTTATTAGGCGGGCACTTACCTTGGGGAGCTGCCAGTGTTGTTTCCAAGAAGGAAGAATGAGACCCTTCGACTTTGCATAGACTATCAGCAGTTGAATAGGGTTACTATCAATAATAGGTACCTTTTACCAAGGATTGATGATTTATTTGATCAACTAAGAGACGTGTGGGTTTACTCCAAGATAGATCTCCGCAACCGGTTACTATCAATTGAGGGTTAGGGAGGCAGTCCCTAAGACGACGTTCAGGACGCGGTATGGGTATTTCGAGTTCATAGTGATGCCATTTAGATTGGCGAATGCTCCAGCGGCATTCATGGATCTCATGCATATGGTGTTCCAACCCTGCTTAGATCAATTTGTTATGGTATTCATTAACGACATCTTGATCTATTCCAAGTCAGAGGAGGAACATGAGGGTCACTTGAGGATTGTTATCCAGGCCTTGAGAGACCATCAGTTGTATGCCAAATTCAGTAAGTGTGAATTTTGGCTTAATGGGGCGAGATTCTTGGGGCATGTGGTGTTGGCCTCAGGTGTATCCGTGGACTCGGAGAAGGTTGAGGTAGTTATGAGTTAGGAGAGACTGAAGTTAGTCTTCGAGATACGCAGTTTCTTAGGATTGGCAGGGTATTATAGGAGGTTCATTGAGGACTTCTTCTGATTAGCTGCACCTATGACGAGATTGACCCGAAAAGAGGTCAATTTTGAGTAGAATGGCTTATGTGAGAGAGCATTACAAGAATTAAAGAGGAGACTTACTTCAGCTCCTATTCTGATAGTCTCGGAAAGGGGACAAAGGTACACAATGTATTATGATGCCTCTAAGGACGGACTTGGGATGTGTTTTGATGCGGTGCAGGAGCTGTGGCTATGGTTCTTGACGAGTTGAAGAACACGAGTGGAATTTTATGATATGGGTGGCGACCATTGTCTTTGCCTTGAAGATTTGGCGCTACTATCTATACGGTGAGTAGTTCGAGGTGTTTTTAGACCACAAGAGTCTGAAGTACTTTCACACAGCGGGAACTCAACATGAGGCAACACAGGTGGATGGAGTATCTTGAGGATTATGAGTTCACTTTGCATTACCACCCAAGTAAGGCATGTGGTGGCTGATAAACAGGAAGTCCTGAGGAATGTTTGTGGTGTAGCTTCTAAAGTGAGTAGATGTCAGTTGTGGGCGTCGAGCACACCTTCTGAGGTCGGGCTCAAAGGATACTTTGATCCCCAGTGGAACATGTCTTCCTTGTTGAGCGAGTGATTGAGTCTCGGGGGACGGGACACGGAGATGTCTCCATCGGGACTAGAGTGCAGTTGGGTACGGTGGCTTGAAAGAGTGGGCCATTCACACAAATGGTAGTCTTTGGTATAAGGGAAGAGTTGTGGTTCCCTAGTCAGCAGATCTAAGAGAGGAGATCCTTAAGGAGTTCCATTTCTCTCGTTTTGTTTTGCATCTAGGTGGCACAAAAATGTACCATGATCTTTGTCACCAGTATTACTGGAGTGGGATGAAGAAACACGTTGGAGATTATGTTCGTCGATGTCTCACGTGTCAGTAGATAAAGGCTGAGCACTAGAGGCCAACAAGATTACTTCAACCATTGGAGGTAGCAGAGTGGAAGTGGGAACATGTCACGATGAACTTTGTGACCCACTTACCACAGACATTGCGAGGGCATGACACAGTGTGGGTGATAGTGGACGACTTACTAAGTCGACACACTTTTTGGCTGTGCGGATGACCTTCACTCTGGAGGAATTCGACAAGTTGTACATAAGGGAGATTGTCCGGTTACATGGAGTACCGGTATCTATTATATCGGATCGGGATCCCAGGTTTACGACTCAGTTTTGGAAGAGTTTCTAGAGAGCCATGGGGACACGGTTGATGATGATCACTGCTTTTCATCACCAGACAGATGGTTAGTCAAAGATAATCATCCAGATTTTAGAGGACATGCTTCGAGCGTACGTCCTAGATCTTAAGGGTAATTGGGAGGAGCATTTACCCTTGGTGGAATTTGCCTACAACAACAGTTATCAGGCGAGTATACAGATGACACCCTATGAGGCACTTTATGGGAGGCCTTGTAGATCTCCGGTTTGTTGGACTGAGGTGGGAGAGAGACCCTCTATGGGTTCGGACTTTGTTAGAGACACCTTTGCGAAGGTGGACTTGATACGGAAGTGCCTTCTCACAGCTCAGAGCTGGCGGAAGAGCTACGTCTTCAGCTTCATTAGCAGCTTCTCAGTCTCCCTCACTTTTTGTTTTGATTTTCCAGTTTTATTTTATTTTATTTCGATTTATTTAATTTTTCTCTTTAGATTTCCTCCAATTTTAATTTAATATTTGTTTCTAGCTTATTTTTCATTTTTCTGCTTTTTTTATAATTTTTCCTGTTTTTATTTTTGCAGTTTTTGTCAAATTTTTTAAGGAGAGGATATAGGATACAAGAGTAGAAAAAGCTAGAAATTCGCAGCTTCGCAGAAGTGTGCGAACTTTTCGCACAGTGCGAAAATTTCGCACTCAACTGCAGCCCCATTTTGTTTTGACTATAACTTTTTCATCCGAACTCCGTTTTGGGTAATTTTGGTACTGTTGGAAAGCTTAGAGATTGTAGAATCCAAATATAGCCAGAAAGAACACTTTTTAAATTATAATGAAGGTGTAATTTTTAAAATTCTCAAACTGGTCACTTTTTTCCTCTCTTTTCTTCTTCCAACTTGTTCATTTGAAGCCCAAATGGAGTGAATAAGGTCTCTGTGGAAAGCTTGTGAAGTCTCCTATCTAACAACCGGTACATCTCATCAAGGACGTATCACTTCCTTCTCTAACTTTCAATCCGTGATGCGAGACCGATGTGACAACTTGGTTGGGAGAGTTAGTGAAGGAAGTGGCTTTTACATTTATACTTTTGTTACTATTTTGAGCAAGCCCATTTTGTGTTGTTCAGTGGCTTACCGTTTGTCTTGTTTGTGAAGCTGTTAGTTGTTTTTGAAAAGCTGAAAAGATAGCCATTTATTTTTATATACATACTATACAGCTTAAACCACAGTTTGAAATTGCTAATTTTTTTTTTTGTGTTTGCCTGTAGCCCTTGGTGTGAAAAGTGAAACATTGTCCAATGCAGTTGATGTTAGATTCATTCCATGCTTAATTAAGTGGATGATCAATTAAATTCTTAGTGCTTTCAACCCTTTTTCTTCCACCTCTAGCTAACCACACACTATGCACATAAGGTTTCAACACTAAGCTGAAAAACTGCATAGCCTCTTAAATCTTGAAAAAACCTATCCTAGTTACATTGACTACATTTAATAGGTTAAGGACCCCCAGGAAAAGAAGGCCAATGAGTCTTCCAAAAAAAAAAAAAAGAAAAGAAAAAGAAGAAGAAAGCCGCAACTCTTTCCCTTGAAACCCAAGCACGGTTCGAGGGGTATATGGCGAAAGTCTTTAAAGCCTGACGCCCTAAACCAACTGGTTGGGAGTCACCGACTTAGTGCTCGCTACATGGGTGGATGGGTGAGGTTTAGCGAGTTGTACTTGTTGGAATCTCGAAGTCATTCGAAGTCAGGGTGAAACCTGAAGAGTTCGTGGTTGAAAATTCCTTATGACTTGATGCCCTAAGCCTTAATTGGTTGGGAGTCATCGGTGGATCCCCGTTACATGGACTTTGGTGAGGTCGATTCATCAACATTGCACCCACAACATAAAAGAATTGTGGAATAAGAGTGGGTCTGATCACATTTGGGTTGGTTAGTGTCCTAGGTGGTGGCAATAGCTTGGTTGGGGGGGAGAGTGCATTTTGACAGTTTATTGTTGAAAATTAATCATATAAACACTTAGATTTTGGTGGAAGTTCCAAGTTGATTCTCTTGAGTTGCATACTCTTCTGAAGCTTGATTCTGTATGGCATTCATTCTCTCAAGATGGTTATTGGGTAGGGTTTTGGCGATTCATACTCAGGGTTAGGCATTACTCACCCACATACTTTTTGAAATACCATTTTATTTTTTTTGAGAACATAATTTTGTTATTATTTTGTTTGTCCTTTCTTTCTTTCTTTCATTGCTAAGGGACTAGCAATGTGTCGAGTTAGAAGTGATTAGTGCCCAAAGTGCTATTTGTGTACTAATCAGCAAGATCTTGGGTTGTTGCATTAAGGTCCCAGCTATTCTACTGATCGCATTTTGTGGCTAATTTTGTAGTTTTTGCAAGCTATTAATGCCAAATTTGTTTAATCGATCAAGCACAAAGAATTTGAGTCGAACTCAGCATTGCATATCAGAAATGAAGAGCATAAAAAGCTGGGAAATCAAGCAATTTCGCATAAGGGTGCGAAAATTTTGCATCACTGTGCGAAAATTATGCATTGGTAAATTTTAGCCCAGTGTGAAAATGGTCCTGCACTTTTGATTTTTAGCCCCTTTTGACTTCCTTTTTCCCATTTTACCCTTCCTTTATTGTTGGTAGTATAGATATTTTTGTAATTTTTCTATTGTCTCTGAGCATATATAAGGCCAAGACTATGTATAACCTTTGAACTTTCACTTTTCTGCATAATAGAGACAAGCGGGGAGTTTTCCCGCTACTTTTCCTCTCCTTCATTTTCTTTCTTTTTCTTCCATTTCGTACTGAAACACACCTCTGAGGATGACAACTCGAGGAGGATGGTTAACTGAACCACTTTCTCTTTGAAGAGGAGGAATTTCAACTGAGCTAGGGTTTTGAGTGCTTGTTGGTTCTTTGTTTTTAACACAAGTTTTTATTGGCATTTATGTTCCTATTTCTCACTCTAGGTTAGAACCCCTTTGATGTGCCTTGATTGACTAGTATTTGACAATTTTTTAGGGTTTAGTGGATGCTTATTGCTAGATCCAGTTCAAGTCAGTTGCCTTGTTGTTCTTGTGGGTAGATCGGAGACATATTTTCATTGTCCGGGAGAATTAATGCTCAATAAATGCTATGTTTCAAAAGGAAAATTATTAGGGTTAAGTTTTTATGGCCAAATGAAGGTCAGGTCGAAATGACTATAGGTCATCCTCCCCAGCGCGAGAAGGGACAGAGGACCTCGATTACCTAAGGAGCTCAAACCAGTGGCCCGATGCCGAGACTCTTTTTATATTTTATTTCACTGATTTTCGGTTTGCAAACCATCGACCTCCTTTGTTTTTGCAAAGCCCCGAATCCAAATAAATTCACCAAATTGAGCCTCATTGCAAGTCATTTGTGCGAAGAAAACTCATCCCTGTGTTCGACTCTAGAGCCACTATACTGTAGTAGCATTGCTACGACAGTAGGAGGTGTTAGGTTTATAAATATTGTTGATTCTGGCCCAACCTACCACACTCGAATCATGGAGTAATCCAGCTAAAAAAGGGAAGAAACAAAGAGAGAAGGAAGGAGAGAAAGAGAGGAAAGAAGGAGAAGAAAGGGAGAGAGAAAGAGAGAGAGGAAGGAAGATCGGCAGCTTTGTCCTTTGATCTACCAGCATTCTGATGGTTAGAGTTCGTAAGGGTGAGAATTAAAGACCGTCTACTCAACAAGGGCTATGCTCCAAGAGGTAGGGATTCTTCCTCCTTTGGTTATTTCCACCCTAAGTGCTATTTGGCCGTGTTTTCTGCCCTAAGGGCCGTTTGTCCTGTGATAAGGTTGTCCTGTTTCGACCCTACATAATGTCTGGATTTTAGGACTGGTTTTTGGTTGGGAAATGAAGGGAATTTCGACTCGTGTCCTTCAAAAAAGTTGTAGCTGCATTTGTGAACTTGATGTTAGGCTTTTAAATCATACAATTTGGACTTCTACAACCCAAATTATGGTCCATTTCCAGGAATACGCCATATGGCAAGTACGTTTTATTTGTTTGTGTCAGTTTTGGGACTGATTGATCGATTTGAGCTGATTCGGGACTGATTTGTGATCGATCCCATAGCGTTCAGTGGTAGATTACAGGATATTTGTTTTGAAATTGTTTGGTGTGATCTTATTGGCAATGTGTAATCCAATCTTGTGGATTGTTTAGGGGCTTGGTTTGGGATGGATTTTAGGACTGATTAGGACTAAATTCAGTGCTACTATGGGACTGAATTTGGGGCTGTTTCAGTCTGTTGAGGACATGAATTGAGGCGTTTGTGATAATCACGTTTTATGAAGCGTGCAAGGGGCCATTTTGTGAACTGTTTTGTGGACATAGTATATGTCACACTTGGCCTCAAGGATCAAGGGTGTTGTTGCTTGATTTTGAATAACATGCTTGGTGGTAGTTGTGTGATAACATGTTGATGTATGTGTGCATAAATATATCGACATGATATGAGTTTAACTAGAAACTATATGCATTTAATATAATTGTCCATGACACATGATGAATTGTGTAGTTTGAGTTGTGTATATGACATTCATTACATATGTGGCATGACATAGACATGTAATGACGCATCGTATTGCATTATGCACGGGGAAATTGCATGACATGGGTGTGAGTGGATGATATGAATCAGCATTGTGTTTGGTGATTGATTGGTGGACTCGGTACCGTTGGACGACTTCTAACAGAGTCTCACGGTTGCATACATAGAAATGACAATATGTGTCGGGTAATAGCAAGCAGGGATAAATACCCCCTCGGGTGAAAGACTCAGTATATGTGGTTGATACGTTTCCAACGGCTAAAGCTTGTGAAAGTGTAGGAAGGCGTGTGAAGCTTGCGGTGAGACCTCAAAAATTCACTGCCCACAAAAGACACATGGTTTTGTAAAAGAAATGGTCGTTTCAATATGATATCCAAAAGTTTTGGTTTAAAGAACAAATAACTTTTTCTTTCAAAATGATCATTGGATGCAATTCATCGATGATGGATTTATCACACATGGACATATGGGTGTGTGGTAGGAGTCGGTGATTGATGCGGGGTTTATTACTCATTAGCATCGGTAGTGGGAGTTGGTATTGACCCGGGCATAGTGCGTAGATTGCGTCACATCTCATTCATGACATGGCATGGAGGATTACATATTAGAAATGACATATCTTTTTACTTGGGATGTGATTATGGAACATGACCATTGCATGTGCACTTAGGTGGAGAGTAGCCTTTGTAGGAAGTTTTTCTACTAGGCGTGGCTCACCTTATAAGGGAAAATATTTCAAGTCTTGAACGACAGAGACTATCGGAGTGGACGACGGCTCATTAAAGCCGCGATTCGAAGAAAGGCGAGCATGTGGCTTTTAACCTTTTTGTAAAATATTTTTCGAACAATCTAATTCTTTATGTTTTATTATGCACGAGGAGTTGTAATTATACTCTTATAGGCCGTTTTAAATTATGACTTTGCATGTTTTTAAATGAATATGGATAAATGGACCGGAGTGGCCATTTAGTTGTAACTCACGAGTTCCGATAAATGGGACATAGTAATGTGGTATGCAGTTGCAGGTATCCCGAGTTTAAAATAGGTTAACAGGTTGGTCAAACGGACCCACAGGTTTAAAAGGTGTCACAACTAGAGCTTGATGACCACATGACGTCTTAAAGAAAGAATGGCCACACAAACCAAGGCTATGAGTGACCAAGTCAGAGCTATGATTGAACAAACCAAATCCATAACCGAGCAAGCCAACGTTGTGAAGGAGGAATAGGCTAAAACAACAACCGAGCAAGCTAAGACCGTTGTGGAGAGACTAAAACAAAAATCTCATTGCGGTAGTCTTAGATGCGATCTCGAGTTCCACCTTGGTTAACACTTTATTTTCCTAAAATGCATGTAACATGATGTTTTTTTGTATGTAGAGGGAAAATCATAAAAATCACTAATATATTTTTTGCACACCTGATGGGACCCATCTTGGTTGAAGATGCCACAAAAGTTTAGGAGTAAAATTGTTTTGGTCTCTCAAAACTCCGAGGATGCGATGCACTCTGAGGCAGCACATGATTGGTGCGACCATGACAAAGCAGAAATGTGTGGCATATGCTATACAGAGAGGAAATATATACATCAAACCTTGATCTGGGCAGAAGGGACAACATATATAGGTAATGTGGATGTAACTATTCATTTCCCTAAACTATTGAGGAGTTTTAGGCTTTGATTGAGGAAATGAAGAACCAGAGTTTGATGACTGATAGGTGTGAATCATACTAGCATTTATAGCGTGTTTTCCAGGTGTTTATGTAACCTAAATGCTAGATTCACACCTATATTTCTAAGAATTACTATTGTACCCCCATTTAACTTATGTTTTTGAGGACAGGGAAAATCAAGCAAGGAAGAATAAAACAGAAAGAAAACTTGTTGTTTGAAGCAGCTGGTTTGCCGAGCAAAAGCGTTCTTTGGGGTGAAGGAGGCATCATTAGAGAACTTTCAGTTACGCTCACGGCAAACCTCACCTTCGTAGCCTCGATGAAGCTTGTCTTTGAAGCGAATGGGCGCCTTTCTGCTCAAAGGATGATAAAATCAGGCTTGCCTCATTTTACGAAGAAGCCTTAGTTGGGGTGAGAAAAAGGGCGATGGTTGGACAGAAAATCGCGACTTTTAAGTCAATTTCCCAAATTTTATAAATATATGTTTTGGAAATGGTTTAGGGATTGATTTGGAGGGTGAGACACCCTCCTTAGGAGTTTCCCCTCTTCTTCTTGAATCACTGTTTTAAGAAAGGTTGGAGTTTTTGTTCATTTACTTTGTATTTAGTGTAATATGAAGGAGGAACATCAACTAGAGGGCCTCATTGACCTTGGAGCTGAGTTTGGAACATTTCATCTTATGTTGTTTGTATCTCTAGCTCTTACTCTCTTCCTCATCTCTCATTATTATGGATATAGTGAGACATAGTTTTTACAATGATTGTGGAGTTTATGTTGATATTCAAACTCTGGTTGATTGTTTAAAGTGATGTTTTTAGTTTATATACTTTTAAAGACCTAGTTTTGTGAATCCATGCTTGTGTGGATATTAGTTGGGTGTAGTTCTTGGGATTATTAAGATTTTAACTGAGTAATCACTCTGCAAGGGTTTGGTCTTGATCCCCATACTAGGGCATCCTTGGTAAGCGCTTGGATTAGCACTAAATACAGTCTGAGTCTCACTTGAGTATGAATTAGTTAATTGAAATACTAAACTAACCTAATCAAAGAAGTCTAGGAATTGGGATATACAGTACTAGATGAATTTCATTAAGTAGTACTATCTTGGCATTGTAGGATTAGTGGACAGAGGAACGATCGATCAGGGCGTGTTTGTTATAGTCTATTGTGCAGGGAGGTGACGGCTAGGATTCGAAAGAGCTGCATTAGAAAAATACATTGCATTTAATGACCACTGAATGGACCAGAAAGGAGAATAGGGTTGGTGTGAAATTGGGGCACAAAGAGTGTAAACCTCATACCGCGTTCCTTGGACAAACAGAGCATATAATCTTAGTTAGTACACAAGAAATATAAATCAAATGCATTAATGGAAGCTTGATCAACCACAATGTCTTTCCTTGAATGCTTTCTTTTAGATAACCAATCCTTGTAGTAGACGATGATCATACCTACTTTGTTTTATTTTATTTTGTTTTTTAAAACCTTTTCACCAACCATCGAGTCACTCAAATAGTGAAACGGCTTGATGAGTCGAGTGCACGATCCTCGCTAAAACCCACATTCCTTGTCTGGGATCGATATCTAGACTTGTTTGGCCACTTTTTCAACACTTATACATTTATGAAGCTTTGCGGAAAATATTAACAATGAAAACACAACATCCTTGAAGAAAAGAATGGCTGCACTGACTAAGACTGGGTGACCAGAGTAGGAGCTATGGTTTAACAAACAGCCATGATTAGGCAAAATAAGACATGATGGAGAACGACATCTGAAACTAACAATCGAGTAGGCTAAGATCTTTTTGGAAGGACTAAAACAACAATCTCAGTCTCACGTGAAGATCTTAGAGACGATCTCAAGAGTTATTGGACAATAAAGACAAGAAGTTGCTTCTGGATCTACAAAGCAGCTTCTTCTATGTGAGCTCGGGCAACACCACGGGAATTTTCATGGTAGACGAATCTCACACTCACACTGGGGTGAAAATGCGTTATCATTCACCCATAGGAGAGATGATGGAACTTCAACGTGTGTCAATGGTGAACATTCTAATCTTGTTAGAATAGTGGCTCCTCAAAGGTTATTTGCTAACACCAATCAAATTACACAACCTGGAGCCTACAATGAACCAGTTTCTTTAGCTGGAAGCATGGAACTATTGCCCTCTTGGGGTTGTGATGCTAATGTCAGAGGTGAAAGTAAATTCCTCAGCCTTTAATAAATTCACGCTATCACGAACTTGGAAATAATAAGGGAGACGATACAAGAGCTACACGAGCCATGCCTTAAACAAATTGGTCGCCTAGAATTTTACAAGCCATACCCAGAGGCAATAGAAAGAGAAAATCCTTACCAAGGGGGTATGGAATTCTTGGATTCGCTTTATTCTCTAGAGAAGATGGAATGATCACTTTAGACATATGTGGCTAGGTTCATGATGTGGTCTTGGAGGGCACCCAGCTTATGGGATTTCCACAACTCAAACTCAGTTTGTTTCTAACTCTGTTAACAGGTTGTTTTAACCGGTAATAAACATTTGCAAGGAATTCTATTATGAGTTGGAGGAAATAGAGAGATTGTTCTGCAATTCTTTAGAGTTGAACCACAGGATTTTGCATAGTAGAATTATCAGGTAACCTAAGGGTGGAGGACCGGTGGATTAAATCTTGCTGTACAAAGAACAGGAATGGATTGCAGGAATTCATCTCCTAGAAACATAGTAGTGAAGATGGCCCAAAGGGGACTTGATATAGAGTTGAGGAAGAAATTTCACGGCATGAAGTTTAGAGACTTATATGAACTTGCTGTTAAGGTTATAGAATATGAAGAATTACTCAAAGAAGAAAATCAATGGAGAAAGACCTCCATGGGAACTTATTGCCAGGAGGTGGTGAAGTAGCGGTACTAGATCTCTAGAAATTTTGGGTCATTCACTTGCTCTTTACAGTGGAAGAGGCTTTTGATTTATGGAAGAAGTCATGAGGTCCTCTAATGGAAGTTTGTATTCATTGATGTGGCAAGAAACGAAATCATACTTCCTGCGAAGGAGAATTGTCTTATTTTCTCAAGATTACCTACTCTCTAGCAAAGATGAGCTTAGAGGAAAAATGTATTGTAAATATCACAACTTCTAGAATAATAGCACTAATTCTTGTTGGAGTTTTAGGAATATTATCCAAGATAGGATCAATAAGGGAATATTGAAGTTCCTTGAGAAAAAGGAAGCCATGGTGATTGGTGAGAATCCATTTCCACCAGTAGTTTCAATCAACATATTTGCTATTGATTTAAGGGCATTGCTAAATGCAAAGAAGACTGGGAGATTTTCACCAAGTGCGAGATAGAAAGACATGAATTCTTAAACATTATTTGGTTTCCTGTGGACTGATTTGACAACAAAAAGAAGAGTGTCTGCAACTAGAGAAAGAAAAAAGAATGGAAGCTATCCATTTCATTCATTTGAAGATTCGAAATAGGAAAGCAAGAAGAAGAAATTCTCAAAGGGAAATGATGTTTTTCCAAAAGAAAGACATGCTTCTTTGAGGAACAAAAAGGCATCAATGATCCTTCAAGGAGGAAAATGCCTCAAAGGTTTGTAATCCCTCATCCTGTTTCACTTGGACAATAATGACATGTGGTGAAACATAAAAAATTTCCTTAAAAGCTCACGAAAACCCAAAAAGGAAGGATGCAAAGGCAGACTGCTATGGAGAAAAGGAAACTACTTAAAGAAATGCTATAGGGAAAGCCAAAAGAAGCAAAGAATCTGAAAGATGAGGTGATGACGACTCCAAAGAAAACCAAATTTGGAAGAAAAGCTACAGAGGATGATGAGTCTAGTTATAGATCTACTGAAGAAATGGCTAAAGAAATGGATTTGGGAACTATATTGATTGGTACAATCCCTATTTCTTTGAATTGTTCTACCACTTCTCTAACTTTGTCATATTTTTTCAAGTCAAAGGAGATAGAGGAAAGCTTAGTAGAAGTGAAAAAAGATCAATCTCTAGTAAATAGAAAACATAGTCGGAGGATAATTACCGTTGACTTCTTTGAAGGAAACAAGGCCCAGAAGGTGATACTTGAAAAATCTACTGTGGGAATGACAAGGCACATAAGACCTCTCTATGTGAGAGCACACTTTAATGGCAAATCAGTATCCAAGATGTTGGTTGATAACGGATCAATAGTTAATGTGATGCTGCTCAGAATGTTGAGAGAATTAGGAAGTGGCATTGGTGACCTAATTGAAACAGAAGTGTTTGTATCAGCTTTCACTGGGGAAATCTCAAAGACTTTAGTCGTACTCCCTATTGACATCACTGTGGGTAGTAAGACCTCCTTATCGTTTTTGTGATTAGATTCCTGCGCTAATTCTGATGCTTTCTTGAAAGCGAAGGTGGATTCTGCCCGGATTAGTGTGTTTCGTCCTCACTTCACCAATTTTTGCTTTTTGGAAAGGTGATGAAGTAGAAGTAGTATAAGTAGACAAACAACCTTTTATTGCAACTTCAGATTCTGTTGAGGCTAATTACCACGATCAAGAGTTTGGTCCAATAAAATTTAAAGACAAGGAATGATGAGGCTCTAAGGAAAATATACATGGAGTCAAGAGATGTTAGTAAAATCCAAGACCAAGCTACCAAACTTCCAAAGATAACTTGCATCGTGCCTTTCAGGTTGATAAATGGGTCGATAATCGATGAGATCAATGACTAATTATTCTCACGAGGAGAAGGTGGTCGTTCTTGATCTGACATTCAAAATGCGGATACAACAAGTGCGAAAAAAATTGCGTAAGAAGCCGAGTTCAGAGCGTTGTGGAGCTTGATGAGTGTAAAACTCATATATTTTTAAGCCAAATTTTCATGAATATTTGAGGCTTAAAAGTTCAATTTAATGTAAAATTATGGAGTCTTCACACAAATTTGTGTTTTGTCGGAATTTAGAGAAAAAATAAAAATCAGCAAGAAAACCAGTAAAAATGGCTAAGGCAAGAAATTCTGAATGTCATGACAAATTTCACCATTGTCACGACAAAACTCAAGGAAAACAACATAAGAAATGTCGCAACAATTGGAGCCTTATGCGTTTTGCAACATTTCCACGGCTATCCACGACATATTGGCGAAGAAATGAAAAGTCTTTATTGACATTTCACGGCTACGTACGACAAAGGACATGGAAAATGGCAATAGAATATTGTCACGACAATGGAATTGTGTCGCGACAAAAGATGAGCAGAAATCCTGAAGAAACACTGGAATTATGTCGCGATATAAGCATTGATTATCGAGACAAAACAAAGGGCAGAATGAAGAAGGAATGTCGCGACATAGCAAAGTTTGTTGCGACAAAAGCGGAATGAAGTTTCACAAGGTTTTGTCACTGATGATAGCTGTGCCCATGTCGCGACACAAAACCTCCTTGGTCTGGTAAATTTTGTGTGAAAGAAAGAATGTCGCGACATTTCAAACTTTTTCACGACAATTATGAGATGGAGTCGGTTGAACTTTTTTGTGACATTTCCAAAGTTTGTCGTGACAATCACTCAAGAGGAATGCCAGTCAGAAATGTTGCGACAAATCTACAACAAAAGATGAAGACATAGAAGTTGCATAGATGTCACGACATTCATGAACTTTGTCGTGACAAACAGTTATCAAAGCCTAAAACTGAAGACATAGTAGCCATTGTCACAACAAGGCCACGATAGAGCCTGAAGACAAAGGCATACTCTGATGTCATGACATTGTTTCTTTATCGCGACGATGGACGAGAAGCAGGACCTCATGCGATCCGTGCGTCTCACTGGGAATTTTCAATTCAGCATTTATGAGGCCTATAAATAGAAAGAGATAAGATAATAGAAAAGAGGGGAGATCAGATACATCATCGAGACGCATCTTCAGAGAGAGACAAAGTTCTTATACATACTTTTATTTTCTTTTATTTTTCTTTTTTTCTTTTAATTTTTTTATTTTTATTTTAATTTTTTTTTATCTTTGAGGATTAGAATAAGTTGATGCGGTGCAATATTAATTTGTGATCTTTTGTATATCAAGCTTCATTTTATGTCACAGACTTGTTGGAATATGGAGTTATTTATGGAAACCATTTTTATTCAGTTTTGATTACAGTTTTAATGAATTTGTTTAATCAACTAGTCATTGTTTCTTGTGATCCAGTTATGGAAGGCTAAGCTCCCCCTAGGAAGGGATTGATGTTTGGTTATCATTTTTGTTGTTTCTAAATGAATGTTATGTTTTGAAGATTAGATTTATCTTATTGGTACTATTCTTATATTGGGTTGTTCTAGATATCAGTAGACTATACCCAAAAAAAGTTGTATCTTTGTTATGATTTCCAAGACCCCTCTGAGTGACACAGAGAAGTGAGTTCTTCAGAACAGAGAGTAGTAACTTGGGGGTATGCTAGATTGATCCTCTTAGAACTAATGAACACTAAGTATTACATTGATAAACCATAGGTGATGATCTAACCTCTAACTTCAAGGTTCCCTTCTGAGTGACAATAGAAGTGTGTTCCTGAGGCATAAGAATCACTTATTGACTTATCAGTTTAATATTTAGAGGTTTCATCTCAGTTTGAAGGAATGTTTGTGCTTCTGGTAGATGAGAGTGATTATTGATTTCAAATGGTAGATTGAGGTACCAATTATATTGAAGAAAGCTTGTGTAGTCTATGGGGGCTAGTTGATTTCAGTCCTAAGAAATGGTTGAGAAGTACTGGTTTAGGAAAATGAACCAAATCTTAGAATGAGGATCAAATCCTAAAAGTAGCTATTTAGACCTATTGACCTGATTTAGGAATATGGTATTCTAATTAGTGAAAATGTATAGTGTCAAAAGGTATTCCAAGGTTATACTACAATGCTCTTGGACAAATCTAGAATTTAAGGCATGACTATACTGTGCTTGAACCTTATGCAAAATTGATGACCATAACACTAATCTCAATCCCAGTGTTATTAAATCTCAGTGAAATCTTCTAATCCTTAGATTTGAATTTCTTTTCATTTAAGAAAAAATTAACAAAAACATTTTTATTTCAGTATGTTAGTTAGTCCACTCATCAAGTTAGAGGTCCAAATAGTGATAAGCTTGAGTAGTAGGGGTACTTGAGCTGTAAATTTTTTCACCAATTCTTGTGGGAATGATATCTGGACTTATAGTCCACTTTATTACTTGTTGACCTGTACACTTGCAGTGATTTAGACCAAATTGAATTTTAAACATATTATCATAGAAAAACATTACAAAATAGTTTTGAACGGTCAATCAAGTTTTTGGCATTACTACTGGGGATTATCTAGTCTCCAATGGAAATGTTCCAACATTATTAACAAGTTTTTGGTCTATATAAAAATCAAACAACATAGCTGAAGTAATTTATGAAGAAGAATTAGATGAAGATGAGGAAGAAATTTAGATTGAATATTTGGAACAAGCTCCTGCCAAGATGGAAGACAATAAGCCTCAAGTACATGATTCTATGGAAGAAGTCAACTTAGGCAATATTGAAGAGCTAAGGACTACTTGTGTAGTTCTCTACTACCTAACCCAAAGGGAACATATCTATATGCACTATTGCAGTCATTCAAGAATTGCACCTTCGAGTGTATGTTGAAATGCGGAGTTGGGCCAGAGTCTTATGGAATAGCACCTTCCCGTCGGGCTGAGGGAGTTTACCATTCACTTGACCACCTAGAAGAACGTCTAAGGAAGTAGTAGTTCCTTCTCTAAGAGAAGCAAAATGGCCTTACTCCTCAAGAGTATAGTGAGGCAATGATAATGGAACTCCGATCTGCAAATGATAGAAGAATGCAAGCTTTCAACCATATGTTGGTTCAGAAAAATAAAGTAGCTTAAACCTACAACAAGCGAGTCAAGAGAAAGAGATTTGAAGTAAGAGATCTTGTTTGGAAGATTATACTACCGATTGGTTTCAAAGACAGAGAAATGGGCAAATGGTCTCTTAACTAGGAGAGACCTTTCAAGTTGCATCAAGTACTACGTGGAAATGCCTATTGGTTAGTGAACCTACAAGGGGAGCCACATAAGAGGTTCATCACTAGGAAATACCTTAAGTGTAACGCCCCAAAAATACCCTAGAATATTATAATAAAAATTACAGCTTGTGCATATATTTCGGGACTATAAGATGAGCCATCTTGGGTGTATTTCAGGAATTTTTAATGAATATTGAATAAATGATTATATGGGCCATTTAAAGCAAGAGCAAATATTATATGCTAAATGAAAATTGATTGAACCCGGAAATTTACCCAAGTGAAAAATGGAAAAATCTGGAATTTATAAAATGAGGACCTAAGGGTCAAATGATAGCTTAAATGCGAATGTGAAATAAATGATAAATGATAAGGAAAGTGAAATAAAGAGTTAGAATGCCAAAAATTGGAAAATTGGATTTATTAATTGTGACAAGGCCTTATAGAAAGTGACTTAAGACAAAAATGAGAGAAAATGAGAATAGGGTGGAAGGCCAAACGGCGCCTCATGATCGGACTTTAAAAGACCAAGAGAGAGTGTGGTCTTTGGGGCTCACTTACGAGCAAACAGGATTTTTGAGAGAAGGAGAGGAGAAAAGGGGGAGAAAAGCTAGGGTTTGTAAGAAGGAGTGGTTTTGGTTAGGTTTGCTTTTCATTTCTTGCTCCAAAGAGATCAAGCAACCTACAATGGGAGATTTGAAGAGATAAGGTAAGAAAAATCAAACCCTAACTTCCTCTTTTATGATCTTGATTTTGGGTAAAGCCACCCCAGCAAGAGAAAAAAAGGGTTTTATTGATTCTAAACCACCTTTGGAGTTGTTTTGGAGTGGATTTCATGGAGTGGATTTTGATATGGGGATGAATTGAAGGTTTGTGAAGAAATGGGTGAAATGCAAAACGACATTTTCTAGGCAAAATCGCGTGTGAATGCAGGGCACGAAAAGTGGTGCCGGTGCCTTATGATGTAGTAGGCAAGTGAATGCAGGGTACCGCTCAAAGTAATCTGGGGTACCGGTAGTGAGAATGAATGCAAACCTGCCTTCGGCAACCTTAATTGCGACATATTTTTGCAGATTAAGTCCGTCATTACAGATTGTTTGGGGACCTAAAGCGCCGATTAATGGGGTTGAATAAAGAATGAAATTTAAGTGACATCACGTGCCTGCGCTTAGAGTGAAGAACTGTATTTGATAGGTGCGGGTGAAGACAACAGCGGCTGGGATTTGTATCAAAGAGAAAAGGAATCGATAATTGGTTTGTTCTCTGACCCTATTCTTGGTATTCCCGAGTGTTTTGGTAGTTTACGAATAATTTGAAATGTTGAAAACTGAGCAGATATGAGGAATGATGTCTCAGATTATGCAAGCGAATGGTCGATTCTTAACATGCTGACTTGAATCGATATCTCAAGATAGAGAGCTGCTGGCGGGATGCACCCAATCGACCTTCGAGTCATGAGAGCTCCCAGAAAATTTTCCTATGTCCCACTTGGCGGGATGCACTAATCGACATCCGTCATGATGGTGTATGACATTGAAGAAATGTCCCACTTGGCGGGATGCGCCAATCGGCATCTGTCATGATGACGTATGGCATTTAAGTGATATTACATGTCGGGGTACACCAAATGACATTCGTCATGATGGGAGACCAAATTGTTAAATGTGTAAGTGCATTACTGACTGATAAAAAGGACGGGATTCATCAAACTGAATCCGTCACGAATGTAAATTGAATTGTGAATTGAATTGTTGCATTGAAATGCACAGCAGACATTATAAATGATTTAAAATGAAAGCATGCGAAAATGAATAGCATGAGTATGTTTGACATAAGAAGTATGGTTTAATTGTTAATGCATGTCAAGTTAAATTGAATATTGAATAGAACCACTAAGCATGAAAATGCTAGCATAGTTTTTAACTTATGCGCAGTATCGAGTGAAATCGTGAAAGAAGCTCAAGAACAAGAAGCAGAGTCATAGACAAAGTCAAGGGCGTATAAGGTATACCCCTATATGCATTTCATTTCTTTTTGAACATATGACATTTTGTAAACAAAAGCGTTGAACGCAGAACTAATGTTTTGTTTATCATTTTGTAAAGGAATGATATACCTTAATGTAAATGTGTTTGTATAAATATAAATGTTTATGGGCCTACCATTTGAAAATGCTTCCCCGTATATGAGAACCCTAAAGAAAGACATAAATAAAATGTTTTGATAAAATAAATAAAACGGCTTCGAGCAAACCTGCCCGGCTTGGGATCCGCCATTCCTAAGCTCTGGGCCGTGGATTTTGGTCGCGGCATTTTTGAAAAGAAAATTTAAATAAAACAGTAAATAAAAAGACTTAACGAGCGGCCCCTGCATTTCTGGCTCTGACCACCATTTGTGTTGGACCGGCCTCTGGGTCAAGTATATTACAGTTACTTCCCTACCATGGAATTGTTCCTCAAAAGCAGTGAGGTTGATCATATGGCCTTTTAATGGGATAATGTTGGGGAAATGGTTATTTTCTATGTTTTGAGTCAAGAAGTAGGCTTTTTAGCTACTGTTTTCTCAAGCATAAAGTTTTCTTCAGCATAGTACCTATTTAATATATATTCAAAATCCAGATTTAATCATTGTTTTCTCAATTTCTCCAGAGCGATACCTGTTATTATACATTCTCAAAATAAATGAAGTTAGTCCAAGGATCACTTTAATTTAAAAACAATACAGTGCATCATTACTCCACAACATCAACACACATCCAAAGGTAGGCTTAGTGCCACCTCGGTCCACTAATGCAATGTCATGGTTGCAAGTGTATGTGTGCTAGTGTTCAATGAGTTCTCATAAGTATCCCACAACATTCAGCACACATCCAAAGGTAAGCCTAATGCCACCTTGGTCCATTAATGCGATGTTATGTTTGGAAGTGCGCTTGTGCAGTGTTCAATGAGTTTTCAACAACAATTCAAGCTCATTTGTGGAACCAATAAATATCTTAAGAACACACCCAAATTTCCCCCTTCCACCAAGAAAAATGATGAGAGCGCGACCACCTAGCAAGGGGCCTTGAGTGGATCACAATGTTCTCTGTGGACAATCATTTGTCATCATAGGCTATGGAGTATAAGAACATAAAAGAATATAGTACAAAATAAGGATGTGCAGAAGAAGCTCTACAACTGAAATACCAAACAAATGGTTAAAAAGTTCCAGAGTCAAAGTTCTACTATAGTCTGTGATTGTTCACAAGAACAAAAGAACAGTCAAATATTGAAGAAATCAAAATAGTGTAGAGAATCCCAATAGCCAAGGCAGTGCTAGCGAGATGCGTCAATTTTCTACAATTCTAAAGCTAGTCTTGCTGCCTCTTCACATTGAGAAGCTAAGAATTGGCTTAAGGAATCGACCCTTTGTTAATGCTAAAGCCTTTGAGCCTTTATGGTTTTACCTTGCTCCACCAAAGAGGCTAGCTTAGCTTTGTCCCTCTCCAATTCTTCAGTCAACACCCTGATACGCTCTTTATGAGCATCATACTTAGTGACTAGTTTGCTCAATCTATGGGTAACTTGTTTCTTGGCAAGTAGAGAATGATCAAATTCCATATTTTTCTCCTTCAATGCATTCAATTTGGGGACGATTTCCACTTTAGATTTTACAACACAATCCATAAAGGAGAAAATAGAATAAGTTTGAACTAAGGCTTCAGAGATAAAAGTAGTGGTTTCAGGCACTTGAGATGTCGATTCCAACATTACTAAAGCTGCATAGAAAGCATCTTTCTGGCTGGAGGTCAGGGAAAGCAAATCTAAGCTAAGAAAATGGCTTACAGTAGAACGAGCAACATCCACATCCGAGTCATTAGGGGGATGCACCAAGGACTTGAAGGCAGGAGTGGTCTGGCCTTGAAAAGACAAGTCCAAGGGGATGTATATCTCCGCCTCTACTTGAAAGGTTGATCGAGGTGAAGCCCGGATAAATGGAAAGGGTAAGATATATGAAGATTAAAATATGCGAAAGAAATAGAAAATGAGAAGAAAAAACCGAAGGGAGAGAGGGAAGAGGTTGAAGAGTATGTTCATATTGGCCTTTTCCAATGGCTATGTGGTCTTCTTATCTAAAGAGTATTTTGTTGTCTCTGCCACAAGTGTGGTGTCGATGACAGTAACCCCATCAACTCGTGAGGACCTCGTGATGATTAGCTCTAAGAACTCGCTCTAGTATTTGGCTTGGATGGAAGACCTTTTGACCCCGTTTGGTTATGTAGAAGCAAGAACCTTGGTATGTGAGGTGTGACGCCACAATCGGTGAGATGGAGATCCGATTGATAAATCTCATGAGAACGCCATGGAATAACCGATAAGTTCAAAGAGTTCTTTAAGAACCAAAGAGAAATTTAAACCTTAATTTTGGTAAATGTCATAAACTGTATCGTAGGATAACAAGCCTTAAATAGCCAAAAAAATGAAGAATGGAAAACTAAATATTCGGCCACAAGGAAAGTAAATATTCGTCAAAAACAAGAAAGGAAACTAAATATACTTTTCCTAAAGTAACACACTAACAAAAAGGAAACTAGATAATTCTAGATAATGTCGAATCAAATCGCCCACAATTCAGAATAAATACGCTAGCGAATCCAAACTCATATAGTGGATCAAGTATCGGGTTGTTGATGCGATGGGACCTTCGAGGTGAGGACCAAGCATGTATCATGGATACTCAAGAGCGTGTTTGGCGCGGGCAAGACCGTGAGGCTTGTAAAGGTGTTTGCGGGCGAAGCACCGAGGAGTCGAGGAGGCGACATGGGGAGCACGAGGATCAGGCGCGCCAATTACCTTCTTGTTCAACGGAAGGTGCGTTTCGCCATTAATGTTTTAAACGACTGTTGCATATGCATGTGTTTGAATGTGTATGTATGCGAAAATTTCGGGACGAAATTATTTTAAGGGGGGGAGAGTGTAAAACCCATGAAAATTTTAAATTTTTCAGATAAAAAGGGGGTAACACTATAGTTTATCGGAATAGTCCGAAGAAAAGTTGGGATTTTTCTAGATCTCGGATGGTGAAACGGATTGCACCGTTGAAATCGTTTCACAAAATCTAGCTACCCAGTCGAATTTCGTTGAATTCCGAGATAGTCGAAATTTCACGTATTTCGAGGTAATGGGTGTCGAGCAACACATGGCGAGCCATGTGGGTGACACATGGCAAGCCATGTGTCACAATGCATGGCAAAGGCATGCATGTGTGACACATGACAAGCCATGTGTGTGACTCATGGCATGCCATGTGTCAACATGCATGGCTCTTTTGAAGCCTATATAAGGGGCTTCACATGGGCTGTTTGTAGAAGCAAGGAGAGCTCAATTTCAGTTCGTGGGGGGAGCAGCAAGGAGAAGGAGGAGGAAGGGAAAAGAGAAGGAGGAGGAAAGGAGAAGAGAAAGGGAGGAAAGGAAAGAGAAAGGGAGGAAAAGAAAAGAAAAGGAAAGAAGAAAAGAGAAGAAGAAAGGGGAGGAAGAGAGGAAAAAGAAAGAGGAAAAGGAAGGAGGTTTACAAAGTAAAGGAGGTAATCTCGACTACAAAGAACCCTAACCCGGTACAAGAGGTAGGTTTCTCCCATTCAGTTTTACTTAGTAAATGGTAATGTCCTACTTCAAGCTTTGTTTCGATTTTTCTAAGAATCGGTATGTTGTGTTGTTTGCTTCAGATCGTGCGATGGTCAAAGACCTAGCTTCATGTGTGGCTCGGGACCTGCCTAAAATAGAACATTGTGTTTCTCAGGACCGCAAAATCATGAGCACGACAAACTGGTAGCCCAAATTCAGACACTCCTGTGAATTGGCCGTGTCGTCTTTGGACGGCCATAACTTTCTCATTCAAATTAATACGTGTTCTCGATCCCCTACCTAAAGCCTGAGTCTAGAATTTAATAAGATAAAGTTATCAGCCAAAAATGTAGGCTAAACATCGGGTCGGGTCACTGATAGTCGAGGAATGGTCCTTTTCCTGCTCCTAACTGCTTTTCTGAATCCCAGCTTGTAACCGAAATGTTTGGGACCGCATGTGGCCCGAGTAGGGAATCGTGTTGATGTTTTGTGTGGTATTTACAAAAAATCGACTTTTGAACTAAGTCTAGATTATTTCGAGGTGTCAAGCATGGCTTATTTACAATGAATGGCTAATTTGTGTTATTTCCATAAATCAATAACATGTTGAATATGTGAAATTATGTGATATATGTGTGATAAAGATGGAAATAATTATATGCATTGGGTTGTATGGCTGACATACTACAGTTAATTCGAATATGAAATATGGCATTACTTCGCTTCTGGCACGGTTTTCGAATTATTTTAATACATGCTTGAATGATGTGCCTGATATGAATGAACTCGAATGATAGAAAAGATGTAGTGCATGCTTATGTGATGTACTCGATTTGAATATGTGGAATATTAACATGGACTCGCATGTATGTTAAATTATGAAATGTCAGGTGTATTAGACATGAGTGTTCATAGCACACACATAGTGTACTCTGGTGAAAATGTCCATGTAGAGGTCTTCATACATTGGTCATGGGTTTGATGTAGTGGCAACAAATTGTACATTATGTGCGGTAACACCACATTACATGAGAGAGTGTAAAAGCATGGTACTGACTTAAGTAATCGTTGCTGAAGTGTTGAATCGTGTGGGCTCGGGAATGGGACGAAGTCCACCGAAGTTCCACAAGCAGCAACGAAAATGGAAATGAAATGTGTCGGGCATAGAAAGTAGGGGATAGATACCCCCTCGTGTGAAAAAGCCCCGAAAACCTGTTAGACAAATGTATCCAATTCCAAGTGAAAGCCCGAAAAATGTTGGAGGGTGTAAGAGACCCGTGGTGAGACCCTCAAAAGCAGGTCGCTTCTAAAAAGACACAAAACGATTAAACAAATATCACATAGACTACTTCTGCCAGAGATGGGAGTCGGGACTCCACTCTGCATTGATTCCATCGCGCTGCATCGGGTGGTGGGTCTGAGGTTGACCCAGACTCAAGTACGTGTGAGTGCCGCCTTATACATAGCTACACGTGAGATTCACTCCATGATAGACAACATGTACGCATCTGACGTCAGTTGGCCTGACCGTGAAATGATCATTTGCATGTGCACTTAGGTGGGGAATAGCCCTTGTAAGATTTCATTTCATCGGGCGTTAGCTCACCCCGTCGTGGACCCCCTTCGATACAGATTGTGCATGTGCGCACGACGCCCTGTGAGGCCTGGATTATGAAGCGGGTCGAGGGCCTTGATTCTTGTTTTATGTATATATTAGAACGAATTAGTTTTAATATATGTTTTGTATTAAGAGTGATGTAATAACTCTTAGATCTATAGAAATGTATGGTCTTATAACTGTATGGATGAGTATGGATGATGGGCCCTATTAGTCATTTTATTTCAAGATGCTGTCCCGCGATATGAGACACACAAAGCCTTCGCAGCCGACGGTCAACGGACTTCCCTGTTTTTTGGGGTGTCACAAAATCAACACCAAATTAGGAACAAATCAGCACCAAATATGCTCCAAAATAGCAGCGAATCAGGAACAAATCAAAACCAAATCAACTCCAAAATTGCAACAAATCAGCTCCAAAATAGCAGCAAATCCACAAGTCAAAAACACTGTGGCTTTAGTCCAAGTCTGGATTTAATTTGATGACGTGGACCATCTTTGTTTCCTTTTTGGAGTTGAACACGCAAGCTTCTTCCACGTGGGCATCTCAGATTAAAACATGAAGGGCTTCTTTGAATCTCTTAGCCCTAGCTCGTGTCATAGGGCCTAGTGGTACTTCAAGCGAGTCCACACTCCCTTCCTTAACCTTGCTTCCATCATTCCCCTCCTCTTGGAAAGGATTTGTCCTCTAATCGTCACCTGCATCAAAAGGACTCAAGTCAATGACGTTAAAAGTAGCACTTACAGTATATTCACCTGGCAAATCTAGCTTGTATGCATTGTTATTGATGCGCTCGAGGACTTGAAAAGGACCATCGCCCATAAGGAGCAACTTGGATCTCCTTTATGCGGGAAATATTTCCTTGCGCATGTGCACCTAAACCCAATCTCCGGGTTCAAAGACTATGTGGCGACGCCCTTTGTTGGCTTGTTTAGCATATTGTTCAATCCTTCGCTCAATGTTGAGTCTTGCCTTCTCATGAATCTGCTTAACAAATTCAGCTTTCTTTTTCCATCTAGATTAACATGCTCAGACATAGGTAAAGAAGATAAATCTAAAGGGGTTAATGGATTAAAACCATATACAATCTCAAAAGGCGAAAATTTAGTGGCATAATGTATAGTACAATTATAAGCAAACTCAACATGTGGCAAACAGTCTTCCTAGGTTTTAATGTTATTTTTAATGATAGCTCTCAACAAAGTAGACAAGGCCTCGTCACGCCTAGCCCGATCATCGGTTTGTGGATGACAAGTAGTAGAAAACAATAACTTAGTTCCTACTTACACCACAAGGTCTTCCAAAAGTAACTCAAGATTTTGCATCTCTATCCGAAACAATTGTCCTAGGCATACCATGAAATCTCATAACCCCCCTAAAGAACAGATTAGCGACATGAGACGCATCATCCGTTTTGTGACATAGGATAAAATGTGCCATCTTTCAAAACCTATCCACAACCACAAAAATAGAATCCCTACCACGTCTAGTCCTAGGTAGACCTAATAGAAAGTCCATTGAGAGATCAACCCTAGGAATAGGAAGTGGTGTGTACAAGCCATGGGGTTGCACTTGAGATTTAGCTTGCCTACATGTGATACACCTCCCATAAATCCTCTTAACATCTTGCTTCATGTGTAATAATAAAAGTGTTCTTAAACCCCTAAAGTCTTCGCTACCCCAAATGTCCCATCAATCGTCCACCATGAGACTTCCTCACTAATAAACCCGAATGGAACAATTAAGAATGCACAACCTATTTTCCGTAAACAAGAACCCTCATGTCTAAAGAACTGGCTACGGGTCAAGCCACAACAAGCATATTCGGCATTAAAAATCTCATTCCAAAGGATACAATTCTTTAATGTGTTCAAAACCAAGCAATTTAGCATCCGTAGGTAGAGAGATTGAGACATACCTCCGTGAAAGTGCATCTAAGAACAATGTTTTCCTTACCTTGTTTGTAGCGGATGACATATGGAAAAGTTTCCATGAACTCCATGCATCGGGCATGTCTCTTATTCAACTTATGTTGGCCCTTCAAATGCTTCAATGACTTGTGGTTGGTGTGAATCACAAATTCCTTAGGCCAAAGATAATGTTGCCAAGTTTCCAAGGCCCGAACCAATTTTACTACAACTCTCATTACAAGTGGTATTCTCGTGTGGTCGCCCAATTTAGCTTTTCGCTAAAATATGCAATGGGTCGTCCTTCTTGCATAAGAACTGCGCTAATACCTAAACCTGAAGCATCACATTCAACCTCAAAAGTTTTTGCAAAGTTAGGTAAAGCAAGTAAAGGAGCATGAGTTAGTTTTTCTTTGATAAATTGGAATGCTTTTTCTTGCTCTTCACCTCACTTAAATCCAACATCCTTCTTGATGACTTTGGTTATTGGTGTGGCTATGCTACTAAAGTCTTTCACAAATCGCCAGTAAAAACTAGCAAGTCCTTGAATCGCTCGAACCTTCTCTTCATCAACTTGTATCCGTCGTGCACTAACAACAAAACCAAGAAACACAAGCTTATTAGTGCAAAATGTGTACTTCAAAACATGGTTTATTAGTCTCATGACGTGGGACCCCTTTCCCAGCCCGATCCGTTTTGGCGGATCCAAACCGAGTCCGGGATGCCCTGTTATTACTCAATCACTCAAAATCAAATCTTTGCGGAAGCGATTTCAATTTAGGGCAAGCCCATAAACATTTACATTTAACAAAATGCATTCACAGTGAAGGCATTCTATGCCTTTTCAAATTAATTTACAAAATAGATATTCAGAGTTCAAAATGTCAAAATATCAAAGTTCAAAAGAAAACATGGAATGAATGCACATGCTCCGGAGCATACCCTCGAAATTCTTTATGACTCCACGCCCGATTCCTGGTCTCGCTTTCGATCACTATCTATCACTTAGTACCTGCACATTGGTAAAACAATACGCTAAGCATTTTCATGCTTAGTGGTTCTATACAAATCCATTCTTCAGTTTCAGTTTAAAACAAATCATGCAATTTAACAAATCAAAACTTTCAAACCTTTATGGATGATCAATGTAAATACAATACATATACTTGTTATATATACAATCAGTTATAGTTCATTGATCATCCCAAAAACACTTTTCATATTCAATATTTCACAATCTCAAATCATCTAAATATGCCGTACAAATTCAATTCACTCGTTAATTCAATTCGGCCTACCCTTAACAAATTTAACCTATGCCTTCGATACATGTGATAGTCGAGTCACCGGTAATCTTGGCCCCGCCGGGTCGCAGGCCTAAGATAAACATTCCGCTTTATAACACGTGCACGTCCCACTGGCCGCCGACCGTTATAAAAAATCAATTAGTGAACACTACCACGGCCCTAATCGGGTCGCTTGATCGCTAAAGGGACACATCAATGCCAATTGTTCACAAGATCGCTATTTTGACCCCCTATTGGTATACCAATCTATCCTTAATACGAACTAAACTGGGTTAACATTCTATTAAGGCGTCAAATCTTTTATAGCAAAGTACAAGACAATATGTACATTTGTATAACACCACTTTCAATAGTCATACAAGCCATATGCAAACATTTTTACAATCAATTCCTTCAAATCATTTAGTAAACACCATATGCTTTTTCTTATGCATTTAGAACAAGCCTTTCTAAATATTGAAACGAGAATAGGAAATATAGAACAAACATGCAAAACCCGAACAATAATAGAAGTTTCCGTGAGAACAAACCCAAAATTTTTGTACCTTTGATTCCAATCCTCAGAATCTCAATCTCAATTTAGCTTTTCGCCCTCGCTGTCCCTATTCCAAACCATTAGAGAACAATATTATTCGCAAGGCATAGTGGTTTTGGTTAGATTGATTTTTTTGAGTTTAATTTGAGTCACTCTCAAAACTATATATATATATATATATATAGTATATATAGTATATATAAGTATATATATATATATAAGCAGAGTATAAAGTGGATTCTTGACTCAATGGGCTTTCCATAGAGTCTAAGAACACCCGAAACGAGTGCCCGACGAAGAAGTTATGACCTTCCGAAGTTGGAGGTCACACGTAATCAAACATAGCCAAGCTGACCTGACTTGGCCGAGGTGTCCCGACCTGTCAGAGCTCGGCCTGACATCCACTGTTCTCCACAGATATACAAATGGAATCTTGACTCAATGGGCTTTCCATAGAGTCCAAGAACACCCGAAACGGAGTTCGGACGAAGAAGTTATGACCTTCCGAAGTTGGAGGTCACACCTAGTCACACCCAGCCGAGCTGACCTGAACTGGCGAAGGTGTTCTGACATGTCAGAGCTCGGCCTGACATCTACTATCCTCCACAGGCATATGAATGGAATCTTGACTCAATGGGCTTTCCATAGAGTTTAAGAACACCCAAAACAGAGGTCGGACGAAGAGGTTATAACCTTCCGAAGTTGGAGGTCACACGTAGTCAAACCCAGCCGAGCTGACCTGACTTGGCCGAGGTGACCTGACCTGGTCGAGGTGACCTGACCTGACCTGGCCGAGGTGCATTGGCCGAGGTGCACTGGCCGAGGTGGTCACTGGCCGAGGTGGTCACTGGCCGAGGTGCACTGGCTGAGGTGCACTGGCCGAGGTGTATTGGCCAAGCTGCACTGTCCAAGGTTAAAGGGCCATAACTTAGGCTACAGAGGTCCAAATTGAGAAATTCAAAAGCCTAACATCAAGTTAATTATCACTACCAAATTCCTTTATTTCTTTACCCAAAAATCAGCTCTAAAGTCCGGTTAATGTGCACGCCACTACAATGTGCCTCATGGTTATTTAAAATACAACCAAACATTCCCCTATGGGCAAGATAACCACCACAACCCTTAGGTAGAAAATAACCAGTAGGAGAAGACTCCACTCGGAGTTTGTCGAACTCCCGATTCCGGCCCCCACTTGCTCTTGTCACGAGGGAAGGACTTTCCTCTGTCATTTAAACCTATGGTCCGACTGTTTAAAATCTAGAGAAGGTAGAGCCTCTCTCTCTAACTCTCCCTCTCAAATATGGTTTTCCTTCCTCTCTCTCCTCTTTTTCCCTTTTCCTTTTCTTATGGATCACCCTTAATCGTATTTTAAAAAGGAGGAAACTTCCTCCCTCTTTCCTACATGCCACATGCCCTCTCCTTGATTTTTTTTCTTTATTTCTTTTTGTATTTAGGTCCCTCCATTTCTCTATTATTCTTCATTTAAGTCTCCTATTATTTTCCCCTTGCTCATTTATTTCTCCTAATTTCACTTAGACATCTAAACTTATTTACAATTGACCCTTAGGTCCCCATTTTACAATTTCCATATTTTCTCTTTTTCACTTGGGTTTATTTCCGGATTCAATAAATTTCTCATTTTAGCATATAATCATTTAATCAATATTCATCTACCACCCTTAAAATACCCAAATTGGCCCAATTATACCCGGAATATATAATAATTTTTATTATAAAAATTCTAGGGTATTTTTGGGGCTTTACACATGAAAGTGCTAGGTGCATTAGTTAATCCGAAAGGCATAACTAACCACTCATATAACCCATATTTTGTTTTGAAAGCAGTTTTCCATTCATCACCTTCTTTCATTCTAATTTGATGGTATCCACTTTTCAAATCAATTTTGGAAAAGATACAAGAACCATGCAACTCATCAAACATATCATCTAACCGAGGAATGGGATGATGATACGTTACTGTTATGTTATTGATGGCTCGACAATCAACACACATCCTCCATGTCCCATCCTTCTTAGGAACCAAAATCACCATAATCTGGCCGCATGGACTCGCCGCCCTCACATATCCTCTTTTTTCGATCAATTCACCAACTTGCTTTTAGAGTCTTTTGTCTCCCTGGGATTACTTCTATAAGCAGTTGGTTTTGGAATGGTAAAGACTAGGACAAAATCAATTTGATTGTGAGGTAACCCATTCGAATTTCCTCGAAAGATCTTCTCAAATTCCTACAAAAGTTAGACAATAGAACTAAAGAAGTGTCAAGTTGTTAGTATTGTGCGCCTCTTTTGTACAAAAGTACAAGCGTAGGCTTGTTTAAGAACAATGCTTTCTTAACCTCACTTGCCTTTGCATAAATTGGTTTCTCATTTTCCAATTTCTGTGCTCACTTTTGCGCCTTCTCGTCACCTTTTCACGCTTTTCTTTTTGTTCACTTTCTTTTTCACTCTTTTTCCTTTGTTCACTCTCTTTTTCACTCTTTTTCTTTTGTTCACTCTCTTTTTCATTTTTTTTATTTTGTTCACTCTCTTTTTGCAACCTTACTTGATCTTCATAAACTTGACTTGGTGCCAAAGGAACAAGAGTGATGGTCCGTTGGTTGTGCACAAACGAGTACTTATTGGTGAAGCCGTCATGATGAACTTTCCTATCAAATTGCCATGGTCTTCCTAATAACAAATGCCCAACTTGCATTGGAACTACATCACACAAAACTTCATCTTCGTATTTCCCAATGCTAAAAGAGACTAACACTTATTTATTCACCCTTACCTCCCTACTATCATTCAACCATTGCAATTTATAAGGTCAAGGATGCTTACTTGTTGGCATTCCTAGTTTCTCCACCATGGTTGTGCTAGCAACATTAGTGAAACTTCCCCCATCAATGATCACACTACATACCTTGTTTTGGACGTGGCACCTAATGTGAAAAATGTTATCCCATTGCATCTCGTCATCTTCTTTAGCTTGCACACTTAAGGCCCTCTTGGCCACCATTAGTTCTCCTTGGATAGCATACTCCTCATCATCAGCATCCTTTAAGGATGGCATAGAATCATAATCTGACTCATTGTCTATTTCAATCTCACCATTGTCCCGCATCACCATGACTCTTTGTTCTGATTATCATTTACAATATGACCCCCGCTCTATTTAAAACACATAATATCATGATTCTAAGTAGTGAAAGAATCAAGCTTACCTTGGATTTCCTTTGGTTGTTCTCTTATTTTAGTTCTGTTTTTATGTCATGCTGGGTGGCTTCTCTCTTCTCCATTGATTCACTTCCATGATGAACTTGGACCAGGTGTAGAACGTGTGTTGCTACTGCCCCTCCTCTTGACTTGATTCTCAATCTTGATGGCCATATGCACCATATCCTCTAACTCCACATAATGTTGCAATTCCACCAAATTTTGAATCTCCCGGTTTAAACCCGCTAGAAACCTTGCCATGGTAGCCTCTCTACTTTCATCTGCTCTAGTCATAACCTCTATCTCCTTATAATACTCCTCCACATCTCTGCTATCTTGCCTCAAGTTTTGCAACTTGTCAGACACCTCGGTAGTAGTGTCGAGACAACCCTTCCGCATCACCCTCTTCATCTCTTCTCATGTTTCCACTGATGGCTCCCTATTCCGTCTCTTATTCAACACTAGTTGGTCCCACCACACTATGGCATAATCTGAGAACTCTATCACAACAAGCTTCACCTTCTTATTTTCAGAATAATGGGGATAATAAAAAACCAACTCTACCTTCCTCTCCTACTCAAGATATGCCTCGAGGTCATTCTTTCCTTGGAAAGATGGAATCTTCATCTTAATGTTTCCCAAATTATTTTCCTAAAGTAACACACTAAAAAAAAGGAAACTAGATACTTATAGGATAAGGCTTGGGAATCAAATCAGCCGCAATCTAGAATAAATCAATAGCAAATTAGCACCAAATCATGAACAAATCAGCACCAAATAAGCTCCAAAATAGCAGCAAATCAAGAACAAATTAGAACCAAATAACTCCAAAATAGCAGAAAATCAGCAGAAAATCAACACCAAATCAGCATCAAATCAGCTCCAAAGTAGCAGCAAATCCACAAGTCAAAAACACCTTGGCTCTTTGTCCAAGTCCGGATTTAATTTGATGACGTGGACCATCTTTGTTTCCTTTTTGGAGTTGAACACGTGAGCTTCTTCCACGCGGCATCTCTGAGATAAACACGCCAGCTTCAACCTTAGCTCGCTCATTTCATAAGGCCTAGTGGGACTTCAAGCGGGTCCACACTCCCTTCCTTAGCCTTGCTTCCATCAGCTGATATCTCTAGAATCCGTAAAGTCTTTGGTTATTCTAGAATCTTCCTCACTTGAGGTCTCTTCTTCAAAGGCCAAACCATGCTTATTGCTCTTAGAGGGATTTCACATTTCCTCAACTTCAATGGGATTATTAGCAGTATTGGAGAATTCAAATCGATGAACCATCTGGCACAAGGAACGTCGTGGGTTGGAAGGAATGTTCACAGTCTCAAGGAGCTTGGGCTTCTTAGGTCCACTCGTTAAGGTTGCGGTTTTCTCCTTAGCCACCTTAAGTTTCTTGGTAGGCCGGTTGGAAGGAGAAGTCAATCCTCTAGGGAAAAGTAAAGATCATTAAAATCATAAAAGAAAGTTATGAATGCAAGTGTAGTAAAAAATAACTCTTTTAATTATAGAAGGCAAGCAAAACCAAGCAGCTCATCAAATATGGCAGTCTACCAAGAGGGGAAAGATTGTACTTTTGACAAGGAAATCGTCCCAATATAATAATAAGGAGTTTGGTACTCCTTCACCAGTTTTTGTAGAAACTCCAAATTTGGCTGGTTAGAAGGCAAGGGAGGTAAACTTGGAATAAATTGCTGAAAACCAAACTGGCAGTCCAATAAACAAGGTAGATATGGTTGTAGACTAACTGAAGATGTAGACAATGAAGTGGAAAAGGCAAAGAAACCTCCGGATATGAGTACTCTACAAGTGGTACTAGTAAAGGCCATGGAACTCTCAAAGTCATGAAAGTATGGTTGAGGAGAAGCTAAGGTCTTATTCCAAGCTAAAAGGGGTACATAATCAACTTTCAAGAACAAGGGCAATAGTGCCCGATCTGCCGAAAAGGACATTAGATCATCATATGGCATGGTGTATAGAGAACGCATTGCATTAACCCTAAAGTCTTGAATGAGGTTGGGTCTTGTCCTGAAAGTTTTGGAAAATATTCAAATAACCACATTTGTACAAACTAACTCGATGATAAGGTTCTTCAGATCCATAGTTACTCATGGCTTGATAAACTGAGGCTAACAATATGGTGCCTAATGCATATAACCGAAAAAGAGCAGGCGCTTTCTGATAGGTTTGAATCTTTGTAGCATTTATAGCATACTTTTCATGTATTTTATATAACTTTAATGATAGATTAACATCAATATCTCTTAAGAAATCCCTAATTCCCCATTCACTTGTGTCTTGTAGGATTAGAAGGGAAAACCAAGCAAAGTGATGGCAAAAATTAAAAGAAAAAAGAAGTGTTGATTGTTGTAGTCTCTTCTTCGCGACGTAGGAAGAGTTCATTTTCATCTCGACCAAGGAAGAGCTCGTCATGACAAAGCAGAAGGACCACATTGAAGAAGCTATTGGTACATCACGACTTAGGAAGTGTTCGTCACGACAAAGGATGTGTTCTTCGCGATGAAGCAAAAGATGTAAAATGACATAGCCTTGGGTACGTCATGACCAGAATCCCTTCGTCGAGACAAATCGAAGATCCATTGAGAGGAAGACACGCGAGTTCATCACGACGAAGAAGCCTTCGCCACGACGAAGGTCAACGAACTAGAGCAAGAAGACTTCCATTTTCAGCCCATCATTGGCCCATTTTCTGAGGCATATGAATACTATTTTTGTTCTACTGATTAGGGTTTGAACTTTGAGAGAGGGATGCTCCCTTCTAGGGTTTTCTCTCTTGAAGCTTTGTTCCATATTTTAGGTTAGGTTTTCTTTAGCTTTCTTAGATTTAGGTTTTTTTTGTGACTACTTTGGTTTGTAATCGATTATTTCTAGGAAGCACAACCTTGTGGAATATGGGTTTCAGCTTAGATCTGGGGATTGAAGTCATTTGCAACTTAAACTTTGTTTTGTATTTCTATCTCTTCTTCTTCTTTAAATTCTGTAGTTTTATGTTTATTATGAACATGAATTTGTAGGTTTTGATAGCTGAAATGATAAGCTAAACACTTTATAGGGTTGGTTATCAAATTTGATGTTAGATTCATCTAATCTTTAGTTGGTTGGTTGATTTATACTTGATTTGTTGTATTTGGCATTAATACTTGGAATGCTAAGGTTTTGGTTATATGATGCATGCTAAGAATCGGATCTTCGATCCTTTTACTAGGGTATCCTTGGGTGACACTAGGATTACGCCATAAAATCTAGTTCTTATTCTCAAGTGTGAACTGTCTAATCACCAAATTAACCTTGTTAAAGAGGCTAGGGGAATTAGAGTAGTCCACATTCGCGCATTTCACTAGAGGGACACCAAATGTATTAATTGGGGATTGCAAGGACATAATTGTGACCAACTGAGCTCCCGAGGAAAAATGTCTTTGAAACGTATCGTCCTATCGACCTAGAAGGGCATAACTGTGAATAGGTGGATAGTAAGAGAAAATATAAGGGGGAACATGAAAGTGGGATCCTTATATTGTATCCTCGGACTAACTTAAGTCGTAATTCATTTAGCCCGTCCCTCATCTAGATGAATTGTTAAACATCATTGAAGATAACCAACCCTAGTTCCTCTTTAAGTCGTTTTCTTCTGGTTTTATTTATTTACTCCAGTTTTCACAAATCACTCTTGTTTTAGTTTAGTTTAGTTTTTATTACTTTTATAATTTTTCAACCACGAGTTGTTTGACAGAATGACTTAGTAATAGATATTTAATCCTCAATAAACCGTACTTCCTCGTAGGATCGACATTCAGATTTTAGTCGCAGACATTTGTACAACTCGTGCGCTTACGGTTCACAACAAGTTTTTGATGCCGCTGTCGGGGAAGGTACAATTTGGTGTTTGGATTGATATTTTGGGAAAATAGAAGTTTGCTTATTTGAGCAAAAAATTTATTTTCTTATTTTCATTTATTTATTATTTGTAGCAGTTTACTTCATTTTTTTTTTATTTTGTGTATTTATGGAAGGGTGCTGACTAGAATGTCTAATGAAGAGATAAATGAGCTCTTCTACTAACGGTTGAGGAAAGGAGGGCGTGTACAAGATAAAAGAGCGGTTTTCACCCATTGAGGAGCATGCACCTATGTTCCTTCAAGAGGACACTCTTGAAGGATTTGAATTAGAGGCTAACTCACTCTCCACCAAAGAGTTGACATTTGAGCTTACATCGCCTATTATGGAGGTGGAGAAGCCCATCCTCACAAGCAATGAGGATGAAGAAAAAGTGTTGGCCATGATGGATGAAAGGCCAAAGAGAAGCTCTCGGGCTTCTCCAAAGAGTCTAGCTAGACTCTCAAAACGTAGAAGCTTCTTAGGAGGTAACCCAAGAGAAAAAAAGGATTTCTATCAATTTGTTACTTTAGTTGTTTTTGTTTTTAG
This sequence comes from Tetrastigma voinierianum, assembly GCA_016808115.1. Lineage (NCBI taxonomy): Eukaryota > Viridiplantae > Streptophyta > Magnoliopsida > Vitales > Vitaceae > Tetrastigma > Tetrastigma voinierianum. Next base: position 736,847 of record JAEQBH010000183.1, on the reverse strand, counting down.
TCAGTTTAGTATGTTTAGCATTTTGATCTTGTTTTAAGTGTTCATTGGTTTTTGTTTGTGTTTTTCAAGACATTGAAGCTAAGACCCACTTCAACCCGAGCCTAATGATCGTAATTGATCATCTAGGGGAGTCCTTTGTTCTTAGCCTTCATATTTCATACACACAAATGCATGTTGTAAGTTTTAGGAGGGGTGTAAGTGGTCCCCAGAATACCCCCAAATATACCTCGTCAAGCTACATGTTTAAGGCAAGATCAAAAAGCTAAATAGAATTTTACAAATAAAATCGAGAGACCTGGGTGTTTAATATAGAGATATAAAGTGGTCATTTACTATTGGAGGACATAAAAGACATAAAACAATAAGGTTATATGCAATTATGTAATTTGAGAAAAGATGGGATGCCAAAGTATAATATGTATAAGTTAGATTGAGAATAATAAAGAGAGAGAGAGGACCTAAATGCAAAAATGAGAAAAATAATTAAAAATGCAAAGGCCAAACATGGCCTTAACTCAAAATGGGATAATATCAATTGGTCTCTCATTTTTGAGAGACCAAAAACCATAGAGAGAGAGAGAGAGAGGAAGGAGAGAAGAAGAAGAAGAGAAATAGGAAGAGAAGAAGAAGATAAGAGAAGAAGAAAGGAAGATAAAAAAGGTATGGAACTTTGTATAAATTTGTATGGATACATGTTTTGAGTTGTATGGAGTAACCTTGGATATAAGGATTTCTTGTTTGGCATTTGATCTTTCTAGAGTTTTGTTAGAATTTCATCCTAACCCTAGATTTCTTGAAATTATGGTTGGTAAAACTCTGGTACAAGATGAGTATGGAATCCTCCATTTGAGGTTGGATTCATGGTTTAATTGAAAGTAATTGAGTTAGATTTTAGAACAAACCCTAAATAATCTTCATGTTTGGTTTATGTATGGGTTATTACCCATATTAGAGTTGTTGTGGGAGTATTCATGAAAGGTTTTTGAAGAAAGATAAGTATTGAAAGATGATTTGAGAAAAATAGAGATTACAAGATGAATATGGAGTGGTTTTGATGTGTATACTAATTATTGAGTTGATTTGGATAGCAAAGTAAGGAAAAATGGGTGAAAAACCACCTTTATGTACAATTTTCGAAGGGTGGTACTGGTACCGAACAGAGCGGTACCGGTACCCATTGCTCTATTTTGACCAGTGTTCGTATTTTGGCCATAACTTAAATACTTGATCCGATTCCAGTGGATTCAAGTTTTTGTGTTGGGTACCGACTTCAAGGAGAACCAAACATCATGAAATAGGTAATCTAAAATTTGACTCTATGTGGCCCAAAATTCACTCAAAGAGGGGCTATGTTCAAGAAAATTTACTTCGGGCTTTGATCATAGAGTAGCCCTGCCATTTAGGACATAACTCGAAGCCTCTGGGTGTCGATTTGGGTGATTCCAGTTGGAGATGAACCCTTAGCACCTTAGCTTCAAATGAATACAAAGAACCAGGGTCAGGTATGAAGTTAAGCCTCCTGAAAAAAATGAGTATTACAAACTATCCCTAGTGTAAAATTGGAAAATGACTAGTTTGACATGAAAATGCCATAACTTTAGTTTGGATGATCCAATTGGAATGATTCCAATTTCTGAGTAAAATGGATTCATAGAGGGACAAGAATACTTGAATGATGTGTGAATACATAGGCATCATATTATGCAAGTATATGAAATGCCATATGGGCCAGTAACATGAAAATATAAAAATGCAATATGTATACCAGAAACCATGAAACATGAATATGATATGAAATATGAAAACGAACTGAAACATGAACATGAAAATGAAAAGAAATATGTCATGAACACAGAATGTGATAAAGATAGGTTATGAGTTCTGAAAGACGGGGGTCGATAGTATGACTACCTAGGACCAAGAATGAATGAGTGGATCGCTTCCGGACGGCGGCTTCGACACTCGCCTACGACACTTCGCATACGGCAGCACGCCCGACGGCCAAGACTTTGCTAGTGCTAATGCGGCACTTTAATACGTGGGCGGTGCATCGTCGCTTAGCACATGCAGAGATTCTCGACAGTGCTGACAAGACTTGCCTGTTTCCTAAGACTCCCCAGCCAGGCTACCAAGACTTCAAGATCAGACAAGACTCACAAGACTTATCATACAAGGCCCTACTCATTTCTTATGATTGGTCAGGTAGTCAAACAGTTATATGATAAGACTCTGAATAAAGAATAAGAGTAAAGAATGAATATGGTAAAGATCTAAGTGTACCTACGGGTACCTCTGAATCTGTTCTGTAGTACCTACGGGTACTTTTGTACAAGTAAAATCTCTCAGCATTTACGGTACTTCAGACGGTAAAATAAGTATAAGTTCTCAGAATATAAATATAAGTCCAAAGAGGCCCCACGGATACCTCAATATAATGAATCTGTGTAGTATCTATGGGTACTTTTGTACAAGAATAAGCTCCGTATAAGATCCGAAGTACAAGAATATGCTCTGTAATACAAGTATAAGATCCGAAATACAAGAATAAGCTCTGTAACACAAGTATAAGTTCCGTAAGACAAGGTATAAATCTGTGAATATTACGCATACAAGATCCGAAATACAAGAATAGCTCAGAACACAAGTATAAGTTCTGTAAGACAAGTATAAGTTCCGTAATACACGTATAAGATCCGAAATACAAGAATAAGCTCTGTAACACAAGTATAAGTTCCGTAAGACAAGTATAAGTTTCGTAATACACGTATAAGATCCGAAATACAAGAATGAGCTCCGTATTACAAGTATAAGATCCATAAGACAAGTATATGCTCCGTAATACAAGAGTAAGATCCGAAATACAAGAATAAGTGTAAGTTCTATAGTACCCACGGTACCTTCAGATCTCGACACTTCGTAGTACCTACGGGTACCTCCGTATAAGCTCCGAATCAAGATAAACTCAGTGTTCCCACGGGTACCTTGTATCTCGACACTTTTGTAGTACCTACGTACCTCCGCATAAGCCCGAATCGATAAAACTTAGTAGTACCTAATAGTACCTCTGTGATTCGATTAATTTCGTATACCTACTGCACCCCCTCCGTATAAGCCTTTAATCAGATAAATCCCGCAGTACATACGAGTACCCCCCGCATGAGTATAAGTTAGTAGTACCTACTGTACTTTAATTAAATATAAGTTTGATATAAGCACAAGTACGTGTCTTTGGGACATTTGAACAAGTAGTACACGAGTACTTCCCGAAGAATAAGTTCCAATACGTAGATAATGCTTCTGCATTATCTTCAGAGACTCGCCAAAATTCCTCCGAACAAGTGTAAACCCCGTAGTATAAGTATAAGCCCTATGGTATAAGTATAAGCTTTGTAGTACCTAAGGGTACTCTCTCAGATAAGCATAAGCTCAGAACTCCTACTGAGATCCGAACAAGCATAAGAGATATAGAAGTACGAAAGTATGGATAAGCACTCCGTCTAAGTATATACATATAAGTTCAAGACCAGATAATGAGGAATCGAATAAATATGTGTCTTACAGAGATCTAATAAATAAATTAGTCCGCTTATAAGTAAGTTCCAGTAAGTATAAGATAAGTTAGCACGTATAATTGTATACGTATAATAAGCCTGAATCTCGATGGGAGATCCGACAAACATAAGTCCTGTTATAAGCATAAGTAATGGTATGTTCAAGAGAACAAAGGAAAATTCTTATATGTTATTGTTTATACTTAAATGTGTATATGCATAAAAGACATATGGTTTCCCCACTATTGAAAGTTCTAGCAATGTGTTTTAATCCGTAGGTACAAGAGAAGACGTCCGAAAGCCAGACACAATAGCTAACACACTAGTAGTTCACTGCCAACATGTCCCGCGCCTAATTTGTAAATGTAAAAGTACAATGAAGATAAACTGGACTCAAAAGATATGTGTATAGATTTTGACTGACACCAATTCTGGTAGTTCTTGATATGGGCATGATATTTTGATTCGGTTATTAAAAAAATGAAGAGTCCCGTGATATAGTCTCGTCCCTAATCTGCTCTCGTATCCGCCAACTGGTCGGATCGAATCTGGGCGATGGCCCCTTTGTTTTTAAATTTTCCAACATCTTTAATTATCCTATTTTTAGTGTTTTCCTTAGTTTACTGGTGGTAATGAAGTATTTATATGTTTTCGCTTTAGGTTAATTTTTTCATTTTTAGTTTGTTTTGTTTTTTGTTGAGCTTGTCTTGGGATTGATTATGATGCCTATGATGAATAAATGATCATACCTTCTTTCACATGAAGAAATGAGAGATATATGAACTTAAACCATAATGGTTTGACCTTATAGTTGACTGTTTAAACAAAAGTTCTTATCACTTTGAGCACAAGTCAGAATGTACCCTTGTAGTCACCTTACTCGGTTAGAGAAGAATTAGGTGTGGAATGCTACTATTTGATCTTTAAGCACTTAGAACTTGTTCAATTATCACTTGAGGCGAAATCCTGAGTAACACGACGATTAGGAAATGATATAGGTCATCCTTGGATCGGTTGAGCCTTTCTAGCTAACCCTTATATGCATTGATCCATATCACCCAATTTGAGCCATATTAGCCATCTTCTTCATAGAAAAGCCAAGAATGAGCCCCTTGAACTTCTCATGAATACCCTTCAAACAAATAGCCTCAGGTTTACCCTTAACATGTTTGTCAATGTTATAGTCAGGAAGGCATGTAGTGTGAATCGGGGAGTGTAAATAATCTCAAAATATAATCTAAAGAAAAGAGTAATATGTTTAAGGTGATAAATAGTTAAAATTGGTATTTTTTTTTTTCCAGTAATTTATATTGCCAGAATCCAAAAAAATAAACTTGAATTAATGTGTATTAAAATATAAAAAATAGTAAATGTCACATTAAGGACTCAAGGGTCATAAGAGAATAAGTTTATATGCCATCAGAATATTTGATAAGAAAAAGGAGCAGAAAGAGAAAGAAGGACTTTTAATGCAAAAAAAATGGAAAACTTAACAAAAATGATTAGCTGCCAAACATGGCCTTATAAAATAACAAAGAGATAAGACCAAATTCGTCTTGTAAAGGAACAATTCTCCTTGGGGCTCAGAGAGCTAGGTTACGATTGAGAGAAGAAGAGAAGAGTTATGATTTTCTTCCATGTGATTAAGGATTTTGGTGGATCATAAGAAGAAGGAAGAAGAAAGAAGAGAAAAGAAAGATTAAGGTATGGAAACTAAACCTATAACCCTTTAATGATGTTCTAACAAAAACTCAATCTTACATAATAATGATGGTCATATTCCAAATTTCGCTTATATGGTTGTTTACTTATTGTGGTGCTCGGGCTTGAGGAATGTTTGTATAAAGAAAATGTTAGGGTTTTAGGGGAGATGCTGTCAAAAATTTTCCAAAACCCACGTTTTTGTTTTAGCCATAACTTGGCTATCACTCATCCAAATTGAGTGATTCAAATTTCTAGGTTAACTATACTTCTAGGCGAACAAATCTCCTTTAAATGAGTGTATTCAACCCCATTGGACCCGGAAAATTTGTCAAAGTGAAGCTCTATTTTTGGGTAGTTTCTGGTAAGTTTTGGTACAGCTTTAGTGTTTAGGTCATCACTCATTCAAATTGTGTGATTCAAAATTTTGAGTAAACTAGACTTCTAGAAGAACAAATCTCCTTGAAATAAGTGTATTCAAATTTGTACCCCATTGGACCCATAAAATTCATCAAAGTGAAGCTTTGTTTTCAAGCGGTTTCTGGTCTGTTTGGGTATAGTTTTAGTTTTTAGGTCATAACTTGGCCATCACTCATCCAAATTGAGTTATTCAAATTTCTGGATAAACAAGACTTCTAAGAGAACAAACCTTCGAAATAAGCGATCTAAATTGACTCCATTGCACCTAAATTGGTTTAAAGGAGCTCTATTTGTAGGAAATATTTTGGTATAAAGAGATTCAAGTGAATAAATGAAATTGTAAAAGAATTATAAAAGTGATTGCTATATGAACTAGGATTATATGAACAGAAATACAAGCAATACTGAGAACATTATCATATAGGTTACGATAAAAGTAATAGTTATAGTATATGTATAAAGGAATACTGTTTGAAAGTATCTCATGTAAATACATGTGATTGTCATTATCCATGTATATAAGATGTGCATAGCTTAAACACGAATAAAAATGTAATAAGATTGTCTGGTCTCGCATAATGCCCTAGGGTAGATGGATGGGTAGGCATGCCTATTAGGGATTACATGATATAGTCAGCCCTGCTTGGTCATTACAATCTAGCTTCATGAGGTCAATATAAGATGTGATCACCGTCTCAGATAAATGATAGACAAGCAGCATACAATGAGACCCGTATCCACTTCTTAGAATATGCAAGCAAGACACAAGATGACAGAAAATGATTGAAATGCTTATAAGAACCATGAAACATGAAAACAATGATTTGAATTGAAAAATGTGATAGAGCTACAGTAATATAAAAAGTGCTATGTATTATGAAGAATTTACGTGAGAACTCTAATAAATGACATAGTGTAAAAGTAGTCGGATATATGAACAGCTAATGTGCAAATGGAAATTGTGTTAATTGTATATTGTCATTGAGGACCACTACAAGTGGTCATATATGTTATATGTTTCCCACTAATCTATAAGCTTAGCATCAGGCTTCAACGTAGGGTAATTAAAGAGACATCCCACCCGTATGCTGACACAATGTGAGGGCCAACACAACATGAGTCAATATCTACAGTCATACTGATTTTGAATATGTACATGTAAAGTTTTTTTTTCTTCATAATAGACTCAGATATGTATAAGTCAATGGACCTTGTGATATTTGTACAAGACATTAAGAATACCATTATAGCGATAGTGTTAAAAGTTTTATTTCCTCGTGGATTAAGTTTAAGTTATATTCTGATACATTCAGTTATGTTTCGAAATTATCCCACTAATGTCAGTAACTCAGGTAATGGAGTTCCAATCCCGTGTCGCGTTCCCCCTCTTCCGCCTAGGTAGGGGTTGGGGCACGACAGGGAGTTTGTTCGAATGGGTGTGTTATGAATGGAAATCAAAAGAGGTCTGGGTAGAAAATGAAAGAAAAAGAAAGAATAAATCAAGGAGGAGTATGTTTAACCTTATAGCCTTCATACCTTGAGCAAGTAAGTTCTCAGGGGTGTTCTACACTTAGTACCCTAAGGCCAACTAGTTTGGGAGCTACTAACCTAAATCGTTAAGGGTGGGTAGAAAGCTTAAGGAGGTCAAGCATTTCACTACTCCATGCCTTGAAGTCTATGAAGAAAAAGGAATAAAGCCTTGGTGTTCTTGAAGAAAATGGTGAAAATAGTGAAAATCGAGCAAGTTTGGGGGAATGACTATGTGATGAAAAGATGCAATGAGCTAAGTTTGGGGGGGAAGCTTAGGAGGTCAACTGTAAAAAAAGCAATATGCTAGAGGACGGACAAATAAGTGGAGAAAAAGGGAAAATGTGTATGTTTTGGGTAAACTGAAACCTAAATGACCTATTCAACTACCCTTACCTAAGCCATACATTACAAGCTGTTGAAGACCTAGTTGATCCTAAGAGTTGTGAATTGCCTACATTAGTGGAGAGTGATATGCTAAACAAGCTTATGGAGCCTAATACACTCACTATGTGAGTGAGAGATCCCCATTCCACTCAACCTCATCTAATTTCATCTGAACTGCAATTGGCTAGAGGGGGGGAGACTACACACACACACTTGAGAACTGTGGTTTAGGAAGGTTCAACTTATGGTCAATCTATTATTTTTGAAAAAAGGCTATCTCGAAGTTTTCTTTGTGTTGTATGGAGACAAAATCCTTGCGGCGAATTACCATTCATTATATTTTTCTCAACATGTCTATTAGTTGTGAATAAGGAAAGTATACTATTTCTTTGCTTGAGGACAAGCAAATTACTAAGTTTGGGGGAATTTTTTAGGTGTACTTTAGGTTAGCTTTTATTAGTGCAAAACATTGCATATTTCATGATTTTGAAGCTAACTTAGCACCCTTCTTACTTATTTTCATGCCTAACCCCTTCTCTTTGTGTATTTTGTAGAAATGAAGAGAACAAGATGAAAATCAAGCAATTTGAGCAAGATTTGAAGAAGTTATGTAAGAAAGAAGTTGTAGTCGTAACCATAGGATTTTATGGTCGCGACCACAGATCAAAAAAGAAGAAGACTATGCAGCAAAGTTTCAGCATGGTCGTGACCACAAAACACTGTCTTCAACAAACTTTAGTGTGGTTGCAACCACAACATTCCTCTGTAGAAATTGAGATTTTTCACATTCAATGTGGTCGCGACCACAGATTTTTCTTGCAACAACCGTAAGTCACCAATTTCTATGTGGTCATGACCATAAGCATTTTATGGTCACGACCACGCGACGATTAAGGCCCAAGAACTTTCCATTTTTGGGCTTGTTTTGGCCCATTTTCCAATGTGTATTTAAGTACCACTTTAAGACAATATGAGGGTTCGAACTGTAGCGTCCGGTTGCGCTACCAGTACTTTTACTTTTACGAGATAATCACTTACCAATGCAAATACAAATACAATTCCAATACCGTAGCTCTATGCTACTTGTTTTTAGATATCATTCAAACCAAATTGTAATTTCTCATTTAAGACACATTTCACATATTCAATGAAAATATATACATATATACTAATTTAACTCAAAGGGGCCCATCATTTTGTTTTCAATACACATTTTCCATTAAATAAGGAAGTACATGCCCATTTGGTCCATTTGCCACCTTTATATATTATGGCATTATAAGCCGTTTCAATACAAAAATTTACAAAACAAAATCAGAGTTCACTTTTTCGAATTTATAGTTTCAATACAAAAAAAAAATAGTCAAATCTAATTCATGAATGCATGTGACGAAGCTTTACTTTTCCTCCATGTGGCTTTGACGATGACTCTGCATCTCAACAGTCCTTGTCTTCGTACCTATTCTCTCGGTACCTACGCGATGGTAAAACAACACGCTAAGCATTTTCATGCTTAGTGGTTCTATAGTTCTCTTTTCCATTTCAATTTAATACTAATCATGCAATTTTTTTTCAAAACAATGCTTTTTAACCTTTTTGAATGATCAATGCAATACAATACATATATTCATTTCATATACAGTTTACTGATTATTCCCAATATGCAGTAAATCATTCAAAACACAATTCATACATTTCCAAAATTTTCTTATCATTTTGCCCTGTTTAATTCTAACCTATGCTTTCAAAGGCACAGGATAGAACTAATCAACGGCACGGCCTACTGGCCGCGTTTCCAGATAAAAAAAGTTTTATAACACAAGACTGGCCCCGCTAGGTCGACCGTTATTAAAATCAATCGTGAACACTACCGATACTGTCCCGCTGAGCTACGGATTGGAGTGACACATCATTACGTTTGGCGCAATACTGCTAATTTGACCCTCATTGGTATACCAATCTATCCTTAACTCGAATTTTAACGGTTAACATTCTATCAAGGACATTCAAATCATTCATAGCAAACTACAATATAGTATATACTTGTATATACAAATAATTCATTTTTCAAAATTCATTCAATTTTTCATATGCAATTCATTTCACAATCAATTAAAGCAAATCAATGTGCTTTTTCTTATAAATCATTTCAGCAATTCAAATCATATTGAAATCATTAAACACTTTGGAATTAGAAAGAGAAGCGGAGAACAAACTCCAAAATGGAAACAAGAGAGAGAGTCAATGAACGAACCAAAAAAGCTTGTTGCACTTGATCCAAACTGAACTCGATTGGCCTGAGCCTTCCTCCGGCTGCCCTATTCCAATACAATTAACAATCATATTATTAGGTATTCTATGAGTTCTATTTAGGTTTACTTTTACCTAACTCCCTTCCGGTACATTGTTCCTTTCGTTTTTTTTCTCATTTCCTCATCCTTAGACATTCTTATCATTTTATTAGCTAATGAGGGCAAGAAACAATGTTTTCCCAATGACCGGATCGCCAAGGCAAAGCGAATCACTTGTATACTTGTAAGAACCCTTTCATTCACTTATTATGATCCTCATTAGTCCCATGGATGACGGTTAGAATTATCGGAAAAGAGGAACCAAAGCCCGACTAAGTAGAACGCTCTAGGCTGAGCTTCGCTACTCCTAAAGTGAGGTTCGCCCAGGCGACATTGCTACGCCAAAGGACCTAAAAATGCTTAAACTCCTATCTCTGTCCGCTTAGGCGAGCGAGCCTCTGCCTAGCGGCTCACGCCCAGGCGCACTCCTACGCTAGGCGTAGGGGTGCTCGCCGATGCGTACTAGCCATTTTCGCCCTTCTCATCGGAAATTTTTCCTTCCAAACCAAAACCAATCATGAAATCTTACCCAATACAATCCCAAAACGAACTAAAACCTTTTAAAACACTTTTAGACCACATTTGGGGTTTTGTTAAACCCAAACACAAGTAGAAAGGGGGTTAGGGTTTGGTTTTTCTTACCTTAAACCATGATTTTCTTTCCTTTTTTCTTCCTCCTTCTTCTTGATCAACTTTTCCCTTGATTACATGGAGAAGAAATCACAAACTCTTTCTTTTCTTCTCTCCACCAAGCCCTAGCTCTCTTTCCCTCTTTAAGCTTAGATCCATCTTTTAGGGTTAGATTTCTTAGATTTAGAGTTTTTTTTTGTGAAGAACTTGGTTTGTAATTGCTTATTGCTGGGAAACACAACCTTATGAAGTGTTGATTTTAGCTTGGATCTTGGGATTGAAGATATTTGCAGCTTAATCTCTGTTATGTATTTCAATCTCTACTCATTTTTCAATTTCTGCAGTTTTATGTTTGTCATGAACAAGAATTTGTGTGTTTTGATGGTTGAAATGATAGGCTAAATATTTCATAGGGTTTGGTTATCAGATTTGATGTTAGATTCATCTATTCTTTAGTTTGGTTGGATGTTTCATGCTTGATTTGTTGTATTTGGTGTTAAATCTTTGGAATATTAAGGTTTTGGTTAATTGATACATGTTGAGAATTGGATCTTCGATCCTTTTACTAGGGTATCCTTGGTGATGCTGGGATTATACGCCCTAAAATCGAGTTCTGATTCTCTTAAGGTGTGAGTCAATTAATTGGAATTATAATTAACCTAGTTAAAGAAGTTTAGGGAATTAGAAAGGTCTAGTACTAAATGACTTTTACTAGGAGGGGACACCAAATGTATTAAGTAAGGATTGCAAGAATGTAATTATGACCAATTCAAGCTTAGTCTGGGTAATTCTATTACAAGAAAATTAACTATGACCAATAGAGCTCCCAAGGAAAAATGCCTTTGAAAGTATCGCCCTATCGACCTACAAGAACTAATTGCGAATAGGTGGATAGTGCGAGAAAATATAAGGGGAAACATGAAAGTGGGATCTTTATACCCCTCAAACCAATTAAAGTCGTAATTCATTCAACATGTGCCTCATATAGATGAACCACTAAGCATCATTAAAGATAACCAACCATAATTCCTCTCTAAGTCGTTTTCTCCCGGTTTTATTCAATTACTCTAGTTTTCACAAATCACTCATTTTTTTTGTTTAGTTTTGTTTTTTTTATAACTTTAATAATTTTTCTCAAATAATTGAGTTCCTTGGATAGTGAGCGACTTTAGTAGTCGGGGTACTTAATCCTCACTAAAACCACAGCTTTCCTATGGGATTGATATCTAGACTTTTTAGTCAGTTGTATTACTTGTACGACCCATGTGCTTGTGGTTCGCAATAGAAACAAAAGTTTCAAATAAGAGTTGCACTCATGTGGACTATCAGTGATTTTCCTACATACTTGATGCTTTCTAGTTTGAGTACAATTGGGAAACGTGCTTGTCCCTATTGTGTGGAGCATTCACATGCATTTACATTGACTAGTGGTCGAAAAACGTCTTGGTTGAAAATCATAGTAAGTTTCTCTCCCATGAACATCCTTTCAGGTGTAATAAAAATCCTTTCATTAAAAATAGAATTGAGATGTCAACAACACCATCTATAAAGATTGGTGACCATATCTTGCAAGAAATGGATAACTTGGGATTGAGAAGAGTGATTGATATTGATGTCGTCAGTGAGGTTAATGGTGTAATATGCAAGACATGTGGTTGGAATAAACGAAGTATCTTTTGGGAGTTGGCCATATGAGAGTTCAAATCTCATTAGACTTAATCTAGATGTCATGCACATTGATGAGTGCATTTCATACCATGATTATCATCCTATTTTTTTATGTGTATTTTTATGATTTTGATGATGATAATTAGTGTTTTAATGTTTAAATGCCTCATTTTGGTGATTAGGTCAACTTTGGAGAAAAATGAACAAAAATGAGCTTAAATGGAACCAAAGAATACCAAGAAGCCACCACACATAGTAAGCATATGATCTTTTGATTCTTCTATATTAATGGTAGCATCAAATGGATCTAATCTGCTCAGCAATGTGTTTTAAACTTCTCAATCTTTCTAACAAGTCCTAGATCACCCAATTCTGACACCGGACAAAAAAGATATGGCCTCGTGAAGTCAAATGGAGGATTTTCCAAAACACCACATATAACACCCCTCAATTTTGTGACTTTTCACTCTACCCAATGGCCTCCAATGATTACAACCTTGATATGGATAAATTCTAATCTCTCTTAGCTTTTTGTAGAGATTGAAATCATCACATTTGGAGGTCAGCTGAGAGAGTTATGATCGTTTGAAGTCAAAAGGTAAAAGCTAGATTGTTGACATTTTGCCATGTTGCGACATGAAATAGACCATAAGCTAAATTAGATCGGTACTTAGTAGACCAATCCTCGTGGGAACAATACTCTACTCACTCTTTATTACTTGAACATGACGCATGCACTTGTGCACATAGGCAATTTATAATTTCATACACATTTCATGCCTATCATCAGAACAAGTTGGGATTACCTAATTTCAATAGTTAGTAACTCTTTTCCTCATAGGATCGACACTCTTACTTTTCATACACTATATTACTTGATACGACGTGTGCACTTGCACACAATAGGCTTGCATAATTTTATTTTATATGCATCACACCTTCTATCAAGTTTTTGGCGATTGCCAGGAATAGGTGCTTTTACTAATATAGATATCAAGTAGTCCTTCTTTACTTTAGATATTTCTTTTGTTTTTCTTGTTTGTGTATATCTTTTTATTTTTGTTTTCTTTGCTTTAAAATTTGTGTTTTTGTTTTGTAGGTTTAATCACAATGGATCCTTTTGTAGAATTGACAACCAAAATGTCCCTTCTTACTCAACAACTAAGAGTGAGCCAAATAGTCAATGAGCATCATCAAAGAGTGAGGAGTCAAGTGTAGAACCCACAAATAGTCAGTGAGCATCAGCATAGTTGTTTTTCCAAAGGTGGGAAAAAACTACATATCTGCACAAAGGAACCTTGAAAAACTCAACATGCTCTCAATGGAGGGAGTCCTAATGGTGTCATGTCATTTCAAGCTAGCAGAAGAGTATGAAGTCTGAGTGGTGGAAGAAACCTCAATAGATGGGATGGATGGATCTTGAGCATCAAATAGACACATCACATCAACACCTTGGAGAAGCAATCTTTTGAGAATGGTAACATCCCTCAAAATTATGGAAACATGACCGAAAGGAAGAAGGAAAGAGTTAATACTCTTGGACCAAAACTTCAGTACCACACTCATCAACTCCACATCAAGAGAGGTGCTTACAATGGTGAGTCCAATAAAATGCTCAATCTACAAAGTGCCTAGCATCCTCTAAAATGGGGAGACAACCTAGCAACCCATGCTACCCATCCATCCGAAAAACTTGACCATGACTTGACCGAGGTCACCATAGGTCTTAAATTTTTCCCAAGAAGTAATCCTATTGTCAATTGTAATGGAAAAGGGAAAGGAGGTAGAGAGGTAGACATACACTTCTCTAATAGAATGTACAATACCTAACCTAAGCAAAGGAGGAAGAGACAGGGAAATACTACAAAGCAAAGGTGGTAAAAACCAGTGCACGTCAAGGAATAGACAAGGGAAAAGGAAATAGATTACCTTGTAGAAGATTGAACTAGGTCGTAAGCCATGAGTCCAAAGCTAGAGATGCCTACAAAAAATAAGTCTAAGAAAATCAACAATTGCTAAAATGCCACGTATAAGGCCGAAAAATTCCGAATTTCAGACCATAAAGCCAAAAATCTCAAATTTTAGGTTGCCATGCCGACATAGCATATACTTGTATGACTTTATATATAGATTGGTGTGATTTCTAAAAATTTCCCAAGGAAGAAAGCAAGTGTATCTGGTAGAATGATTAAAGAAAATTACCTTTAATTATCTTCCGTCAATACACAAATTTGAAGATTTTACAGTACGTAGATTAGAACCTGCGGAAGGAAAAGTCAAGACATGCAGGATTCCACAATGAGTCAAGCTATAGAGAAGGAGCCAAGAAATCCTTTGGTGAGGAATTCTCACTAAGCAATTATCACAAACGAGAGAAAATTCCCTAAGAGAAGAACAGAAAGATACACTGGAATATTCGTGAATGGCTAATCAAAAAATAAAAAAATAAAACTTGAATGATAAAAGATGAAAATACATACTCTTCGAAAGACGAGGATCGAATGGAGCGGCATCAAATTTCCGTGGATTTGAAAAATCGAATGTCGGCCCTAGAGCGACGTCAAATCGCCACGAGTTCAAAGAATTGGACAACGGCCAAGGTAGAATGTCGCTGGATAGTGGATTCAAAAAACTAGACATCAGCAAAGGTGTGGCAGTGAGACGATCAATGATGTCGAGGTGAGCAATGTGGGTATCATGGGCTTGGGCCCAACTACTCCCGCTAACAGGCCCCGACCGATGATAGCCCAATCTACGGGCTCAATCGTTAAGATGATGGTCCAGTCTACGGGCCCAATCGTTCTCATTTACAAATCAGGTCCAAACATACATCTCCTTTCAGGTAGGGCATATACCGCCAGGATGTTGTCTCTCCTGGCTTAAGAACTTCTTTTAAAGAACCCGAATGACCTCTCTGAACTTAAACAAATGTAAGTCGCGCATATAACCACCCTGAGAGTGGTCAAACATTCCTTAGGGCAGAAAATGAGGACAACTTAGCTATCTAAAAGGAAGAATAGGTCATAAACGCATAGAAAAAGGGCCACCTTCCCCTTCCTTTTTGGAAGGAGATCATCTACATTCCATGGAAATATGACAAGACTCGACCCGGAAACCCTCCCAAGATTCCCCAGGTGGTCCCGCTCTGGCCAAGTCCCAATCAGACAAACCATAGGAATGCACAATGAACCCCACCTAAGAAATAAATAAACACATGCAGTACCACACCTCAATTATATAGAAAATCCACGACCAATATATCCAAAATGTAGGTCATAACCACATCATACATAAATAAGGACCCATATGAGTTCAATACTAATATCGAGCATTCTAAGAGTATTTGCGAATTTAGGTTAAAAATGAAAATAAATAAAGTCCAACCAAACAGAAAGTGTATTGACGAGGTAAGGTACTGCAGCTGTCGCAGAAAGAGCGGTGTTGAATCTGGTGCGAGGTAGGCCCTACGAACTGCCCGGACCTAGGGAACAGATATTAAAACAATAAACGTGAGAAATAAATCTCAGTGAGTGGCATAATTTATATGGAAAATAATGTTTTTATTTTCTAAAATTTCTTCTCTCAAGACCTCACGTCCACTCTTTGTAATGTTCCTCGTTTAGCAAACATTTCACAAAACCCAACTTTACCAAAGCCCAATATGACAACTATGCTCAAAGCCTAACCCAACATAATTTTCAAGAACCTTAAAACCTGAATCTGTTTCACAACATACAATTGAGCATAAATATATGTAACCATTATGTCGTAAAAATAACCTCATACCATAACCATAAGTATTGAAATGCTTATACTTTAATCAGAGACCAACAATGTACCGCACCATATACTCATCATAAACCGCCTGCAAAACTGATCTCACGATATCGCAGTAAAACCACCTCGTCGGTAAACCCGACCTCACGAATTGCGGAATTAATATATAACCCGCTGGATGGAACCAACCTCACGACATCGCAGAAACCACCCGTCTAAAAAACCGACCCTCACGACCGTGAAACTAACAACTAAACCGTCTGTAACCCGACCACGACATCGTGAAAATCACCACTGGGTAAACCCGACCACGACCGTGGAATTAATATATATAATCGCTTTCTCACTACAAGTACTCTTAACGATATCAGATATAATCATTTCACAAGATCTCAAAATCTCTTTCTTAAGATAATAAATTTTCAAAGTGGTTTAAAACCTCAATCCACGTACCCAACATATTTAAAAAAAATACCACCGACTCATCCAAGAACTCAGTAAAACTTCCAAACAGTTAAAAGGTTGACAAAATTCACATGGAATGATAACTTGTTTTATATGAGACCGATAATCACATTTGTATGCAACCAACCATTTGATCAAAACAGTATATATGTAACATATTTAATCACAATAGATATATCAACATAATACCCCAAATCATTTAAGAACATATAAACCACTCACAGACTACAGACGCTCAGTCTTATCCTTCCGCAGGATCGTCTCCCGGCTCGGCGTGAATGCCTGTAATATAAATGAAACACCACTTAGGCTCTAATAACTGAACCAACAACATTACGATGCCCCGGGAGCCTTAGAATAACTTTTAGAACTATGAAACCATCTATATTGATCTCGATGTGTCCACTACACAAGGCGCCTCTATAGCCCGACACCAAATTGGGCCATTTAAGCCAATTTCGAAATTGGAATACCCAATAATTCCTAAAAACATCCAATTTCACTAATCTAACTTCAATTTTGCAAAATTTGACCAATTGGTACTCTATTTTAGTCCCAACTTCTCGGTAATTACCCGAAACAACCTAAAAGTGGAAAACTAACCAAACGACGTCCAAAATTCACAAACCATATATCAATGGAAAGCCCAAGAGACCAGGAACTCATCGCTATTTCCATTACCTTGGTCCAACAATGGTGGTCAAAACTCGATCCAACGACGGCCAACTTTTGCTTTTCGTCAGAACTTCCAAACGGTGAGGAATATGCAAAAGGGACCACTGAATGAGTTCAAAGGGGGTCCAAAATGGTGGAAAGGAGATATGGGTGGCCCGGCGGTCGAAAATCGAAAAAATCCCGAACAAACCGGCAGCCACCGCCGCCTTCTCCGCCGCATCCTACCGCCGCCGGGCGCCGGCTGGCCGCGGAAATTTCACGGCCGACTCGCCTGGCGGAGCGCGCACCACCCCGTCCAGCCAGCAAAGGTGGTGGACGGTGGTGCCTCCTTTTGTCCAATCTCCCAAGGCTCGCAATGGTCAAAATGACCCAACTCGGGTTCACAAGTTTGGAGAACCTCTCTAGGGTTTTGGAGTTCAAGATGGTGTTTTGGGGGCTAGGGTTTTATTTGGCATCCAAATTTATGTTTATATAGGGCCTAGGGTCACTTTCGAGTAAAAATTTGAAGACAGTTTGGACACTGTTAAAACACTGCCGTTTGAAATTACCAAGGTTATAACTTTTTATCCGTAGGTCGATTTTGACGTTCAACCCGTCTATGAACTCGTGTCGATTTATACTTACGAAATGGCTGGGCTCTTAGTCAACCCAAAATTATTCATCCTTGAAAAAGTCAACTTTGGTCAACCTACTAAGTGTTGGTCAAACCTAGTCAAATCTGGTCAAACTTAGTCAAACTTGGTCAAACGTGTTACAAACTTGTATTATTTGCGCGGTCATTACAAATAGATCATTTCTTCGATAAAAGCGAGGAAATAACAAAGAAAACGTATGAGATTCCGCACTAAAAAAAAAGGCTTTCACCGCTCAAAGCAAAAATTCAACTTAAGCATCAAAGAGGTAGCAGGCGCACCACCGTCGTTTTCTTGTTTGTTTTGCAGGCATTCTCTAGTCGGTTCATGCTTCGACTATTCAGTGATTCATAAGTTCAGAGACCACACCGTGCCATCTCGTGGGAAACGCTAAGCATGAACAACCATAAGTGATACGCGAGAGCCGGGTACAATCTAACCCGAAACGCGATCTCCCATTCCACAAAGCTTTGGTAATTCCCGATCATTCTACCAAACCGTCGAATTTTATCGCCATGCCTAGCAATCCAGCGAACCATCCTATCGAATATCAGTTTCTCCGCTGGCGTCAAGAGATGGAAGCGAAGCAAAAGGAACAGACCAAACAGATGGCCGAATTACGCGATCACGCGAACCACTTGCAGTAGGAGAATGAACGCCTGCGAACCCATCTGGAGACTAACCGGGGTGAAAACTCACGAGGGCTTGTCCATCCTGCACCCCTAACTCAGCCAAATAAGGGTAAAGAGCCCATCCTCATAAGAGAAAGTGATCCCCCAACAGACAATGACTATCTTTAGGCGCCTCCGCTCCTCGGGGATCGCTCACCACCCTAGAACACAAAGGCTCGAACCAAAAGAGCCTGTGCCGATCCAGCTGATCTGTTAAGGGCGGGCCAAAAAATGAAGAGAGGCTAGCAGAGACAGACGCCATCTCGAACCGGTCCCGAATATGCATGTCCCATTGGGGTGTGGCTCGCTTCCGCCATGCATCACCTTGCGCCCACCGGCACCGTCTCATTTGGTTTCTTTTCCCGCTGTCCGGGGGCTAGATGATATGATGTCCTCACCCCTAGGCCCGCATATTTTAAGTTACGAGCGCGCCAACCCCTGTGGACTGCTATGCCGCTATTCGCTATGTCACGATGGCTCATCGAACCGTACGACCATATGCTGCATTTTAACCAAACAATGATTCTTAGAGCAGGAAATGACCGCCTCTTGTGCAAGGTATGTAAAACCCGGGAAAATTAGAAATTTTCAAAAAATGGAAACATGATAATAATAATAATAAATTGTCATAATGGTTCAGGAAAGCCTAGAAAATTCTCTAGATCTCGGATGACGAAACAGACTGCGCCGTTAAATTCTTCTCACGAAATCTAGTGACCTGTAAAGCTTGCCGACCTGGTATACGAATATTATTTTATGATTTTCTGGGTCATAAGCCATCAATGACTTCAGGACGATATTTTACGAAAAATCTCAAGTCGAAAATGATGCCTGGGCTAAGTTCATTTAAAATAAAGTGAACTAAAAGAAATAAATTGTTTCGAGGTAGAAACGGACCCGAATGAAGCAATATGAATCATGTATCCAAAATAATAATAATAATATTATTATTATTATTATTATTAAAAAAAAGGATAAAAAAACGAATGTAAAAAAGGAGGAGCCATTTGTCCGTAGGGAGAGAGAGCGCCAGGGAGAGATTTTATTTTTTATTTTTTCTTCTCTTCGCTTCTTTCTCAGATCTATGGAAATCATATCATAGGTTTTCATCAAGGCTGAAGGCAAAGTTGATCCACACAGCGAGGGCTACACGTGGGTACCAAAATCTTGGAGTTTCGTCAAACTCCATGAGGTAGGGAATTTTCCTGCTTGTGTTATTCTAGCCTAAAGGTCATTTAATGGCTTGGGATTGGCTTAGAGGCCATGAAAGGCTATAAATTTCAGTCTCGAATTTTTTGGACTGAGTGTAGGAATTTTTAGGAATTTTTTGGACTATTTTCAAACAAATCCAAGCAATTTCGGACTGCTTTACGTCAAGTTAGAATTTCGACCTGCTTCTGACACCCGACGTGATTTTCTAGGATCGCTTTTTGGCCACCCGACCAGGTTGAGGTTTGGTTTTTGATCCCTGACTAATGTCTTTTGCTTTTGTGGTGTGTTTTGGTATCATAATAATTCTATGATGAACCTATACTCAAGAGGTACCCTGTTTTATATGGGTCCGAGATTTAGGTCATTTTGTGTGTTATTGTTGAAAATAAATAAATAACATGCTTTGTGTGAAAATATCATGTTAATATTTGTTTGTTGATGTATTAACATGAATTGCATGGATGTTAATTATATAAAAAAAATTATAACTATCCATGGTGTATTAATGTTTCATGTAGCACTAATATATACATGTAACATGAAGGAAAATGCATTGGCACATGCATTTCATATGCATGATCACATCGCGTTGAGTCGGGTACGGGTGCAAGGTATTGAGTATTCACCGGTGTTGGTGAATGGGTCGTGAGCTCGGAAAATGAAACAAAGTTCAAGGTTGAGACTTACGGAAGTGTAAATTGATCAAAAATGATGAATTACATGCCTTTGGCGAGCAAGTCAGTGATCCCTGCAGAAAGACCCAAATGTTATTCACGGTTAGACATGATTCTCGGCAATGTAAGTTTGCGAAAATGTTGGAATGACGTGCGGCGTGCGGCGGTGAAAACCCGAAAAATATGTGGCCCACAAAAGAAAAGAAAATCATGATTTGATAAATTAAAGATTGGAGGGTTGTCCAATGGGTTGAGTTATTGGGTTAAACACCGATAACTGGTTTTTCACACTTGACATTCCAGGTGTGAGGGAGTCAGTTGAGACTCAAGTTGTGAGCATGAGGGGTCGCATCTCATGAATTACATGGAACATTTCATATAATGTTGCATAAATTATATGAAATGTGATTGATGTTTACGTATGCCATTGCATGTGCATTTTAGGTGAGGAGTAACCCTTGTAGGAGATTATCACTACTAGGCTTTGCTCACCTCGTCGTGGGACCCCCTTTCAGGTACAGGTCCAGTGCAAGTGTTTGACCCGCATATGGGACTGCATAAGGGATGAGAGTCGGATGCAGCTTTGTTTTGTTTTTGTTTTTTTTTGTCTTGTATTATATTCGAGCCTATTTGATTGTATAAAAGGATTGTAAATGGACTGTTGATTAAATAGTCTATCATATATTTTTGTATATTTGTGAATTAAATATGCAAATAGGTCTCACTATATTGAGAAAAATGAGTGTGATATTGGGACACCCGATATCCATAGGTTTCCGCGGGTTGAAGTGTTGTCAACGGGACCCCCAGGATAGGGGTGTCACAGCTTGGTATCATAGCATAGGTACACGAGTACCTAAGGCTTGAGGCACATGAGTTTAGGCCATGGCTATTGTGGTGAAATTTATACCAGCGTCATAGCTTGGTATCGGAGTTTAGGTACACTAATACCTAGGAGTTCATGGGACGGATTTAGACCACTGCATGCATGGTATGTTTCATGCTGTGTTCGGATATGTGTTTCATGTTTTTGATTGCGTGATTGTGTGTTATACATTGCGTGGAAAACATATACACGGTATGATTTATATGGGAAATGTGATTGCGTGGTTATTACGCGGAAAATTATATACATGGCATAATGTATATAGGAAAAAAAATGGAATGCTAAGGTTAGGAACCATAACCTTAGGGGTTTGGAAA
This sequence comes from Tetrastigma voinierianum, assembly GCA_016808115.1. NCBI lineage: Eukaryota > Viridiplantae > Streptophyta > Magnoliopsida > Vitales > Vitaceae > Tetrastigma > Tetrastigma voinierianum. Next base: position 715,303 of record JAEQBH010000183.1, on the reverse strand, counting down.
ATTAAATGAACATGAAAGTTTTGAATTTTAAGAAAAAAAAAATAGGAGTGGTTGGCAATTAGCACCACTTAGGTGATGAACGGGTCAGTTCATGGATGTCAAGTCTATTAGTAATTGGCATGTGCATTACTAGTTAGACTGGAAATGAAATTGAATAAAGTTTGTTACCATTTGATAGGTGTAGATGGCAAGTCGAGGATGGGGACGTAAAGGTCGTCCATGAGGTGCAGGTCAAGCACCACTGCTTTTACCTTTCAGCAGCCTTTGTCGAGGGTCACAGGCCACGCCATTGCACGATAGTGCAACCGAAGCTGGAAGTGCCAACACCCCAAAGGTTCAAGGTAACATCATCCTCCTACAACACGCCGGAGTGGTGGGACCCACGGTAGCCAACCACTGGTTCCATCAATCGAGAGGTTTCTCCAGCCACAGATCACCTCCGATACTACTCCGACTAAGTCGGATTCATTCCAGCCTTGAGGGTGAGTCCCAAACTGTGGGAGGGTCACCACTCTAGGGACTTGGAGACTGACATGGGATGATTTTCGCACTATTCATGGGGAAGTATTTTCCCATTTCGCAGATACGCAGTGTTCAGAGCTCCTCGAAATGAGACAGGACAATGATCAGACTGAGCACGTAGCTCGATTCAAAGAGTCAAGCACGCTTCGAGGATGATATGTACACGACGCCGCCAAAGTCGTGAAGTAATGGAGATACCTAAATTGTCCATCCAAGATTATAGACATAACCCACAAGGCATGGACTCCTTGACGGTCACACTACCACGGAAATGAGAGATAGAGAGCATGGAGCATCCGAGATGCGGGTGCTGGTGGCAAGAGGAAGGAAAGTCAGTCTTCTTCTAGTTTCTGAAAGAGCCAAAAGGCTTCTGGGGTCAAGGTTTCCCGCGAGTCAGACCATCGTGGCCAAGGTCGTGCCAGGCTCCCCAAACAGCGCAGACAAAGCGTTTGTTATTTCCCCGCCATCACCGACATATGAAGTTTTAATCGCTTCTAGGCAAGGATCCTAGTGGTTTCAGACAACGCACCTCAAATGCATCGCGCGGACAAAGGACATAGTTTGTTCCTCCACCCCATACGCTTTCGTAGGAACCACACGCCCTGTGGTGTTATACGAAACCCTCCTACCATACGTACATGCCGAGGGGTCGTGCATGGTCGAGGCCGAGGACAGCCCATAGGTCGACATCAGGGTCTGTGATGTCTATGCCATCATACCACCGAACACAAAGAGATCGCCCCGCCTATACAGGTGTGTTTCGTTTATCTCGCCTATGGGCAAGGGTATTATTTGACTTCGTGTATCGATCCATTCATCGGCCGCATCATGTGCAAGAGTCGGGGCTTAGGAGGTTGAGACCTCGAGAAGCCCCAGCGTGAGTTCTCCCCAGTGGACCAGCGAGCGTGGGATCCGATATGCTCCGGGGTCGCACCAGAGGATCTCGATTCTACTCATGGACCCGAGGGTCATGGACATGTCGCAGTTTGACGTCACCGCGGATGAACCGGTTGGACGACATACCGAGTTGTCACGATCAGGAGCGCATGAGGGTTACCGCCACACGCCCGACGGTACTTGTGTTACGCTTCGTGGGGACAAGCACGATGCCTTACTCCCATCATGTGCCACTCCTGGGGATGGCACTGGCAAGACGTGGTCATTAGCAAAGTTCTCACCCTAGAGGATAAGGTGAGACAGGACTTGGATCTCCCTCGAGTAGTCCATGAGTATGAGGATGTTTTTCCAAATGAGCTACTAGGATTGCCTCCGTAGAGGGATGTAGACTTTTGTATTGAGCTACACCCTCGCACGTCGCCCATCTTTATGACTCTTCATAGGAAGGCACCAATTGAGTTGCAGGAACTCAAGGTCCAAATACAGGAGTTGTTGGACAAAGGATTTATTAGACCGAGCACTTCACTACGGGCGCCCAATTTATTTGCGGTTAAGAAGACAAGACCCTTCGATCAGCATTGGACACTAAAGTTTGACAGGTTACGATCAAGAATCTGTGATCTCACGAGGATTGATGACTTGTTCCATCAGTTAAGGGGTACGCGAGTCTACTCTAAGATAGACCAGACCGGCTACCATCACCGAGGGTTAGGAGATAGATATCCCTAAGACAAATAAGCATGCACTTTCTCAGCCATGATGCCCTGATCGACGAATGCTCCAAAGAACATTCATTAATTTTACGCATAGGGTATTTCAACCCTATTTGGATCGTGGTCTTCGTGGATGACATTTTGATCTACTCCCAGTCAGAGGGGGAGCATGAGGATCATCTGAGGATTGTTTACAAGGTCAGAGACCACCGCCAGACGCTAAGTCTGCAGCGCGAAGCTTGCCACTGAGGAGACTGACACATGATGTTAGCTTCCCGCGTGTCAGTGGACCCTGAGAAGGTCGAGGCCGTGATGAGTTGGGAGAGACCGAAGTCAGTCTTTGAGATATGCAGTTTCTTGGGATTAGCTAGGTACTACAAGAGATTCATTGAGGATTCCCTCGATTTGTGGCACCTATGACAAGATTGACCCGGAAGGAGGTCAAGTTTGATTGGGATGACCGATGCGAGAAGGCATTCCAGGAGTTAAGAAGGAGGCTCACTACAACTCCTATTTTGATAGTCCCGGACAAGGGGCAAGGGTACACAGTGTATTGTGACGCCTCGAGGGCCGAACTAGGATGTGTTTCATGCAACCCGTATGATAGTAGCTTATGGTTCCGCCAAATAAGAATCATGAGCAATTACCCACACACGACATGGAGTTAGCGGTCATAGTCTTCATTTTGAAGATTTAGCGCCACTACTTATATGGCGAAAGGCTCGAGGTGTACCTCGCACTACAAATTATGAAGTATATTCACATACGGACCCCAAGGCGAGGCAATGCAAGTGGATGCTGGGAAAGTCTATAGAGGATTATGATTTCACTTTGCATTACCATCCCGGTAAGGCAAATGTGGTGGCTGATGCACTCAATGAAGTCACGCAGGGAGTATTGGACCAAGATAGCTTCTCGTGAGTGGCGTATGCCGGAGACTATGGGGCGCTCGACTACATTATAAAGGGACTGTGCTCGTGGAACATTAAGGATTGGTAGCTACACCTATCGCACAGTTGATTGTGTACATCCAAGAGAGTTTATTATATTCAAGTAAGGATTTTGGGGAGAATGCAACTTATATCCCATGATATTTTAAATTGTGATTAAAAGATTAGCCATCTTAATGGTCGGTTTAATTAGAGGATTAGCAAAGTGTGTTAGATTGCATTTTTATGGCATGTGGGCCAATTATGCAATTAGGTAAGCTTAGTGGTTTTGTTAGGGTTTGTAATTAAGTATGTGCTAATGACCACTTTTGAAAACTTGTTAGTGAGAGGGACTAAAGTGTAATATCCTTGTGGAGCTATGTGGCATCATGAGGGCATGACACCTCATATATGCATGGTAGATCTCACATGGCAAGTGCATGAGAAGAGCTTGCTATGTGCCATGCAAACCACTTCTCTTGGTTTTGGATGCTAGACCAACTTCTTGCAAGGAAGTGGAAAATTCTGGAAATTTAGAAAGTGAGAGAGAGTTCTAGAGAGAAGCTAGAGAGAAGGAGGAGAAAAGGCTTGAAGGAAAGCTTGGTTTTGGTGGAAAAAGTTCACTAAGGCATGTAAACATGATCTTTGAGGCCTTAGTTGTATTTCTTGCGGACTTTGTTATTCGGTTTTGTTGGGATTACATCCTAACCCAGACGATAGAAAGGTGTGTTTGGTGAACCTCAAATTGTAAAAGACCAGCTTTGTGAAGATGGCATGTGTGTGTGTGTCCAAGGGAGGTGCCGGGCCCGCCTTTCCCCTTGACCCCATGATACAGTGTTTTTGGCCATAAGTTGGCCTAAAGAACTCGAATCGGATGATTCCAGCTTTGAGAAGAAGCCCAAGACCTAGCCCTCTGGAATTTCTAGAAGTAACCAAGAACTAAATCCTACCATAAGACCCTTGAATTTGGAGGTTGAAATTCAGATACAGATTCGTCCCATGTTCCGAGCGCTCCCCGCTTTTAGTCATAAGTTGAGTTATATTGATCCAAATGGAGGATTCAAAATCCTCTCAAAGTAGCCACATAGGGGCGTAACTTCATGAGACAGTGGCCAAAATTATAGCTCATTTGTTCCCATAATTTCGTCAAAGTAAGGGTGAAGTGAGTGAATGCATTCTGGGCCCTAGGAAATGGCCTCGGGAGGTCGAGTGTAAAACCATAACTTTGGATTCCGAGGTCCGAATGACCTGATTTAAGAGGCTATGGAAAGCTAAGAGATAGAGAACTTCTGGTCAGAAGACCATAGTGAACAAAAATCATGGTCGGGTCAAACGGTAGTTAAGAAAAAAGAAAAAAGTGGCTCCTAGATAGGTCAAAACAAGGTACAAGGCCAGCGTGTTATTCGTAAGCGCCCTAATGCGGGTGCTAAATGTTGATATTAGTAAGTGTGAAAGAGAGTGCTCTTGAAGGATCAAGGTTTATGTTTGTAGGTATAAGAATATGTGTGGATCTCGAAAGGGTGAAGTAGTAATAAACCAATGTAATTCTTATGTAACCCTGATTGTTTGGAGGCTAAGAAATCTTATGACTTGTTAATTGCGTATCCATCGAGTAGCCCCGCTTGACTTCCTTGGGAGACTTGTGATTTGAATCCAAGGAAGGTAGGGATCTTGTAACCTTCTCCTTCTTATACCATGGTTTGACGTAAATTCTGCATCATTCCATGCTTGAATCAGGTGATTTTCTAATGATATATATAAATGTGTATATTTTTATATCTATGGAATTCTTCAATTAATTGCATGATGTTTTTAAATATCCATGTGGGTGAATGTACGAAATTGTTTTAAAGCATGACATGGGTATGGACCCGTGTGAGAGTCCTGATTGATGTAGGTGACACGGACTATGACTAGTCCCCTCGGTTGTAGTCCCGGCAGTTGTCAGCGTGATATACCGGATGCGGGCATATCCTCGGGTGGTAAGTCCAAGCAATTTGTCGTTATAATGAGATGTGGGAATATCCCCGGGTAGTAAGTCCCAGCAATTTGTCGTTGTTCGGGATGATCGGCTAGTCCCCGGGTGAAAGCCCAAAGAGTCACCGATGAGGGGTCGCATTTGGTAGTATTGCATCCATTTGTTTCACATCAACCTATTAATCAAAATGCTCATGTTTTGAGATGTTGAATTATTTGTATTTTGAAATGTTTTTATAAGCATGGCTTTTATGGATTCACTATCAGTTGTCGAACTCACCCCATTATTCCTCCACCTGAGCGTGTGCACGAGACCAAATTTGCATGACTTGAGTTTGACTTGCGTGGTTTTGGAGGTTTGAATTGCGGCACAAATTTAGTATGCCGGTGGTCAGTATACATTTTGAGGAAGACTGCAAGTTGTGTGGAGGTTCACACCGACATATTTTGGATGGGCCTATATCGATCATGGGTCATCGTATATTTGGTCAGGGCTATTAGTTTGGGACACTTTGTAGAAAGTTTTGGATTTTGTAAATATTATTTTGATCAAGTGTAAGTGAATAATTTTGGGTTCATTGAGGACTTACTCAAGACAGACATGTATATATATGTTTTGAGAGACCTGGAGTTTAGGTTTTAAATACGTTTCTAGCGACATCTAAGTGGAGTTTTGGACTCAGTTTTGAGGAACATGTGTTGATATATATGGTGCGTAGTGGCTGGGTAGCCCCTTTATGCAAAGGTTTGGATTTTGAAAGAGTCCTATGTTAGTGGGACTCACGATGAAAAAAAAACGGTAAAATAACATAAATCACATCGTGGGAAATCAGGTGTGATGTATGAGTCCAAGGGCGTGACGTAGGAATTAGTGTCCACAGGACCGAGTATAATCAGCACAGTGACGTGGGTCGACCATCCACCGCATGGCAATTTCGTATAAGTGGATCGTAAAGGGGTCTCAAATACGATCCGGAGATCCTCGTGGGGTTCCATTGCTCATGATTTGTCATGGCATCCAGTGGCACGAAGATGTACCCCAAATCTCGCCGCCGCACTACTGCAGCTAGACGAAGAGACACGAACTTTTGCTCGACGATGTCTCACGTGTCACAGATTAAGGTCGAGCATCGTGCCGCCAGGCTACCCACCATCGTGAGGTAGTTAAGTCGGGCTGGAGCATGTCACGATGGACTTTGTGACCCATTTACCACGAACACTGCGGAGACATGACACAATATGAGTTATAGCAGACGGCCACTTGAGCCTGCACATTTTCTAGCAAAGGCGGGACGACCTTCACACCCGAGGAATCGCGCTTATATATTCGTGAGATTATCCGAGTACATGGAGTACTAGTGTCCATAGCATCGCATGTGAGACCTCGAGGTTTACTAAGGCACTTTTGGAAGATATTATTTCTAAAAGGCTATAGTGGACACGATCGTCATGAGTACAACCTCCACCCACGTACGCATCGATCAATGAGAGGACCATACAGTGTGTTAGAGGACATGTCATGAGCATGCTGCCTGGATCATAAGGGTACCGGGAAGAGCACTCACTCTTGGTGGAATTCGTGATATAACAACAAGCTATCATGAGTATATAGATGGCACCTTATAAGGTTTTATACTGGAGCCATGTCAATCAATGATCCGCCGGGACGTAAACGAGAGCGTCCCATCACCGGTCCATATCTCGACAGAAACCCTCCGAGAAGGTGGATTTGATTTGAAAGCGCCTTCACTTCGCCTCGTATGCATAAAAGAACCACGTGACACTCAAGGCCGACCCTAGAGTTTGAGGTGGGTGATCACGCCTTCGAAGGTAATGCCTAAGAGAGGAGCGGGCCGATTCAAGAAGCAAAGGAAGCAATGAGGTATATCGGGCCCCACTCGAGAGGGTGGGCATAATTGCATATCATTTGGCACTATCATCGAGTTCATCAGGTGTCCATGAGGTGTTCCACGTCTCCATGCTCCGGAAGTATACTCCAGATCCAGCTCATGTAGTGGATTTAGGGAGAGCATACCATTGACACTTATGGGACCTTCGAGGAGGACCAATGCGTATCTTAGATAGCCGGGATAAGGTTTTGCAACGCAAGACCGTGCGGTTAGTAAAAGTGTTTTGGTAACACCGAGGAGTGGAGAAAGCAACGTGGGAACGCGAGGACATGATGCGGGCCACATATCCTTTCCTATTTGAGGACGAAGGTGCGTGGTCTAATATTTGGCATTAGAATATTACTGCATATGCATGTGTTTGTGTGTGCTAGTATGTGTGAATTTCGGGGACGAAATTCTGTTAAGGGGGGAAGAATGTAAAACTCGGGAAAATTAGAAATTTTCAAAAAATGGCAACATGTTAATAATAATAATAAATTGCCATAATGGTTCAGGGAAGCCTAGAAAATTCTCTAGGTCTCGGATAACGAAACGGGACCAAGGTCGTTAATTGCCTCACGAAATCTAGTGATTCCAGAAAGTTTCGGCCTAATTCTAAGACAAGGCACATTTTACACCTTTCTCGGGTCATAAAACACACTGACTTGCGGATCTAGATTTTACGAAAAACTTCTAAGCTCCGAAATGGCTTCGACTAAGTTCATAAAATAAAGGAACTGGAAGAATAAATCAAGCTTTATATAAACTGACTTGAATGAAGCAATACGAACTCACGATCCAAAATATCATTAATAATAATAATAATAATAATTATTATTATTATTATTATTATTAAAAATGATAAAAACAAAGTCAAAAAAAGGAGGATGATTTGTTCGCAGGAGCAGAGAGCGTCAGAGAGATTTTATTTTTTTATTTTTTCTTCTCTTCGCTTCTTTCTCAGATCTATGAAAATCGGACCGAAGGTTTTCACCTGAGTCGACAAGTAAAGTTAATCCACACAAATGGTGCTACACGCTGCAGATTCAAAATCTTGAGTTTCACAAACCCATGGCAGAGGACTTTCTACTACATTTCTGCAGCCTTAAAGCGCTATGTAACGGTTTGATCGCTTGAGGCTGCGGAAAATGTAAATTTCAATCTCAAATTTTGGACAGAGCGTAGGAATTTTGACTATTTTCGTATTAACTAAGCAATTTCGGATCAAGTTTCGACGTCGTTAAAATTTCGGGAATGGTTTTCGGGACAATCCAAACGATTTTCTGGATCGCCATCAATCCCGATCCGTGGCCGGTGTTTGTTTTTGATCCCGGTGACCGATGTCTTCGTTTTCGGTGTGTTTTGGTATCATAGTAATTCGGTGATGAACCGGGAAGGGACCAAGAGGTGCCTTGTTTTATATGGGTCCAAGATTTAGGTCATTTTGTGTGTTATTGTTGAAAATAAATAAATAACATGTTGTGTGTGAAAATATCATGTTAATACTTGCTTGTTGATGTATTAACATGGATTGCATGAATGTTAATTATATAAAAAAAATTATAATTATCCATGGTGTATTAATGTTTCATGTAGCACTCATATATACATGTAACATGAAGGAAAATGCATTGGCATCATGCATTTCATGTGCATGGTCACATCGCGAGTCGTGTGTGGCGTGTGGTATTGAGTATTCACCGATACAGGAATGGGTCGTGAGCTCTAAAATGGGACAAAGTCCAAGGTCGAGACTCACTAAGGTAAAATTGATCAAAACCGATAAATTACGTTTTAAGCGAACAAGTCATAGATCCCACAAGATGAAAGACCCAAATGTTATTCATGGTTAAACATGATTCCCGACGATGTAAGTTCGCGAAAATGTTGGAACGGCGTGAGGCGTGAGGCAGTGATAACCCGAAAAATCCATGGCCCATAAAAGAAAAGAAAATCATGATTTGATAAATTAAAGATCGAGGTCATTCAATGGGTCAGTTATCAGTTAAACACCGATGACTGGTTTTTCACACTTGGCATTCTAGGTGAGAGGGCCTACTGACTCAAAGTTGTGAGCATGAGGTGTCGTATCTCATGATGACATGGAACATTTCATATAATAAAGCCGCATAAATTGTATGAAATGTGATTGATGTTTACGATGCCATTGTATGTACATTTTAGGTGGCGAAAACCTTTATAGGAGATTATCACTACAGCTCTGCCAATTCTCGCTGGGACCCCTTCGTACGTCCAAAGGTGTGTCTCAATTTCTCATATGGGATCGCATGAGGGATGAGAGCCGGACAGCAAATTTTGTTTTGTTTGTTTTTGTCTCGTATTATATTCGAAAGGTTTTGATTGTATAAAGGACCGTAAACGGATCGTTGACAATAGTCTATCATATATATTTGTATATTTGTGAATTAAATATGAGGAAAATAGCCCCAATATATCGAGACAAATGAGTGCGATATCGGGACACCGATATCCACTGTGCTCGAGATATTGAAGTGTTGTTTAATGAGACCCCAGATAGGTGTCGAAGGTATTCCCAACAATTCGCGGGGCCCGCCTAGTCCGTTCCACAAACTCCCAAGAGGATCTATAAACTCACTCAACGAACTATAGGCAGCGTTCATTTCCTAACACTATGTTCTGGCCCGACAAAAAAGGAAACACGCTCACTCTTGCCATCGCCGTTTTAGCATGAGTATATCCATGATTTCACCCATAGATTTGGACAAGTCGTCCAACAAATTGATATGTACAGTATGGACGCGGTCCTTCAGAACTTCCGAAGGAGCTTCGTGCCGACTACCCCTTTCTTTCAATCTCTATCCCTGGATCCACCCGCCACAATGGAAGAACCAGACGGCCGGCAGATGCTATTCCACACCGAGGATAATATCCGCCGCCTCGCATGCTGATGATAACTACTCGTCAAGAAGGCAGCCTGAAAAGGCCAACCCGAATGTAAAGGTAGCAGAACAAGAATCAAAGCGCCCAAGAATGCGAAAAAAAGAGGGAGCCTCCTCAATTCACCCCTCTCAACATCTCTTATGACCGGCTCCTACCTCTCATCCGAGATCACCTTGATTTTAAATGGCCCCCCGCCAATGAGGGCGAGTTCGGACCAACACAATCGATCCCTGAGGTGTGATTACCATAAGGGCCACGACCATGGGAAAACCAGCCTCATTTGCCAAAATTGATCGGTGGGCACCTCGAAAGTACATTTGAGGCAGACCGAAATAAGCGCCCACCGCGGTCGGCGGGAAGCGATGCGGCTCAGAGCACTCATCGAGCTGACCCACCATTAACTGTATTGGGAGGCCTAGGCGTGGCCAATATCGATCCAAGCGACAAATAAAGAATGCTTTCATGCGACCTCGGTTCAGAGCAGGATAAACCTGTCGGTACCTCGGAGAATGGCACGGCGATTCAGTTGATTCTGACCCCATAACTCCTTTCCACCTAAGAAACTTGACCCGGGGTCATCCTCCTCATTATGATGCGCTTATACTTACTTTGTGTATTAACAGTTTTGATGTGCCTGAGTCCTTGTTGATCTGTGCCTTGGTGATTTATTTGCGCGCTTAAGAAGCCTTCAGCGGATAGAAAGTCTCGCTTGATCATCTCAGTTCGGCTAGTAGAGTTTTATCTGGGTTCAACGGGGCCACCACACTGACGGTAGGCGATATTGTTCTTTCTGTCAAGGCAGGGCCAGTAACACAGCAAGTATTGTTTTCAATGGTTGAGGACTTGGGACCGTACAATGTTATTGTGGGTCGGGCTGGTTCGTGCTATGAAGCGGATCCCTCGACCTACCAAATATCGGTTATATGGCGCATCGGGCGGTCAACCTCGGGGTAGCCAATTAGGCGAGTCGGTGTTATCCGGTTATTGAGTGGGGGCATGAACAAATTGCAACCTCGACAACTCGCCCGAAATTCAGCAGCCCTCGTAATAGAAATCCACGGATCGTGCCTCGGTTGTGTGGAGGGAATGAGGAATGATTAGCGATGAATCCTGCGGACTCTATATACTCATTGGCGGGCCCGGCAAGTGCACCTATGTTAGTTCCCTCTTGTCCGAAGAGGAAAGGGCATGATTGCAGCAAATACTACAAGCTAACGTCGATGTATTCGCCTAGACCCATTCGGATATGGTAGGAATAAACCCCGTGCATGCTTCCCACAAGCTCAACGTTGTCTCATCCGCTAGACTTGTCGAGCAAAGAATAAGGCGCTCCTATCCTAACCGCCATCCAGTCATCCAGGTTGAGGTGGATAATCTTCTGAAAGTTGGGTTTGTCGGTGATGCCGAATGGCTTGACGTGGTGGTAGTTCTAAGAAGAGCGAGTAGAGTATGTAGATTATACGGATCTCAATGACACGTGTCTTAAGGACAACTTTCCTTTACCCCGCATAGATCAGATCGTTGACGCATCAGCCGGGCATGTCATGTTGTCCTTCCTCGATGCATTTTCAAGGTACCATCAGATCCCCAGTGCAGCTTGATCTGGAAAACATCTTTATCACTACTGGACTCTTTTGCTACAACGTAATGCCATTCGGGTTAAGAATGTAGACCACCTACGGTAGTAACTAAGATGTTTAGTATTTTGCTTTCTGGAAAAACTATCGAGTATATCGATGATATGTTGGTAAAAAAAAAATCGAGGCGCGGATCACTGCGCGTCTGCGCGGGCATTTGAGCTCCTCGAGGCATATGGCAAAAACTCAACCACAAGTGTGCATTGGCGAGGTTAGTGCGGTGGAGTTCTAAGATTCATGATGATTCGGCGGAAGGGAATAGAGGCCAACCAGCCCGACTTCAGAGCCATTTTAGAATCTCAGGCTCAGCTCAAAGGGATCCTGACGGCGATCGGCCGGTTGGCGCCACAGGACGGTTTATTCCGGTTCCTGAACCGCTAAAACCATTTTTATACCATCCTTAAGGAAACTGACAGGCGAAGATGGAATGAAGAGTGTGTCGGGCTTTCACGGATCAAATATGTAGCGAAGCCTCGATTCTCGCTAGCGGACGGTGAGACACACCGTATACTTGGTAGTCTGAGGGTAGCATTAGTGACCTTTATCCAAGAAGATAATGACATAAGGTAGAAGCTAGTGTTCTTCGTCAGCAAATCCCTAATGAAGCCTTTGAAACAGGTATAGTCTGAGTAGGCGACCTTAGGTATCAGAATAGCGACGAAACTAAGCCCGTACTTAGGGCACACCACAGTTTGCGTCTTAACCGATCTTATCTCAGAAACTGCCTCCATGGCTTGACTTCTCTAGTAGAGATGGCTCGTGGGCGTCGAACTAAACAAATCTGACATCAACTCAAACCTAAGCCCAGATTTGGGCGGTGTTAAGCGGACTTCATAGCAAAAATCCCCCAGTCTAAAACACGCCCCAAATTCTCAAATTGGTGGGCCGGCAATGTGAAACGGCGTCGAGATGGCCCCGAGGAGAGAATCGTGCATGGTTGAAATCGGCCCAGGAAAGAATCGAATAAGTAATCGGTTGAAGCCAGCGCCTCGATAATGACTCGAATATGATGCCACTTATCCCGGAATTGAACTAGGCGCCTCGCGTATACGCAAATGAGCTCCTAGTTCATAGTGATTTGAGTTGGTCGTCGAGGCGAGTGATGAAGAATTTGAATCAGGACCCCAGAATGGCAAAATGTCTCGGGTAAAACAAGCATGGGTGGTTTTTCGGTCACAGAATGGAACATGTCCCCGGGGGACCTTGTGATAGCGGTGCGGCAGTCGTGGTGGCCACCTCTATGTGATAAGCGAGAACATTCCTACCCATCTACTACCAGTCGATCTCCTGTCGCTCCTCCCGGGGTCGGCCCGGGTGAAGAGATCACTCCCTCATGTGGATGGTATCTTTAGGTCTGGTCGGGCCAGTTGGTCCGAGCCAGGGTTCGGGACGTGAGACCATATACTGGGACTCTTTACCTGATTTTTTTTTTTTTTTAAGTCGAAACTTATACCTGTGGGTATGGCCCACATCTTATAACAGAATCAAAATATTATATACAAATCAAAATAACTACCACCGGAGTGGTATCCATCAAAATCTAGACACATATAATTGAGTCCCATTTACTTATACATATCTGAAAGAACAACTTTACATTCCCGATTACATATTGAGCGGGACCTACGTGATGAGCAAGCTACTTGGTGTGTTAGGCGTTGTATGGGGATGTCTTCGGATGTCTTCTCTGTGCCTACGGATTAAGGAACAAGTGCTAGCTCGCAGAGCAGGCCTCTCTATACGAGGATCTCATGCATTTATACTGGATCACAAATATCATAAAACAATAACAGTCTCAGATCTTGATTCATATAACAAATTTGCATACATACTTATTCACATAACAAACTTATGCTTATTTACATCTCGTATACGAGGTAGACTTTTACTTATACTTATAACAAACTTATACTTACTTCTGGATGATCAAAGTGAATCTGGCCCATCAGTGAAAAAATGGAATGCTTTAGAAGTGATTTAGTTTGTCAACGCATTGAGCAGCGAGGATGTGATGATATCTCGGTGGTGAAGTGCGGTGGTGGAGAGAGGGGGTCACGCGTGATCAGCCTTGCCTCCTGAGGGATTTCACGGTCTTGAGCTCTAAGGGAGCCCGTGCAGGTCCTTGCGACTATGGCGAGATTTCCCAGCTCGAGGCACGGAGTGGTGTGTGGCGGCGCTGAAGCAGCGATCCTCGAAGGGAGTCCTTAGGTGACTCTATTACAGGCGAGCTCGAAGCTCTTGGTATTTGTAGAAATGCTGCATGAGCAGAGCCTTGGCCGAATTTGTCAGGCGACAACAAGGCTCGGCTCTGCCAGGCGAGCTCGAGATACGGATGGTTACGCCTGACGAGATCAAATCTGACATTGGAGCTCACGAAGACATTCCTTGGTCTTGGCGGTCGTTACCATCTTAGGAAGCGAGGCGAGCATGAGAGGAAGGCGATTTACGGGGGTCGAACTGGCCGGAAATGGTATTTTCCGCGCTGTAACCCGGATCTTAGAGGCTACCATTAATTGGAGATGGCTAATGATCACTCCGGTAAAAACTTGGAAAGAGTCGTCTCATGCTGTGAGAAAGCAATTGGTCGTTCAGGTTCTATCGTTGTGTGATGGAAAGCTTGTTGCCAAACCTCCGGTGGAGGCGGTGAATGAAGGCATTGACATGTGGAAGGGTTGTTTGGTTGGGCAATTTCTGGATAAGCGTCTTCCGTTCCCGGTGGTGCGCTCTCTGGTTAACGCTTGAGCTATAAGAGCGAGGAGATGCTGATATATCTGCGAAATGGTTTATTCTTCTTCGGATTCGGGGACCTTGGAGGCTCGGGATTGGGTTATAGATCTTTGGACCATGGCATACTTGGGAGACCGTTCATGGCCACGTGCATGGAGCTTGGAATGGACATGCTCAACCTCGGTTATCATCTATCCCAATTTGGGTGGGTTACATAACATTCCTGCGGAATGCGGGCCGAAGCACGTGTCTTGGGCACATTGCGGCTCTTGTTGGAATCCGTACCTTGATCCACTCACGAGAACCAGTGAAATTATCCTTTATAAATTTGTATAGAGGTTGGGGTTGATTGTGAATTCCCTAAATCTGTGCTCTGAATAGGGGCAGTGGCAAATACTCTACAATAAGGATCGAATATCCTTGGGCTCCTGATCTTTGTGCGAATCACATTATTTGGCCGTAACACATTAAATTGTCGAGTTAAGAAGGGTTCGAAGCGGTGGAAAAATCTCCACAAATCACAGAACGTGATAAACATGAAGTACATTAGGAAGGATAATGATGATGAAGGGAAGGGATGAAGTTAGCAGCTGAAAACTTTACTAGTTCAATTGGCTTGGTTTATTACCATTCCCTGCGTAGCATCTTGAAAAGTGGGAATTAGGTTGGATGTAGAGGAAGTTAGATTGGCTATTGAAGTTGTCGATCCACCCAAGTTACATGGTAACACCTTTGCATGTCTAAGCGCAAGCGAGGAGGGATCTTTTTAGTGGGAAAGTATTGTCACAGGTACCTAATGCTAATATGATTTTTGGATACTTCTCCCATTATTGACACATTCGGGCACATAAAGGATTTGGTAAATTGGACTTCACACTGTGCCTCTTTCGAGGAAGAAGCTCAAGAAATTCGACGGGCGGCTAATATACGGATCAGTCCATAGGGGACTGCACATCTTCCAATGGTTAAATTGGCCTCTTGGAACATAGGGATGAGCATGACCCCCTCAGCAAAGAGAGAAGTGCGTTCTTTTGTAAAGTCCCGAGCGCTCTTGATTTTATTTGTCTTGTAAGGAAGCGGGTCGTGGGCTTCTAACAGGGACAGAATTTTCATCTCACTACTTACGGGGTGGAGACTTTTTCATAACTATGAGCCTGCTTTGCTTGGTAGAATCTGGATTTGTGGAAACCCTAAGAAGGTTAGCATTATTATTCATTCCATGGACGGTGTGCTTTGTCACATTCTTGTCTTGAAGCAAGCGTCTCCTTTGGTTCTCGGCCGTATACGCCTCGAATAACTACATGGATAGAAGAGTGCTCTGGCGCCATCTCTTATGGTGCGAACCCTTGGTGGGCCAAAACCCTTGGATGATTATGGGCGACTTCAATACCACCAGATTTAGTAATGAAAAGTCCGGGGGTAACATGCTGAATGACACGGCCATGAATGATTTTGGGCGACTTTCTTGGGGCCTTTATTCACTTGGATGAACCGTCAAGCGGGAGTTAACTTCATAGCTAGGAAGTTAGACAGATGCCTTCAAAATGAGTGCAGCTTGGATATGTTCCCCAATGCGTTCACGGAAGTTCTCCCCCCTGGGTTATCTGATCACTGCCCTTTGGTAACCAGTCTTAATGTTAATCCGGATCCGGGGCCCAGAAAACTCATCCCATTCAAATTCTTTAACTTTTGGGCTGACCACCCCGATTTCATTGGGCTTATAAGGAGCGTGGGTAATGAGTTTCGAACTACCATGTTTTCAGCGTTGCATATTTGAAAGGGTAAAGGCCATCATAGGCCTTCAATTTCCGATCCTTTGGTAGAAGCGCATGAGCAGTTATGGAGGCCGAGGAGGCATAGCCGGGGCCAATCATTTGTCTTCATCTGATCCTTCTAATCCCACGTCTTGGGGGAAAATGAGAAGAGTTTCTTTGAAATTATGTGCTTAACTGTTCTTTGAGGGAGAGGTTCTGAAACAAAAATCTAGAGTTCAGTGGCTTAAACTCGAGGACCAGAATACTAGCTTCTTCCACAAAGCTGTTAAAGCTCGTAATGCCCGGAGCGCTTTAAAGGTTACTACTCTGGCAAATGGTACGTAGAGGCGAAGACCGGGTGCCGTCAAGCGGGGAAGAGTTAGTCACTTCCAAGGCATTTTATGTTTAGTGATCCCACCGATTCGTAGTTTCGGTATTTAGATAACTGGATAGCTCATTTGGTCTCGGCATATGAGCGTTTGAATAAAGCAACCCACGAGGAGATCGAGAAGACCATATTTCCATTGATGACTCCAAAGCTCAGGGCCAGTGGGTTCTCTTCACTTTTCAGGCGCGTGGAGTATTATTGGGAGTGGCGTTTGTCTTGAGTACATTGAGTTCTTTCTTTGAAGCTGGAAGTATGCTTAAGTGGATTAGTGCACAATTATAGCTTTGGTGCCTAAGGTTCAGATCCTGGTTCTATGCGATTATAGGTGATTCTTGTTGCAACACCATTTATAAGTGCATCTGAAGATCTGATCACGAAATTAAAAAGTGTATCGCAGAGATTATCAGCCCATCACAGTCAGCTTTTGTGCAAGGTCGGAGTATTTAGGCAATGTCATAATACCAGACCTTGTTAGCCTGCCATGCGTGATATTGATACTCGGTGTGCGCTAAGGTTGACATCAGAGCATACGACCTGATTAGTTGGGGTTGCATCATGAATATCCTCTCGATTATGGGTACTACTCACTGTTGAGATGCATTAAGGCGTCATCTTACGTCTTCACATTTCTATAAATGGTGAGCTAAGCGGGGTTTTTGCTATAGCGTGGGTTAAGAGCGGGGACCACCATATCCTTTTATTCATCCTCGCCAATGGAGGCCTTCTCGAGATCCTTAGCGGTGCGCGATAAACGGGTTTGATTTCGCCCAGTCTGAGGATATCAACCTAACTCACTTATGCTTTGCAGATGATATGTTTCTATTTTCTGGTGGGACGCATTCCAGTGTTCAGGTCTTCATGGACCGAACTAAACGGGTTGCGCGTGCTTCGAGAGACCCAGTGAACAAACGAGAGAAAAGTGCGTATTCTGGCGGAGTCTCGATGCGAGTCAAGAGTGACTTGTTGAACATAGGTTTCGATGCAGAGGCGGGTTCCTATGAGATATTTAGGAGTCCCTTTGATTTCTGAGGAGCTCCTCACGGTGATTGTATGCGCACTTCTTGTAAAAGTACGGCCGAGTGGTCTTGGACCGTAAGTCTCTTTCCTATCTTTGAAGTGATTCTGGTGATTGTAGTGTTAATACGGTATAATTGTACTCGTGCGACTTTGTTCATAATCCCCAGGTATACTATATCTAAGATTGAGCAATCCTTGATGGTTTTTATGGTGCAGAAGTGGGAGGCGCTGCTGTCTTGGGTCGAATGGGAGTCGGTGTGTCTTCAAGGAGGAGGGGCGGTTTGGGCCTCAAGCGTGTTAAAGATCTGAATGATTCTAATGTTATGAAGCATATCTGGAATCTGTTTTACAGGAAGGACTCTTTATGGGTGGCGTGGGTGCGGAGGTTATATTTGCGAGGCCTGGAATGCAGGTCCCTTGAGCGTTCACAGGTTGGCGGAAAATCCTTGAGAGAGAGAGGATCGGACCCTCACCAAAGCCTGAGTGGGTGACGGTGCGGGGACCTTTTTATGGCATGATTTCTGGAACCCGATTGGTCCTCTCCTTCCTTACTATGGTGAGCGAATCTTGTATGACTCTGCAATTCATTGTAACGCTCAGTAGGCGAAGTTATTGAAGGGGTGGAATTGGCTATCATTAGTGGTGACATGTTGTATCAAGGCGGGTTGTGCCAATTATCATATCGATCTTCTAGAGAGGATGTTATCTCTTGGACTCGGATCATGGGGAATTCCTTGTTAGCTGCTGGAACACTTTTAGACCAAAGATGCCGGTTGTTAGTGGCAATGGGTTGGTTTCCCGAGCCATCGGGAGGCATGCTTTATTGTACGGATTGGCGCGTCTGGGACGGATTGGTTACTGAAGATCAAACTTCTCGAGTGGGTCTCCTGACTCTATGTCTTGTGTATTCTTGTCGAGCTAGTGTTGAAGGCAAGGAGCCACTATATTCTTAGGTTGCCAATTCCTGGTTGGTATTTGGTTAGGGATTTTAAGGTTGTGTGGGTACTCACAGAATGCAGGAATTGGGAGAAGCAATTCTGGAGTAATTGCGAGGAAAAGTCCATACCACTCTATTACTAGGAAGATTGCATTAGGTGCTACTATTTACCACTTGTGGGGTCATTGGAATAGTAGAATTCAAGAGAACAACTATGCTCCATGATACTATTTTCACCTCATATGTAATGATGTTAGACTACGTATATCTGGTCTTCAGAAGGTTGTTGATAGTCCTGCAAACAGATCAATGTGTGAGAGATGGTCCTTCCCTCTTAATATTTTATCTCCTGGTGGTTTGGCTACCTGACTTGTGATTGTTGAGCCCTTATTTGCCTTGCCCGGGCTGTGGGCGGTATCTTGTGTTGTTTCTTTTTTGCCCGGGTTGTGGGCTTGGTGGATTTGTGTTGTTCGGTGTTGCTGTTCTATGTTATGGGGAGGTCTTTGTCAGTTTTTCTTTGCCTAGTTGTGGCTATGGGCCTCGATTTCTTGTATTCTTTGGTTGAAATTTTTAGCTTTTGGTAATAAATTCTTAATTATCCAAAAAAAAAAAAAAAAGCTTATACTTACTGGGTCTTACATATAAGCGGACTTGTGTTATTTGGATCTCATACTTATAGCAGGCTTATTCTTATTCGGATCTTATACTTACAGCAGGCTTATCCTTATTCGGATATCATACTTATAGCAAGCTTATTCTTATCTTTGTGAGTCTCAGAGTAGGACACATACTTATGTGGAGCCATTATACTTAATTAGATCTCCCGAAAGGACATATATTCTTGGGACTTATCTTGTTACTTGTCAGGATATAATTATTTAGATCTCCCCGAGACATCTACTTGAACCACGTCGGACAATACTTATCGGATCTCTACGTGGGGTTACGGAACTTATGCTTATCTGAGGTACTTAAACACGTATTGGTATTTATATCTATTGAATCTCATTGGGAGTTCTGAGAACTCATACTTATCCTCTGAGATTTACATATGTTCGGAGTGCCGTAGGTATCCGCGGAGATCTGAAACGTATCTTGGTGATAAGACTTATCCTTATACGAAAGTACTAGTAGGTGTGCGAGTTTAATCAGTCTGGTACGCGTGGAGTCTTACATAGAACTTATTTTAATTGCCGTATCTTATGCTTGCCTTGAGCTAATCATATCTTCTTGATCTTCTACTTCTATAGAGAGTTTATTCGATGGCCTGGATCTTATCGATATTACGAGCATATACATGTATTCTGATTTTATACATGTATTACCGGGGGCTTATACATGTATTTGAGGATCTTATACATGTCTTCTGAGTATATACTTGTCTTACGGATCTTATTCTTGTGCGAAGGTGCCGGTAAGAATACGATGAGTCGAACGGATCGGATCATATCATACAAGGTTAGATCGGGACTTCTGATCTGGGGACATTGGTCTTTCGTGAGTGCGGATCACGCAGTTCATTATCACGAAGTGCTTAAGTAGTTCACATTTGGACTTATGCTTATTTTACGGAACTTGTGCCCATTTTTATCGATCTGAGAGTACCGTGGGTACTCAGAGCCTGTATTTTACTAATGCGAGTACCCTTAGATACTATTGGACTTATACTTGTTTCTGGAATGCGGGAGTACGGTAGATAACTGCGGACTTCTTGTCGGACCTCAGTAGGAATTCTGAGTTTCTTAACATCGCAGGAACTTATGCCTGCGGACATTATGTTCATTCGAGACTCGAGTAGGAGTTACGAGCTTATTCTTATTCGGAGCCTAATTATAACGGGCTTATTATCATTCGGGACTCCCGTAGGAGTTACAGAGCTCATTCTTATTCAGAACTTATACTTATTTTACGTCACGGGAGTGAAGTAGGTCTTCTGAGAGATTACGTGTGTAAGTACCCGCGGTGCACTACGGAGAATCTGAGAGGTGCAGGTAGGTACTACAAAACATATCACAAGGTGCAGGTAGATTGATCAGGATCTTTACTATATTCATTTCTTTATTAGCATTCATTATTGAGTCTTATCATATAATTGGATTGCCCTGAGCCGATGTCGGATAGGTAAGACACGGCCGCAAATAGTGCAGAAGGTCTGGTCTGATCTTGAGGTGCCATGGCACAAAGCGAGGGTGTCGAGAAGCCGGCGGAGAGATGTGAGTCGCACTAATCGGAGAGTGGGGAGGTACTGTGTCTTGCGTACGATCGGAGAGTGTCGTCGCCTTGTCGAGGAAGTGCAGGAAGTCTTGTGTCTTGAAGCACGATCGAGAGGATGTCGTCGCACTAATCAGTGCGAGTACTAGTGTGCGAGCACGATCAGTGTCATCACACTAATCGGAGAGTGTAAGTGCTAATGTCCGAAACTGCGATCGAGAGAGTGTCATCGCACCTGTCGGGAGAATCTTAGAAGTACTATGCGTGCTGCCAGCGTAACATAGGTGCCATGTTGATAATTGGTCTTAAGCTGATTTTACAATTATTTTAGTTCAATAACTTACTATCTTATAATAGGGGCCTTCTTATACGATATGTGTTTATGATATGTGCCATTTCATGTTATTCGTTCGTATTTGAGTTTGTTTTCATGTTTTATATCAAATTCATGTTTCATGAACATATTTATACATATTGTATTTCTATCTTTCCTTATTTCATACCTCTTATATGGCATTTGTATATATCTGAGAAGACTTACGTATTCACGCCATTCATGTATTCTTGTTCACTGCGATGAATTAACTTTACTTGAAATTGGAATCATTCCAATCGGATCATCGAGCTTCAGTTATGGCATTTTCATGCCAGTAGTCGGTTCTGGAATTTTAGATGGACAGTTTGAAATGTTGTTTTCCAGTGCCTTGACTCCAGCGACCTTTGGTTCCTTTAAATCTAAGGTGCTAAGAGTTCTCCTCAAGGTGGAATCACCAATCGAACACCGAACTGAGATACATAAAGTAATCGGGACTACTCTATGATTAAAAGCCCGATGCGGTGACTTGCACATAGCCTCACTTTGAGTGGATTTTTCGACCACTTAGAGTCAGAATTTGACGATGTTTATTTGAGGATGTTTGGTTCTACTTGAAGTCTATTTTAATTATCCACTTGAATCACTCAAATCGGATAAGATATGAGCAAGTTATGGCTAAAATACAAAAACTAGTCGAAATAGGAAACAGAGCATCACATGTACCGGTACACCTGACTGTCTGGAATTTGTGTTAACTTAAATATTGAGAACCTAACATGTACCGGTACATGTTCAGGTGTACGGTACATGTCACCAATGCAGTGTGTGTTTTGTTCCATTTTTCATATTTTGCTACTGATTCAACTCATACTCCATGCACATCAAAATCATTCCATATCTCTCTTGTAACCTCTTTCTACTCAATTCCTCTTTCAATACTTATCTTATTCAAAAATCCATCATGAATTACTCTCAAACCCACTATAATATGGATCTAACCCATACATAACCTGCTGTGTAGATTAGTTAGGGTTTATTCTAAGCTCCCCCAACTTCGATTGCCATTGAGCTATGAATGCATCGCCGAGAAGTTTTCATGTGCTTCTTGTCTTGTTAGGTTTATCCACCTTACTTTCCATAATTATTGGGTTAGGATGAAACCCTAGCAAAACCCTAGGTTTGGGCAAGATAATAATCATACAAAACCAAAGATCCATACCAAATCTCATAGAATCCATACCTTGTTGGTCTTGCTTGAACTTCTTCTTCTCTTCCTCTTCCTCTTCTTCTTCTTCTCCCATTCTCTCTTCTCCTCCACGGTTTGTTCTCCCTCCAAAAATGAGACCAATTTTGGTCTTTAAATCAAAATATCCCTTAGGCCTTGTTTGGCTATCAAAAACCCATTTTTGGGTTAAGTTTCTTTATTTGCTTTTTGGTCCTCCAACTCTTGGCCATTTGTATTTCAATTTCCTTTTATTGTATTTTGGCCTCTAATCTTCTAGGAATTACACAACAATTCCTATTATTTCTTCTTTGGCCCATAGTATTTCCAAATCATATCTTTTAGGCCCCTTTTTACAAATTACAGTTTTGTCCTTAAGTGTTGTACAATTTCCGGGTTCCTCAATTTCCATGTTTCGCATTTCAATTACGAAACATTCAAATTATGCTTACAAAATACCCGAAATATGTCAAAAACTGCTAGGGTACATTTTGGGGTGTTACATGGACCCCATAATACACTACACATTATACGGGGAGAACTCCACTGGTGAGACGGTCGGGCTATGAGTACAAGTCCGGTCGGTAGATTTTCCTTTATCGATGGGCAATTGTTCAAGCGATGCTAGGCGGTCCGTATACGAAATGCACGATGCCCCAAACGGTAGGTATGTGTTAGCTAGCGCATGAGGGGAATATGGCAAATCATCCAGCGAGCGTTGGCACCTGGCTCACGCACCGAGGGTACTATTGGCGACCATGAAAGCGATCTTGCTAATTATACAAAAAAAATGTGGCCAGTTGCGATAAACGCTCCCGTCCACGAAATCAGGTCTGAAGACACGATCTCCATCGAAGCCCTTGGCCCTTTGCCCATAGAATTGATATAGTGAGTGCGTTTCCCATCGCCAGGCTTCGAGAAGAGGAGTGTTAGTGGCAGCGGACATTGATAAATGGGTAGAAGTCGAAGCCTTCTACGTCGATTAAAACGAGGGCGTTACCAGTTTATCTAAAAAATATAAGTTGCCATTTTAGCATCCCGTATCGATTGTATCCAACAACGGTCCCGGTGACAGTAAGTTTTATCGAAACTTTGTCGGGAATTGAAAATAAAAATGTACTCCACTCCCGGTATCCTTAAGCGATGAATTTAGTAGAAGCCTCTGACAAAATCTTGTTGTTTGCTTTTGAAAAAAGCGTTGGATTAATTTGAGGTAAATGGGTGGATGAACTTCCCGGGATACTTTGGGCTTATAGAACTACTACTCGCGGATCTACCGGTATATCCCCGTTTGCGATTACTTATGGGATGGAAGCCATAATCCCTATAGAAATTGGTATGTCTACCATCTGGATAGGGATGCTTGACGAAAATCATTGTGTCAGACTTGGACACGGTCGATGATGAGAATCGTGACGATCAGGTATAGTGTCTACGAAGCCTTTGTAAATTCTTACAACAAGCGGGTGAAGCCTGATGTTCCAATAGGGAGACTTAGTCTAAGAAGGTTTTGAGAATCTGATCGACCGTGGTCGGAAAGTTCCAACCAATGGGAAGGACCATATCTCATGCTACGAGTCGTAGTCGGGTCTTATGCTTTAAACGAGCTTGATGGAACCCCTGTACCTAGAATGTGGAGTGCCTTACATCTTAAAATGTATTATCAATAAAGTATGACTCGATATTTACACATATTTTTGTCCACTTTTCTCATCGTACAGGGTCGAATTAAAAGCCGGATGGCCTTGATGAATGACATATCAGATTGTATAGATAACCCCCAAGCGAAATTGACTTAAAATCCAGGATGGCGTAGTGAATGGCTTATCAGGCCAATTATAGATAACATCTAGCGGATTTAACTAAAAATCACGAATGTACTTGATGAATGACCTATTATTGGTATAGATAACATCTAAGCGGTCGACCCAAAACCCGGATAGCGCGTTGAATGACCTATCGAAGTGATTAGATGACACTGGCGGTGACTTAAACCCAGAGATAGGCGTAGTGAATGACCTATCGACTTGATTAGATAACATCTAGCCGGTCGACTTAAAATCGGATGCACGGTGAATGACCTGCTCCGGTCAGGTATAGATAACATCTAGCGGTCAGCAAAAACTTAGGATGGCGTAGTAAATGACCCATCCAGGCTTGATCGGTCTTTATTCATTGGGTCATGTCAAGCCCGAATAACAAAATACGATTAATAACTTATCCGGCCCAAAGCCTAGTTGGCCACCCATATAAACCATTCGGCTAAATAAGAAGAAACTATTCCATCCACAACCAAATTCGACACATTTCGTAAAAACAGAAATTAAATTCGACACATTTCGTAAAAACAGAAATTAAGAGGTATTGCAGAATGTCTAAATACAGAACAAAGGCTCGACCGTGATCATGAGTTTAAACCACAGCCCTCGTTTGCAACGTTGGTTATCATTAAAGCTCACATTTGGAGCTCTAGCGGGATGTCTATTCCATCGGCGGCTGAGACTCAAGTGGTTCCTCCCTAGCAATTTGAGGAAGCTAGGAAGGTGGAGAAGGCTATTGGGGGCATCGAGTTGATAAAAAACTATGGAATGCGACTTTGATGTCGACATCAGGCTGGGATTGTAAGACTACTCCCGCATGGCCAATGCGAAGCACGGCAGCCGTATGCAGTCAAGAACCACATTCTTTGCTCGCATCAAATCCTCCTCCATTGCTTTCCTTCCCTGCGGAGTTGCCTTTGCACGGAAACTGCCAAATTCCTCCTTACTAGCCCTAGAGCTCATGATTAAAGGCAGTCACTCATCAGTTAGGCAATAGTCTCTTCCTCCTTCAGACATGCCTCCCTTGCGGCGACCGAGGCTTGAACATAGTCGAGTTCGGGGACTCCACCTTAATGGACACCCTTTGAAAGCGTCGGCATCTTGGACTCGGTAACTCATATTCCATCATTAGAACGCTACCCGTCAGTCGGTCTTGATCGGGCCATAAGCGGCTTTATGTCGGGCGTCCCTACCTTAGCCTAAGCTAAGCCTCCTATCCCTGACCTCTTTAACCTCCGGCTCCAGTGACATTCAGCGAGCCTCACTCAAAGAGGCATTCAAGATCTCCTAGTCGGAAAGCCCCGACTGAACATACAACCGAAGCTTCTCTACGTCCCTCAGCCAAAGTTGGAATTCATGATGTTGGAGGGCCATATTTCGGATGGCAGTGATTGCCTGCGAATAAGCATATTAGAAATATGACAGGACTGGATGCCAACACTTTTTATGAGTATTACTACTTTACCAATTCAGTTGATTGGACGTAGTTCTAGTTGCGGACTTGCATTCCATCCTCGATAATCTACTGAAGATCTTCTTTTATAATACCCGATGAGGGCGACGGAATACTCTCACACGGTCCAGACTCGAGCTACGAGGCATCAAACGCCCTTAGATACAAATCATCGGATGATGACTGCGGTCGCCCCAGATTAAAGGGCTTCTAACAGTGGATAATATGCTTGATGTCTTACGGGCCGAGCAACGCCGCTTCCTGCATCGGGAGGGGAGATAAGAATTCAACGATGTCCGTCCAGGAGCTGACTACCCTCGGTCGCACAACCTTCGGCATGTTCGGCCGACCTTCGGCCGTCGGGAGGATGGATCACTGCGTCTTGGCGAATCGAGTGACCCCATAGCCCACTGAAACGACGTAGCCGGACTCGATTGGGTCGATTTACCCCGTCTCGGGGCGAGGCTGGAATGTGATCCTCACGTCTTGAATCCCGTCATATTACTTTATTTGATCCTTGACCTGGTGGGCTCCCTCTCAAAATCCTCCTATAGCTTCCGTTTCTGCGGCATAACGGTCGAAAGCCACAATCATACTCTTCCTCCTCCTCTTCTTCTTCCAAATCTGGGGGTTGGTTAGATTCAGGACGAACCCAAGGAACAAAATCTTTCACTTAGGCCTCGAGAGCATTATGTCGCTGGTTTGTCCCTCCCTTTTTAATCTTTAGTACCCAGGGGGCAGAACTGGTCCCCTTTCTTGGTAAAGGAAGGCTTTCCGAGCGGCGACCCCTTTCTCCCCGACTAGGTGTGGGTTGAGCGGAGCTGGAACCCCCACTTGTAGAGGCAGATGATCCCAAGAGGTCCGAGATAACTAGTTCCCAACTCGATGTTTCAGCAACTAGGTCCCTGGACGAAGACGCACTACCCGCAGTTAAATGTAGCAGGTCAGCAGTAATGAAATGTTCCCCGTCCACTATTTCTGAAGGCATCGAGCATGGGATAATCGGAAGGCTATAGGGAGTCGGGTTCCGTCTCACATCGACTAGGTTCTTTAAAATGAGAAGAACACCAAGTAATGGCGCTCTTGAAATCTCGATAGGCGGCGGATTTTCTGAGCTTGCCTTTTCACCCGATACTGACCTACCCCTCAGGGTTTTCCTTGCACCCAGTAATCCTGTCGATTACGTAAGAAGTCATATGTATACACATCGTTAAACTGACCTACCCCACACACACCTAGGAAGGCGCGACGATTAACATCAAATGGAAGCCCATGGGAACCCGGGGTCTCATCCCAAGGCCCCCTTACAAGTATCACACCCTTCGCCTCCATCTTAGGTGAATCGGGGTCATTGAAAAGCTACTTGATCGGGAACTCTGGGCGACATGGACATCAGGCCACCTGGCCCTCGAATAAACAAAACAAATCTCTAGGCAGAAAGTTGATTGGTCTGAGGAGTTGGTGCATTGCATGCGTCGAGTCAGAATGGTGTTGGGATGAGCGATGGCGGCGGCATGTGGTGAAATCTGGCTTGACAAGGGCGGGGCCTGAGGAAGCGAGTCGGCTCTGAGGTGCTCTCGAGTAAAAACCTTTGCACATTGTGTTCTCAGTCGTAGTAGACTCATCACGCTCCTCCATTCCCGATCTAAGGTCGATGTTATTAGGGACATCGCGTAGGTATAACTCCTGTCGTTAGGAATGAAATGATGTGCTTGTAGAAGGCGTCCCTCGGATGGGTCACCAAACACACGACCCTCCCGGCCCGGGTGGAGTGGCTTCGACCCCTCGCCGTTCTACAAGCATACCGAAGGAGGGCGAGAGAACCCAATCGACCACTAGCCACATCACTGGCGGTAAGAAGGGCAAAATTGGCATGCTGAGAAGGATTACCAGGACACAAGGTTCTGAAATATGCCCTCTCTCGGAACTTCCTGTGGCCGAGTTGGTAACAGATTGACACAGTGGTGGGGAGCCGGACTTACGTGAAATGAGGGTTGAGCAAGCGTGCGGAGCGTCGCGAAGACGAGGAATCACCCTTGGCGTATCCTGAAAAACCCTTGAACTAGAAGAAAGCTAGTACACACAAATGTGGCAGAAACGGGAGAAGGCGAAACTCAATAATGGCTCCCTATATACTAAACGCCTAGGCCCTGCGGACGCATTAAATGCACCGCTGACTCATCATATCCACTACCAGTTTGAATCTCAGCGACGATTCGCCTATTAAGGAATAGTAAACAAACCTCGCCACACTCGTGGGCCCATGCGCCCCCTTAGTAGACGCGATGAGCGTCGGCCCACTATGTTATTCTTAGATCGGCCAATATCAATCAAAGCATATCAAATACCATAGCCTTCGGCCATAAGAATCAGTCCTTGTCGCTACCCAAGAATTAGAAAAGCATAGGGACAGTGCATGCAAGTACTCAAGAAATTTCAAGAGATATAAATTCATTAATCACACCAAAAGACGTTCGTAATTACACAACATCGTTATTTTTTACAAGGTGATCATACTATGACTACGTGATCCATCCGGATCAAATACAAAGCTTAGACAAAAGAAATCATGGGCGCGAAGGTAGAAAACGAGGAAAAAAGCAAAGGCTGAAGAAGAAAGGGCCTATGGAAGTGGAAATTACGTGAAGAATCTTATTGCTTAGAGGTGGGGAGGTTCCTTGGATGCGAGGATTTCGGTAGTTTTAAAACCACCAAGGGCTGACAAGGCATGGATATTCAATTCGGTTCTGCTCAATCCTTATAATCTTGATCACGGTTCATGTGGGAACCACGTTCTTGATCTTTCGTAACCGTAACCCGTTAAACAAACACTCTAAGTCAACTCCCTTGATACCTAGCAGGCCTTCTCATTACCAGTGGCACAAAGAAATCCTCCACCCACCAGACCTTTTATAGAGACCTCGACCTGAGGTATCTAAGCGACCCGGCAATCGAATCGAAAAGTTAGTAAATTCACGTTTGGGACATACCAGCATTTATTGTTTATTGTTTCCCCATACTGGAAGAAACTAGTTGAATACGTTTCTTTTTTTCCGCCCGAGGATAATAGCCCTCCCAGTGATAGGGGAAAGGGGCCTTAGGTACCATGGACTTGGAGCCCAGCCTCACCTTTAACGAGGCCAGTCGATGATGGCGTCATGGAGACCAATCGTTAGGATGATGGCTGGTATGGGCGATCGTTCTCATTCTGAATCGAGGTCGAGCATACATCCCTTACCGGGTAGGGCATATACCGCCTAGACAGTGTCTCCTGGCCAGTTAACCTCTTTAAAAAGGCATCCGGATGACCTCTCTGAACTTAAACAAGTGTAAGTTGCGCGTATAACCACCCTAAGGGTGGTCAAACATTCCTTGGGGCAGAAAATGTGGACGACTTGGCTATCTAAAAGGAAGAACAGTCATAAATACATAGAAAAATGGCCACCTTCTCCTTTCGTTTTGGAAGGAGATCATCTACTTTCCATGGAAATAGGATCGTCTCTCTTTTGGATAAAGGGAGGAAATAACGATGAAAAGGTCTGAAGATTCGGGCCCGAAAGGGCGTTTTCACTATTAGGGCTAAAAATCTAGCAAGCATTGGAGCGTAGCGCGCAGTGATTTTCTTATTTGTTTTGCAAGCATTCGCTTGTTGGTTCATGCTTCGACGATTCAATGATTCAGAAAGTTCAGGAGACCACAAGTAGCTTCCGATGGTTTGGCAATGATGACTGTAGAATAAGGACATAGGTTGAAGGAGATTCGAACCTTGCGGTAGCGGCACGATGAGGAGCGGCGACTTCGGGCATTGTCGTAATGATGTCGAGACAAAAGACAACGCAAGGGGTAGCAGCGTCGAATCGCGTCCGAAAAGCAGTGGCAACAAAATCGTCAATTTGAATGGCAATGACGGATTTCGATGAAGGAACAGCTGAAAAAATCAAAGGTTGCAACAGCGACGGTGGGACTCCAAACAGTAGCGGCGACGATGGAATGTGATGGTTGTTCGATAAGGGTTGTCGAGGGGAGAGAAGAGGAGGAAAAAATGGTTTCTTTATATGAATCAAAAGGGTTGTTTGCCTTAGCAAAACCTTTAAACACTTGGAACAAATTACTTCCGAAATATGAAAAAGATGGTTCTTGGTTGCTTGGAGGAGGGATTCCTTTGTGTTCCGCGGGATATTGTGCAGGATATTTTAGTGGAGGTAGAATAAAGGTAGGATATTTGAAGCGGAAGGTGGTGAGAATTTTCTCTAGGTGAATCAACCTTTGCCTTCTCATTTGAACCAATCTGGCTCGTTCTTGCCGTTGGAACTCTAAATCATGATCCATGAATTAGACTTCGGGTCTAATGGTTAAAATAAGTTCAAAAGGAAAATATTTTGGTGCTTTAATATATACAATACGACCCTCGGGCCACAATGTATGCGGGGGGCAATTATTGTACCCAAATTTAATTTGGCTCGACCTAATGTTTATTTGACTGGACGAGCCTAGGTTAAAAATCGAGTGAAATAACCTAAGCCAGGTTAGAAAAGCCCGTATAAAAGCATTAGAATTATTTTTTGAAAGTTTAAAACTTTTTTTGAAGATTGGCCAACATAATATAAATGGGACTTTTTTAAGAAACGACAAGAAAATAGAAATTTGGGGAGATGACAAGAAGACGTGGGCAGTTACTTAAGGAGATGAGGTAGTGGAGAAAAGAATGAAACATGCCTCAGTGTTAAAGAACGTGGGTTTCAGTTCAAATTTGAGTGCTATAAAAGGAGGAAGACAAAAAAAAAAAAAAAACAATGAATCAACTCAACAAGCAGCAATGACAATCTAATTCAGCAATTCTTAGCTTTCTAATTAGCTATCGTTAATTCCAACATTCTATTTTCAAGTTTTAGTCGAGTTTCTTTCAATTCTTCAATACTATATCGTTCCATTCATTTTTAGTGCAATTTAACATTTCCTTAAACTTTTATTTTTGCAATCTTTTCATTTTTACGACATTATCTACTTAGATTATGGAGAACTATCAAATGAACCTATTTTGTCTTATTAAGAAGTTTGATTTCTCGCGTATAGCCTTAGTTTATAAACACTTTAATTTTTTGACACACCCACAATCGCATGCTTTTATTTTATATGTTATAGTGAAAATCACCAACACATTCATTGGTCAAATAATATTATTAGAAAGGATATTTTTTTTTATATCATTGAAAAATAATTATACACAAATGACAAAAAATTACTATTATAAAAAAATTATTTTAAAATAAATATATTATATTTTATAAATTTAAGTTTTTTAATTATAGTTTTTCGTTGAAAGATAATTTAGAAAAAAAAAAAAAGAATAGGAGGATTTTTAAAATTAGACTTAAATTTTAAGAATGAAATAATAAAATTAAACATAAAGTTTTTTTTTTTTCTTTTTTGTGACACCTCAAAATCCGAGGTGGTTGACAAGCCAAATCAGTGTGAAATACGTGGATATCGTATATATCGATACCCACACTGTATAATCTCATTAACTGGGATCTATTCATCGAGTCCTAGGTAAATCACATACCTATGCCCGAACACCAAGGCATTGAAGAGTACGGTGTCGAGGATTTGTGGATATCGTGTGGCTTGATACTACCTTGTCGATCCATTTTGGTATCATTATTCACATTCAATAAAAATTTTATGTTATTACAAACACATTTCTATGGGTTTAATTACCGCCTCGTATAAAAGTATATTACAAAACTATTTGTCCCGATACTTTTCTGTGCAGTCGGCTTTTCTTTCATAATTATAGCTCCTAATGAGAGCCGTCCACCGGTGTATACCTTGCACTTAAAATGTTTTCCCATAAAGGGTGAGTCACGCCTAGAAGAGAGACTCCTACAAAGGCTATTACCCCCCTAAATGCACATGCAATGTTTACTTGGACACATTCACATATATATCAACCTTCCAATATAATGATGCAACTCTAATGGAATACTAGATGTCATGCCATGAAATGAAATGAAACTCCTCAATGCATGAAAAACCTGAGTCATCACAGACTCCCATCACACGATGCATAGCCAATGTGTGATAACATTTATCTTCGATTAATTTCATCCAATTATCACTTTGAAACAAAATCAAGTTTTTAGAAATCAAAACTTACTAGATGTTTCACCTTCAAGAATCATTTTATTAACAAAACATGTGTCTTTTGTGGATAGACGAATTTTTGGGGTCTCACCGAGCCGCACGTCTTCCTACACTTTCACAGGTTTTTACAGTTAGACACATATGTATAACCAAAAATACCAGGTCTTTCACCCAATGGGGTAGCTATCCCTGCTTGCAATACCCGACACAAGTTTTCATGCTCTGGGAACAGTGGAACTCTGCTGAACATTGTTCAATGTATCAAGCCCACTCATCAACCACCAAGGATGGTGTGTGATGGCACCATGCACTTACCCCCGTGAATCGTTCTTATCGGTCGTATACAGTATTATGCCAATGTATGTCAATTCTACATCCACATATGTAATGCATGTACCATATGGGCAATTATATCAAGCTTATATGATCTCGACATTTCATCTCAATGTCAATATATTAGAACTCGTATATCGACATTGATAAATAACTATCTGATAAGTCGATCAAAAGCGAAGCAAAAACTGACTTGGTTCTCAAGACCAATTGTAGCATCTGAGATGCCTGGCAGTCCACACATACAACCATCACAGGCCACACATCTGGCCCCACACAGCCACGGGATTGTCCGAGCCTCGATCAATCTCGATCCCAAAATGTCGGTACGAAATCGGTCGAAATCGAAACCGACAAATAAACAACCAAATTGTGGCAATCCCAGGAAATTGACCATAACTTGGGTTGTAGATGTCCGATTTGGGTGATTCAAAAGCCTACATCAAGTTCACTAATGCAACTACAATTTACATGAAGGATCCGAGTCCGAATTCCCTCGGGTTCTCACCTGAAAATCAGTCCTAAAATCCGGCTAGTGTGTAGGATCAAAATATGACGTTTTCTTGTTTTGTTTGGCCAACAATGCATGGGCGAAGCCTTGTGTGTGGCCCAGCTTGTCACGGAAAACAAACGAAGTAGGAAGAATGCATAACTGGAGATTTATTGAAACCTCATACTTCGCATGCCGTGCCATGGTTGCGTTGCGTGGAAGACAGCTTTGTTTCTCGATCACTTGAATTCCATCCATGAAGCGCACTGTGTCGTAGAGGAAAAAACCTACTGGTCTTTCCTTCTTCTCCCTCTCCTTCCTTTCCTTTTCTCTCTTTTTCTTTCTTTCCTTTCTTTCTCTTTCTTTTTTATTTCCTCCACCGAATTGTTTTCCTCCCACTTAAGTTGGTCTGCAACCAAGTGGTGGTGACACATGGCCCTCATGTGTCACCCTCTCATTCTATCTCCCATGCATTATGCCATGTGGTGGTACATAGACGTGGTGGCATGTGACATCGTCTGCGTGTCGTGTGCCGTCATCTGTTTTCTTGAAATATGTAAAATTAGATTTTATCAGGAATCAAATAGTCGATCGAGTAATTAGATTTCGCGAGGCAAATTCGCTGATGAGTTCGTTTCTTAAATACGAGATAGAGAAGTTAAAATTTTGCAACCTATCTTTGTAGTAATAATTCTCATTTACGTGAAATTTTGAATTTATCCGGGTTTTCACAATTTCATTATCCTTTTAAGTTGAATATATTTATTATGTCATAAATCCTTGTTTATCGAAGATGGGCTGCTACTAGCTACGTGTAGTAGCTTTCCAACAAGTGGAGAGTCAATCAGCAACTTGGGTATTTCAAAATGAAATTGTTGGAATAATAATAATAATAATTAATAATCCTTATTTGTGGGGCCCACCAATAGTTACGTGACATTATGGTTGCTTAGCATATGATGATGGTGCATGAATTTATACAATTTTAGTAAATGAGTTCATGATTTTGAGTAAGACAGGTCACTATACAAATTAAATTTAAGGTCGCAATCAACACATACATCAAATTAGGGGGGGGGACGGTATGTCACATTGTTTGTTTCTTATTTAAATCCATTGCAGTCAAGATTGGACTCCCCCATGTTCTATTTGGTTACGATGGGGGATTGCTTTTGACCATGTCCAATTACAAGATTAGAGAACTAAAAAAATAAAATAAAATATTGTAATTTGTTGAACTTTATTTGATATCGTGAAGCATTTATGTTGTTACGCTATTGGGATGATAGGTATAAGCTGATAAAAAGATATACAAGGGAGTTTCACTTTGGTACGTCAACTTATGGTAGATAGATCACATTTCATGATACACAAATTATCTGTTAAGAATGTGACACATTTTAGATTCTTTTGTTTTCAATAAGAGATAATTATTAGGTTATTTTGAATAATTTGATTATATAATTTATAAGGGGTCCTTGAGGTTGGCTCGGTATAAGGGGATATAGGTGTACAGAGATGTGACTGCTCAAATCATATTATAAGCATAGTCTTCTGTGATATAAATAATAACAATAATAAATAATAATAATATGTAGTGCTGAAAGTAATAATAATAATAATAATAATAACAATAACTGATATAATAATCAAATCATAATACTAATCATAATCATAATCATAATAATAATAATCATAATAATAATAAGGAATTACATTTGAGAATTATATTTAAAAATATTTTTTAGTTTTAAAATAAAAACAGAAAAAAATGTTGATAAATAAAAACTATTTTTATTTTTATTTGTTAAAATTTTTAATAAATATTTTCTATTATTTTTATTGACTTATTTTTACAAATAATTATATAAATATGTATTACGTGTAAAAATTATCTTTAAAATATAAATAGTTTTTATACGATTCATAACTTTGAATTACAAATATATATTAAATTGTTTAAGTACAGGACTTAAAGAGGATCGGCTCAGCCACATGCATTTTAAAGGCTAAACACTTTCACATCGCATGGAGTTAAGCGTATGAAACGGAAAATCAATTTACAGGGAGGATAAGCAGTATTGGTAAAAAAATTTGGAATTTTACAGATACTAGAATGATGAAGCAGACTTGAGTTGGAGATTATCTGCGAAATGCAGATCTGTGTAATTTAGGTCGAGTGAGCGGATGGAATTTAGTTTCGGCATACAGGGTATGGAGCAGCATGACACATTTGAGGTGGGCAAGAAGTGTAGCGTGTCAGTGTGAGTGGAGTGACGATGAAGTAAGTGGGACTCATGGGTGTATGTGTCATTGCCATTGGAGAAATCGTGGTAGATGGATGAGAGGGATAAGGTGAATCCGTGGCCGATGAGGCAATGAGTGACGGAGTGAGGGCATCGTGGTAACTTGACCCAGCCGGTTTTAGGGGAGGAAGGAAAGAAAGAAGAAAAAGAGAAGGAAGAGAGAGAGAGAGGAAGGGATTTTGAAGAGAGGCTACAAGCTTACCACAGATTCTCGGTGATCGGTCCTGACTCCGTGACCCGAAGCGAGTTAGTCACATTCTGAAACTACGGCGTGGGTAGCGATTTCAGAGTTTCGACAAGCTCAGGAGGTAGGGTTTTCTCTGCCCTACTTTTATTTTTAGCATTTAAGAAGCGCGTTTAGATGGTTTTGATGGTGTGAAGCGGGTGAGTGGTAGTTTAGTGAATCTACAAAACTTGGGACTAAATACTAGAAATTTCGGGACCCACTTTGGACAATCCCGGACTAATTGCAAACTGAAATGGTCCTTGTGTGCTATATATTTGTGTGTTATTGCTTGATATTGAATAACATGCAAATTATGTGTAAGAGGTATAACCATCCGTGAAGTGATTATGTTGCATGTAGTTATAAATATTCATGTAATATGTAATAAATGCATTGGCATCATAGATTTGTATGCACCAGAACATCGCATGACATTGGGTGTGAGTGCATGGTTTGGGTCGATTCTATGTTAGTGTCAACTTTGGTAAATCGGCACCGTGTTTGGTGTCGATTGTGGGCTCAGTGGCATAGGACATTGTCCAAACTGAGCGCATGATTTTAAAGAAATCCGAAAATGTCCAGTGTTAAAATAAAAGTTTTATTGGGAATTGTCCACTTTTGGAGGTTGTCTAATGCTTGGAGGATGTCCAATGCTCGGAGGATGTCCAATGCTCGAAGGTCGTCCAATGCTCGGAGGTTGTCCACTGCTCGGAGGGTGTCCAGATTCGGAGGTTTCCCATGGTTGGAGTATGTCCTAGGGTTTTGGAGAGTGTCCAAAGGATTTTAAATGTAAAACAAATATTTTTGTTTTGAAAATAATTTTCATACGTGTGTGAGGGAGTCGGTGAGGACTCGTGGCATTGTCGGGGGATGTAGACATTCGAGTATGATCATGCATTTGCTTGAATGTGTTTGGGTTCAATAGCTCGCATTAATGGCAGGTGGGAGTAGCAGTAGGGAATTATTGTGAAGGTGTTTCATTACTTGTAGGGAAAAAATTATTCCAATCTTGAAGGCCTTTTCAGGGATGGGACGCATCCAAAGCTTTAGAGGCGAAGAAATGGCCTAATATGGCCTTATTATGTTGTTTTGTAAAAATTCTAGGCAAAAGACCCAGTTTTAGATAATTTGTAATAAAAACAAATTGTAATTAAATTCTTTTTTTTTGTATAAAATATACATTTTGGTGAGTATGGATGTATGGGCAGGCTGGCCATTTTACTGCGTATGGGTCTCGTGATATGAGGCAACGCGAGGTTCACGAGGTTGACGGTGGTGATAGGGACCGAGGATTAGGGCGTCTGAAACCGTCTTAATTTAAAAATTTTCTCTCATGGGTTAACACATGTGATATGTTGTTTGGTTTGGTAAAATAGAAAAAGAATTAAAACATGGTGATAGATATCCAAGCCAAATAAGATAACCTAACTTAAAAGATCGGTTTGATAGGTGAGAGAACCTCTAAAACTTAAGTACCTTTTTAATAATTTTTTATGGAATCGATGTGAGATCTTTGTCAGTATCCGTCCACATGAAGATGGGGTCGGATGACTGCCTTTCCCCAAATAGCATTTACTCACAGACCTGTGGGGCGTGAAGCTCTTAAATGTGGCAATTTGCATTTATGCACCGGTTAACGTAGAAGCGTCGATGATTGATGTCTAGCGAAGATAGGAGAATTTACAGGCACAAAGCCGATCGATAGAGTGAGAGGCATACGAATTAGAACTCCTCCGTAATCTCTTATAGAATCGACGTGGGATCACCCCTACAACATTCATCAAAACATGTCCTCATTGCCTTTAACGTGTATAATATCCCATCGTGTTTATTCATCAATGTTATCAAGAAGTATTCTTAAAAAATAATTTTTAATATTAATTTTAATAAAAAAATTTATTATATTTTTTATGCCACAAGTTAGTTTTTCTTCTATATTATTTTATTTTTAAATTTATCTTATTATTTGTAAAATGTTCATCAATTATGTTTTTGTTTTTTACTTTTTGTTCATTTTTTTATTGATAGATTTGTTTTTTTTTTTTTTTTGTTAAACAGTTAAACACTTTAATTATAATATAGTAAATTATTTTTATTGAGATTCGAACCCAGGACCCCCCTTGCTATGTCTTGCCTCATTGAAAATGTTGAACGTTCCTGCCAGCGTAAGGCGGAGCTGAACAGGAACCCTTTCTACCATATATATTGAAAACATTAAACGATATACCACATGAATTAGACATGATATACTTATTTTTGTTTTCTTGCTATCAAAATATATTACAGTGTTATGTTATTCTGTAAGATACTAGGTGGG
This sequence comes from Tetrastigma voinierianum, assembly GCA_016808115.1. Classification (NCBI taxonomy): domain Eukaryota; kingdom Viridiplantae; phylum Streptophyta; class Magnoliopsida; order Vitales; family Vitaceae; genus Tetrastigma; species Tetrastigma voinierianum. The sequence continues at coordinate 678,156 of JAEQBH010000183.1, read as the reverse complement.
TAATCATTGAATTTCCAATTTATGTTAAAATTTTAATATAATTAGGGAAAAGTATGTATTAGGCCATGAATTTAAAAATATTTGTACATATATCACTAAGAATTGCAATTTCATGATTCAGGTTACTCTTTAGAAAAATATTTGTGAATCTGCACAAAAAGTACATCAGTAAATACGAAAACCAAAATTGTCCTTTATTAATCCAACTGAAATTAAAAAAGAAAAAAGAAAAAGAAAACATTTTGGCTCTTCTTCTTCATCCCTTCTTCTTCCTACTGCGTGAAGATCTCGTTTGTTGGTGACTGTGTTTTCCGACGAGCATCCTACTCCCTCCGTTAACAAGCAGCCATCGACCTAAATATCTTATTTCCATTCGTCCACGATCTATGTAAATCCTAACTACATGTAAATATCTTAATCATTCCAAAACTCACTTTGATCTTTTTAGGTTGTTCTTCCATGTACTGCAAATCAAATGTTAAATGCTTTGGGTTGTTCTTATATGTCTTGCGAATCAAAGGATTAATGTTGTTATTTGTGTTTCTAATTAGGTCTATAAACTCATTTTGATTTCTTTTCTCGTTTTGATCTCATTTTGTGAAGTTTCAATGTATGTATTATCATAACAATAAATGTATAAGGAAAAAGAGGAGAAATGATGGAGGAAAAGACTCAAACAGTTTTTTTATTTTTTATTTTTAAAATTATAGCTGGATTAATGAAGGGCATTTCTGGTTTTTACTTTTACAATTGTACTTTTTATGTAAAATCAAAAATATATTTTTTGATGATAGCTTGAATCATGATTATGCAATACTTAATAATATAATTACAAATATTTATAAATTAGTATTGTGATACATACTTTTCCCATGTAATTATGCATAAATTTGATTATACGTCTATGTCCCCTGAAGGAAAAGGAAAAAAAAAAAGAAGAAACATTGAAAATGATAACAAGGACACGTTTGACAATGAAACAAACGTGCCCTTGTGATGCCCTTCAAATCCAAGCGTCAATTCCTTACATGTCAACTTCATCCTTTTCTTTCATATACACTACAAAAGAAAGTTAAATCAAAACAAAAATATTAAATTACAGAATCCTTCAGTTCTTTTTTATAATGAGTAAGTTTGGTTCTAAAAGCTAATTTCTCCGTTATTAAATTCCCCATATCTAAAATAACTTTCATTGTTTTTTAACGAAGTACGACATATTTTTTCCCTCATATATTCTCTCTTTTAGTTATTTTTTCGTCAACAAAGTGAGATGATTTTTTTGATAATTCTTAATATGAAATCACCTATCTATATCTTTTTTCTATCATTTTTTTTCTAGAACTATTCACTTGGAATCATAGTAATTGCGAACCCTAGTCCCTCCCCTCCCTTCCTCCTCTAACGCCTTAAATCAATCGAAGCATACTTATGTTCTCTTCTATCATTTCTTTATTAATAAAATTATGCCTACATGACATAGATACACTAAGATACAAAAACATATTCGACAGACACAATGAAATTAAATCATACATTAATATACCACAAAAATCAAGGTGATTCTAATCATTATAAAGATTATCAAACGATCGATTATCAGCCAATCCATAATACGTTATTAACATAATATCGCGATCATCTTTAAAACTTTTTAACTAATTCCGATTTTATGTTTCCATCAATATATTACTAATTTGAATCAATAAAATGATCTATTTAAAAAAAAATTGGTTCTAAAAATGCTTGGAATGAAAGAAAATATATTAGAAATACAAAAAATAAAAAATCTAAATATAATAAATTATTTTTGAAACTCATTTTGCTAATTTTTTTTTCTGTCATAAAAATATTAAATAATCTAAAATATATAATTTTTAATTATTTTTAATTATATGTGATTTTTTTTTTAATAATAAGATTAAATATAAAAACGTATTTTCTTTTATTATTTTTATTTTTCTTCTCGAGAACCAAACATAAGCTATATAATTTTAAAACAAGGATAGGAAAGAAAAATAGGATGAAAGGGGGGGAAATAGGATGAAAGTGAGAGTTTTTGGATAAACAAAGAACAAAACAGGTTAATAATTACCTCTATAGAACTTGAAGATTGTTGATAAGATTAATCATTAATTTAAATCATGGTCAGTCGAACTCAACTAATTAATGTGAGAGTTTTTAAATGTTTATTTAATTTAAATTTGAAGAAAAATAAACATGACTTGTAAATAAAAATATAATAAGTATTTATAAATTATATTATACAAATAATATAAAAATTAAAACAAAACCAATTGAATTATTTCTATACAAAATTTTATATAATTTGAGTAAGGATGAGACTAGTCATATCCAAATTTATTAGAGAACAAAAATAATTTTTAAAAATAGGGATCAAATAGGCTCGTTTTGCTTGGTTTCTGTTTTTGGAAACCGTTTTTAAAAATATTGAAAATACAATTTTGATATTATTTGAAATACATGGATTTTGGTGTTCTCAATGTTTTTTAAAACACAAAAAATAGAAATCAAACCTTTTTTTTTTTTTTTTTTTTTTTTTTTTTTTTTAATGTTGTTGATATTTTTCAAAACAAAAAAACTGTTCATGAAAATGGGAACCAACTAGAGTTTACCGAAAACACCCTTTACCTTTTACTGGGCATGAAAGATAGCATAGAATATACCCGCTAAGCCGTGACCGAGAGGTGTCTAACTGGGGTTGGTTGGTGTATAAGCACGAAAGTGACAGGTTATTCATGCTCCAATTTGGTAAAAAAAAAAATTTATATCTCACACATAACATATAATATATAGTTGTGAATAATATTGAAATGAAATTAAATCTACCAATTATTATGTTATGGGTCACTTCCTTCCAAAAGAATATTCAGGTAACAATAGAAAAGGGTAAGGGTAAGATTTCGTGGTCCAAAATTATTTATTAGAGGGCCCATAAAAGTCGGGGGGTCGATGTCTTTTTATTAGTATTTTCAACTACACCCTGACCCTCCTCATCATTCATCACCCTTCACCATGATTTACTTTTAGATTGGGTTTTTTTTTTTTATTCTACATTTTACCCATGTGTTTCACGTTTTTCTTTTTTTTGTTCTTCTTCTTTTTCCTTTATTTATTTATTAAAATTCATGCTCGAATTCATTGGATGGTCTTGTTTCTAGGGTCAATATGGATCACATTTTGCTTCCATCTGTTTTGATTTTTTTTTTTTTTATTAGAACAGATTCTAACTTCTTTAATTTTTTGGAATAGTTTTTTAATTATTAGAAATTTACAAGAGAAAAGTAGTTTCTAACTAAAGCAATATAGTTTATATCGTTTTGAAAACATGTTATTTTTTCTAAAAATAAATTTTAAAATGTTTCTAGTTATTTTTTGACAATATAATGTTCTGAATAATATTTGAAAATATGAAAAACAGTTTTATAACATTTATATACTAGTAGGTTGAAAATAAAATGAGAAAATTATTTACATTATTTTATTAGTGAAAATTCTGACATGCAGAGTTTAGATTAAAATCAGTTAGAGGAACACTCTCACGAAGTTATCATATTTAATAGGCTAAGGATCAAATTCCTAATAATGCATAAATATAAATTCTACTAATAAGAAAACCATTAATTTTAATATTATTTTTCAAATGATAAACCAGGAGCAGTTTATCTAACAGACATGCTAAACTTCCACAGCACGTATTTAACTCCATGAAAATGGCAAGATGCAGTTAGCAAATGGAAGGCAGAATTATCGATTGAGTTCCCATCACCCATGGAAGCGAAATAAAATAGTCTATATGGTGCCTATTTTTCTTTTCTTTTCTTTTTTTTTTATTAGCATCCAATTCAATCACGCATAAGGATGAGATGAGAGTGATTAGTTAGTGTTTAGTTTTGAAAAACAGCGTATCAAAGTATTTAATTTGCCCTTCATGCTTGACACAAGTGATAAAATGATGAGAATTATCCATTAAGTTCCCATCACCCATGGAAGAGAAATAAAATAGTCAATATGGTGCCTATTTTTCTTTTCCTTTTTTTATTAGCATCCAATTCAATCACGCATAAGGATGAGAGTGATTAGTTAGTGTTTAGTTTTGAAAAACAGCATATCAAAGTATTTTATTTGCCTTTCAAGTTTGACTCAAGAGATAAAAAAGTGAGATGAATATACGAGAAAACTATGATCAAATCCAGACCTAAGCACTACAGTACAGTATAATATGCAAGTGAATAGTTATAAAAAAAAAATAATAATTAATTCAAATAGAAATCATAGTAATCCAATTTAGGTAGCAACACTTATCGTCGGTTAAGGTTGTATTTGATTCTTGGAAGCTTCAAAGAAAGAAAAAACTGAAGTTACAATACAAATTTCAAATTATTAAGCTAACAAGAAACAAAACAATGGAACTAACAGATTAAATTGGGGATGATAATGCATGCAACAAACAAATCTCAGATTTTCGCTATATTCACAAATCAGGAGCAAGCAGACTGAAATGACTTGAAGAACATACCTGAAATCCACATTGTTTTCTGATTTTCTTTGACCTTAATCAATAGAAAGTTCAAAATACATACATTAAACGAGAGGCAGGAGCAAAAATGAGATTAACAGTAGTCCTGCATGGCTCATGTTGACTAATAATAGAATGTAAAACAGGGAGGGAGGGCACCACAAAATTGACTAATTTTCAGAACTCATCTAGTTCCCGCAAGAGATGGAAAGGAAAGAAGGGCAGCTGCTCACCTCCAGATTTTATTCCTACTTTGTTCCAAGTAATGTATGGGTATACTCAAGGACAATATATTATCTATAATAATATCTCCTTCTGGTGCTGCTGCATGCCACCATGTATGGCCTTGCGATGTCTTCTCAGCTTTCCGCCTTCTTCTGGAGTTGGCGGGAGCTGCAGAACATGGTGATATAATCCGAGACTGAGATTTCCTGTGGCTCGAGTGGTTTCTCACCTGGAACTGCTGTCCTGCTTGTGTTGTGGCCCTCAACCTTCCAATTTGGCCTTGGACAACAACGGGGAAACTTACTGAATTCAATGTTTCTGTGCAGGTAGGAGCTGATTTCCTTAACAGTTGTTTTCTCTCCTTCCATGATGCAAATGACTGTTGTAGTCCAGATGGAACCTGTCAAGGCAATGAAAGCAAATTTTTAGTTGTTTTACTGTATGCTTACTTGGCTCAGGAAAAAGGAAAAAAAAAGGTTATAAGACATCAAATAATCCAAAATTTGCAATTCTAACCCTTCTCATTTTTTTTTCTTGAAAACTAAATCATTATAGACAAAAATACCCATTGTCCTTTTAGGTATTTCAATATGTCTTGTAAAAGAAAGATTTATTTTTACAAGAAAACAATGAGGGTGTTTTTGTCAAAATGTGATCAAAAATTGAAGGAGGGTTATATTTAAGAAATTCATGTTTCAAAGGGTCTTTTAATCAAATCACCCAAAAACAAAATTATACGTTGTGAGAACAAGGAATTAGGTAATTCAGGTCAGGGAGGAGCTCAGTTTCATATTTCTGGACATACAAGAAGAGGAATAAGGAAAATAATCATTCAAAAGCATATGATGGCTTACATAAAGACTCTTGCCAGCCTGCCAAAAACTTTCAGAACTTTCAATTCCATGAACTCACAGCCATTGCTTCAGAGTTATAGCTTACAAAGCATGGTTATATATGTTTTTCTACAATCAAGATTCCGAACATTTTTTTATAGATAAATTTTTGTTCCTATTGAGACAAGCACCTATAACCTCCACAGGCCCTCGCAACCTTTTACCGCTTGTGTTAGGCCTCAAAGACATAAAACTATTCTAAAATAACAAAATGTACCAAATAATTCTCAAATGATCTGAGAGATGAGTACTAAAAACCCAAAATTGCAAATAATTCATAAATATTTACTCCTTTTAACAGGTATTGACTTTTACTTTTTATCGTTTAGAGCAAACAGAATAGATTTTCTTTATCTTAAATTGCTTCTAGGGTTATCTCCAATTTTTTTCACAATATATTCCTACTAAATTCTGAATCCTGAATCATACCAACATTGAATTGTATTTGTAACCTCCTATCTTGTCACCTATAACTATGATTTTTGTCAAAAACAATCTATGAAGATTTCTGAAGGAAATCAGAGCTCACCATTGAGATCAGACTAGAAGATGCAAATGCCAATGACGATGTAGAAAATGGGGATTTCCCAGGTTTGTTTCCTTTCTGATCATTTTTTGTTAAGCCTTGATCTTGAATAACAGTACCGAAACTTGATGGTGAATCCTCCTCATCTTCCTCTTCCCCATCCTCCTCCTCTTCCTCTCCCCTTCCTTCTCCCTTTCCCTCTCTTTCTCCATCTCTCTCTTCATCTACATTCTCAGATGAAACATTCTCATCCTGGAGGCTCAGTGTAAAAGTATCTTCTTCCTCCTGAAAACCCCTTTCCATTTTCTTTTCTTCCTCTCTCTCTTTCATCTTCAATGCCTCGTCCATGTCTTCAATGGCCTCTTCCAGGCACAACTCGGCCTCTGCAAACTCAAGTTCTGCTTCCAACAGCTTCCTTTTCATTTCCTTCTCTTTCTTCTTCTCTTCACTCCATTTCTCTAGTTTTTCCAACATAGGCTTACATGCATTTTCCACAGCTTTCACAAGACGCTTCCACTTGTTGTCTTCCTCTGTGCTCACTTCACGTCCATAGAACTCATCAAAACCAAGGGGTAGAAACTGGGCCTTCTCTGGGTCCACATCTTCCCCACTTTTCAAAGGTGGTTGCCAAAATAACCGCAATCCATGTGTTTCATCTTCAACATAATTGATTAGACGCCCAGTTGGTGTGTGCAGGATGAGTGGGTCTTCATCAGTAAATATGAGCTTTGATGGATCAACAGGGTCAGTTTCTGGTTCCTTCTTAACAAGAACAAACTCTGGAGTCTCATCTGACGAAGCAAAACTAAATATATCAAGCAGGAGACATGCTTGCAGTGCTTAAAAACTAGAAAAGACAGCAGCTAATCTATCAGAAATGAGCTAGGAAGAGTAGACTAACTGAGACAATAGCAAACAGGCATGGAAGCAAGAGATGGAACAACAGAAAGTACTAAATGCTCAACCACTTTAAGTGTTTGTTTCAGCAAATAATCAGGTCTCATACTTTCTTCCTCCATTTCTTTAACTAAGACTACTTCCAAATCACTAAATTATTGTTTTTGAAGAAAACCAGATGTCCTATCACCGTGTTTCATACAATTAATAGCCATTCGAAAGCATCTCCAGTTCAATTTTCAAGGAAACAGATACTTCCTTTCAGGAAAAAAGGCCCGACCGGGGAGAGATTAAATGTTGATTTGTTTTCATTAGTGTATATACATTCATATTTAAAGTTTGTATAACCACAATATTTATTTTAGAAAATAAGTCATGAATGTAAAATCATTAGTGTAAAATATACTCTAATTAATGTGGGTTAATGAAGTAAAAAAATTACGATAAAAAATAAGTTAACTCTCTTGACTTAATACTTGAAGTTATTTTCAATTTTAAATTATAATATTAAAGTTATTTTACCAAACATGTTTAATCTATTTAAGAACTCAAATTAAGCTATTAACTCATTAAATTGGTTTTCAAAATACTGTTAAGGTCACTTTATCAAATATATTTAATAGCTTAAGCATTTGGCTGTTTAGTGGTTCAATACTAATGACCAAAGTAGCAAATTTTAATAAAATTCAAAATAGCATATTCCAATCACAAGCTATCCCGTTAAACACCTCCTTGAGAATCCAATCTTGCCACGTCAAAATCACGTAAGAATAGAGATCACATGTTAGGTTGATCACCACAACTTAAATAACAAATCCTAGTTGCAAATCCAACAAATAACATCCTTGTGCAGCATAGGGCACACCCACTTTTCATTGATTGCTGCTTTTTCACATATCATTTTTTTTTTTTGCCTTTGACAAAAGGATAAAGAACAACAAAATAAAAAGAAAAAAAGACATAATTCAACAAATCAAGGTAGCAAAAATGAGGATGTTATAAGGAATTAGTAGTAATATGAGAAACATAATACAGAACCAACTCAAGAAAAAAGAGAGACAGTCTTTTTAAGCCAAATAATTCAAACTTAAAGATCTATCCTCAATATACAAACCATTCTCCTCATAAAGCATGACCCTGAGAAACTTCTAAAGTGAATATAATTTAAACTGTGATCATCAAAATAATTTAAATATTCTAGTAACCCAGTAATTTAATACTGCAAATCAGTACCCTCCAAATAATAGTCATGTTCCATCAAAATAATTTAAATATTCTAGTAACCAAGTAATTTAATACTGCAAATAAGTAACCTCCAATTAATATAGTCATGTTATGGCATCTTATTTATGCTCTTTTAGAATAAAGTGGGTAATGTGCTCTACTGTGAGAGGCGCCCTTCTAATTTGGAATAGTTCTTTTGTCACGAAAGAAATGTTGAAGGTCAGGAAAGCTGCCCTCCTGCATTTATTTTGGACAATTTGGACAGCAAGAATTAAGAGAGCTTTTGAAAACATTAAAAAGGGGACCAAATAATCAAGCAAACTTTCAAGTAAATATTTTGGGAGTGGGTTAGCCCCTAAGAGTAGAAAATTTTTCGTTCTATTCAAACTTTTCGAAAACAAAAACGCTTAGTTACGGCACAAGACGAAACAAATTAAAACAAAGCACGAATTCACTATTTTCAACATTTTTATATGAACTTAAATGTAAGTTCTCGTTTTCCTGTTCGACCATTAAATTAACCAAATTCAACCTGAATGGGTCAATGAAAACGTATTTTCAACCAAATTCAAGTACGAAACGTATTTTCTGAAAATGAAAACTAAAGATTAGAATACATTGAAAATTTTCATATTCTGAATTTTGGATAGAGTTGAAAATTTTCGTGAACTAAACGGGGCCTTAGGATGCCCATAGGCGATAGCCCTTTGTCCATGTTGGACTTCATTGATTGGAAACCTCTAAGTGAGGCCAGGAGTTGTTTTTATTTTTTTCTTTAGAATATTTTGGCTATCTAGGAACCCTAGCATAATGATGCAGCACCAAAAGTGAAATGCTAGAAGAACATAGTATGATTGAAATAACTCTAGGAATCACTCCTAGAAACCCTAGGCTTCACACCAAGGGATCTTTGAATCACACAAAAAGATTGAAATAACTCTAGGAATCACTGCTAGAAACCCTAGGCTTCACACTATAGGGATCTTTGCATCACACAAAGACACTTGTATTTGTTGGAAAATTTTGTTCTTCATTCATTGATTCTTCAAGACTGAATACAGTATATATATATAGGTGTTTCTAGGGACTCACAACTTTTGGAACTACCATTTAGTAAAGGATGTAACTAGGAAATAGCAACTTTTACTGACTTGGAACTAACAACTTTGATTGACTACGAAAGACTAATAAAGACTATTGGAAAATAGAATATCAATTAAGGACCATGGAAAATGACAACGATTGGAAAATGACAAACATTGGAAATGATACTAACTCATGGCAATTGTCAACTAACCCATTTATATGAGATCTGAATTAGGCCCCTTATCATTCAAAGAGTTCCAAATTATGGTTTGGGCTTTGGGAGCCAACTCCTTTGCCTTTGCGAGATAAACTTTTAAAGATGGCTGCCACTTGCCTCCATCACATACACCATGTATACCTTTATATTCACCTTTTGTTAGGCACTTCAATATATTCTATCTTTTCTAATCACAAAAATTCCCTCCAATTAATACCTTTTGACCACCAGTATTCAAGCTCTGCAGGCATAGGTATCCTCAGTGGGGCTTTATAGAAGGAGTTTAACCACATTTCTCGTTCCTGATCCACCTCAGAAACATATGTTTTCCAATAATCGGGGACCTGCCACACAAAATATGTTCATACTCTCCTACATGTTCCAACAATAAGTCAATTTGTCACCCATAAAACAGGAATGTTAACTTACTTCATAAAACTGGTTGATGAACCCTGGTGCCATCCACACATCTTCTTCCTCATAGAAATAGGGATGTTGAGGATCACTATATGGACCCCTCTCTTCTCTGACCACTGCCAGGCAAAGCGTAACTCAAAATCATTAGAAAGAAGATGGTATAGAACCAAAAGGACCAAAAAAAAGCAAATCTGCAAGGAATAAAAGAAAAATAGTTCCCAGATGATTTACATATGGCCAAATTGCTCACATCAACTAATGATCAAGTGACTAACACAACAAATATGAGAAATCAGGATTTTTTGAAAAGACAGTCTGAAACTTAAAAAATGAGTTCTCAAGGAACTAAATATACTGGATGAAACCTATAAGATAATTAGAGCCTGTTTGTAGCAAAAATTTCAATAGTGTCCGTTCAGTGTTGCCATCTCATGAATTTAACATGATAGCAGGAGTTCTGGATGAAAAATTCTGCTAAATGCAATTTCAATAGGTTTAGAACTTGCTTGGTAGCAGATATGAGAAATAGTTCTGAAATAGGGGAAAAAGAAAAGCATGTTACCAAACATTTTTTCTATAACTTCAATTCAATTATATATTCAAAATGTTTGGTGAACATTTTCAAGAGCTATTTTTGATAGCAATTCCTGAAATCAGATCACTTTTAGAGAACAAAATTTTCTCTCATTTTTCAAAACTTAAAAAAGATTAACAATCGAAAACAATCCAAACATGAACATGTTCTTTAGTTTTCATTTTTTGAAAATTAAAATAAACTTCCAAGAAAAACATTTACATTTACCCTTAATTTTCAATTCGTCAAATAACTTTGGCTATCAATGAATAATCATCTATGATGAACAGAACAGTTTTCATCTATGAAAGGTCAAACTCAAGATCTCCTGCTCATTTTCAACCTAAAATTTATGAACTAGCTTTAATTACAAAGGGACATACTTCCATCAGGCTTGTTGATAAACATTCGAGCCTTAGCAGCAGCTACTTCTGCTATTCCTGCATGCAGCTGAAACACTAAAATGTAAGAAAAAAAAAATCCTTGTTGCAGTATATAAGTTCCCCAAAGGGAGAAAGAAAAAGGAAAAAGAAAAAAAAAAGATGTCCAAGAAAGAGCATTCTTAGGATACCGCTGAAGTATTTTCATCACAGCCATAAGAATCTTCCAAGAGCTCTCCAAAGTAAAACCTACCCTGAATACACAGTACAATAGTATTAATCACACTTTATCTTATGCCAGTTTAAACTTATTAGGCATCAATAGAAGTAGAGCATTATACTATTCAACAAGGGTAAACCATATGCCTAATTAAAATGGCAAACAGGTATTACAGCCACAAATCTATGAGTGAAACACCTTGAATTCTTAACAGAAATGAGATAGTGTTTAACATTAATATTATTATTATTAATATATTTATTATTATTATTATTATTATTTACTCTTTATCAATAACATCATCATGATAATCAGAAACCATGCATATTTTAGCTGGTATTGTTCAACATAACAATCATGATCTCAACTAATTAATTTTAAATCTTAAATTTCATACAATCAACTAGTCTGAACAACACTTGTGAGTGAAGAAGAACAGAAACCAGGGGAGAGCAATAACTATACCAATAAAAAATGATTCAAATAACCAATAAAATTTCTGATTTTAGTAATTTCTTCAACAAATTAAGAGGAAACGCGTGCCTAAAAAAGTAAAACAGATTGTGCCCAGTCACTAATAGTTCATATTTTGAACCTACATATATGGTACGTTCATTGACTTCATACACACCACAGCCATGCATTCTGCCATGCTTCCACTGACCAGCATAACGGTACCGACCTTTCTCCCTGGCATAGAAACATTATCATCCATAAACCTATAAAGATCCTTAAGCAAAATATTCTTAAATGGAAAGAGGAAAAAAAATTAAAATGAGCCAATCTTATAATTGGAAATGGTACAAGGACATCAAGAAATTGAATGACATGGTTGAGCCCAACCATACTATTAATTAGATGCAAACCTAAAAATGTTTCAAGTGGTCACAAGAACCATCTCATTTTACTCTTTAGTGCATTAAAATTATATCAAAATGCAACTCCCAATGCGTCAGGTAACCTTCTTGTATGCATGCACGTAAACATCTATGATGAGTGTTGTATATATTTTGAGATATTTTAGATTTTTTGATATTAGCATCAACGTTTTAGAACAAATTTCAATTCATTATCAGTTTCCTTTTGTCTAGAACACTGCAAAGCCCTAATCATGGTGTTCAATCACCAAAATCGCTTATATATGTGATAAACACCAAAATCCCAATCAATTGCCTAATATAAAAGTCATATGTAACACATGATAAACAGTTTCTAATCATTCTCACAATTACTTACTAAAAAAATTTCACTGAACCACTGTCAGAAAGGGTATGAGTAGAAAACTGAAACTGATGTTCTCTAACTCATGTTTATTTTCTTTTCCAGAAGAAGGTATAAAAATGAAATCAAGCAGATAGAGCATTTTGGAGAATTAAAACAATCTCCAAAATCAAATGTAAAAGAGAAGCAAGATCACATTCAAAACATCCATCGCCAACACCACAAGATAACAAGCAGCAGAAAAGTGAAAGAGGCAATGAATGAAGGCGAATACTCTTCTACTTGAATAATCTGCCTCCTTTTTCCGTAAAGCACGTAGGTTTTGAGAAAATGTTGGGTATCTAGTTGCATGCATCAATATCCAGAACATATGCATAGTGTTTGATTTATTAGTGATGATAACGACTTTTAAAAATAAGAGATACTGAATAACAAATAGGTGGAAGTAGAAATAGCAGAAAGAAACATTATGGTTATGATCAAACGAAAAACAATCAGCAACCCAAGGCAAAAACTTACGGTTTCTTCCCAAACTGTTTGATCCACTCATCATTCTCATAGAAAGGGATTTCATAGTCCCCATTAGCTGTATTAATGCTATCCTCAATATCCATCTCTAGCCATTCTTTATCCTCTGGGGTCATGAAATCTCTCGATATAATCTTCCCTTCAGCCCGCATCTCCATTTCAAGTCTGGGAATATAATTAAATAACTGCTCAGTGACTTAATTTAATAAGAAAATTCGTTTGTAGTTGCCGACTGGCAGGATAGCAAAAAATAAAAAACACTGGGATGAAAGCATACTTGGAACCTGGCACAGGCTCCATATCAGGTATCTCAACTTCAACAACCCCATGACCCTCCATGTCGTTCCGAAGCCATTCACCTTCATACCTATTGGAAGGCCAGCATGGTAAGTAATTCTAACGTAACTTAGACATCTGAGTTGAAATCTGAGCAGACGGAGGAATAGGTTACTAGTATATCAAAGGATTTATTAGTTCATATAGAGAGTATATATATATATATATATATATATATATATATGCATATACTTATTTTGAAAAAATCTATAATCAAGAATGGACAAACCTGACCAGCCCCTGTTCAGCAACATATACACCTTTCCCATGAGCCAAGTCATCCCAAATTGTGCCTTCATATCTATAAAAAGATAATAATAATGAGATGATATGCAACAGAAATTGTTGAGAAACAATACAATCTTCAACCAAAATCACAATGCCGAATCAAATCCAATAGCTATAGAATGCGAACAACTGAAAAATAAATAAGATCATGTATAAGCAATGGCACATCAGGAAAAAAATATTTCAACTATTCAATCAAAATTACACTCATCAGTCTAACTATCTAACAAAAAAATTCAGAGTAAATGAACACACATCAGGAATCGAATAGCAAACTAGAAGACAACAAATATATTTATTTGAGGTTCCATATGGAAAAATGTAGTTGACCCGCTTCAGAAACTTCTCAATCCTATCAAGCTCTAGAATGTGGTGATGCTTATATGAACAAATAGGAACCCTAACAACCTACTATAGAACATGGTATACTGTGAGGGCAGTGAGCCATAAGAGTAAAAATCCAAAGAAATACAACAGGAATCATTAAAAAAAGAGGCAAAAATCCAAATAGCTAATTCTTCAATCCATGTCACACCCCTAGAGAGGTAGAAATATAAAAATACAAATAAAATAAGTTTAGAATAATGGGATTAAGTTCAAAATTCCCACAGGGGAAATGAAGCTAACCATTTGAGAAAAACTTCAATCTCATCAAGCTTATTGATAGTTGATTTGGCGTCCAAAATGGCCGCCATTATCAACATTCAAACTAAGTCATAAAGAAAAACACACACTTGAATGAGACAACAATTTTCTGCAAACCATAAACAAAAATTGGGTACCAAAAAAGTCCATCCATCAAGACAATACCGACAATAATAAAAAGAAATTAACAACAATTATGCAAGCAGGCAATGAAGACATACGAGCTTCCATCGGGGAAAATATAGCTGACCCATGTGAGAAACTCCTCAACCCTATCCAATTCCTCGATCACCGATTTGGGGGTTGAAATATCATAATGATTATCCGGAATGGCGGGGTAAGGCTTCCGATACGGCACATAAAATGGGCCAATGGGCGGGTCTACTCCAGCCTTTTTCATCTCCTTGACAATATCCCATTCCTCCTTCTCTGCCCAAACCGGGTCCCAGCCCGGTTTGGTCAGCTCCGGTGGAGCATCCGCCCAAAGTTCCTTCAGATCCTCTTCTAGCCAATTCTCAGGGTCCTCTGGAAAATCAAAGAGGTCTTCATGGTACTCGTACTCTTTCTCCTCCTCCTCCTGCATCTTCTTCATCCGCCTGGTGTTGAGGATTCTGTTGAAGCGCGTGATGTTGGCCTCAGGATCGTTGTCGTATACGCTCGGTTCGGGTTCTTCTCCGGGGCGAGTGAACATGACTTCTTCGAGGTCGGAGTCCCCGGACTCGTAGTCGGAGTCGACGGATTCCTCGTCGTCCGAAGGAGATTGGGGTTGTGGATTTTCTGGTTTCGTCTCATTCTTGCCTTCTTGTTTGTCTGCCGGTGCCGTTGAGTCATCGTCCGCCATTGCCGAGGTAGAAGAAGAAGAAGAAGATAAGGTGTAGGGGAGTTCAGTGTGATAGTAGGCAAGTATGAAAAAAATTGGAGCGGCCGACCCCGGGTTTCTTTGGTCAAGGGATACCCTCACAGGTCCAAAGCTGAGGTCATGTTTCGGAGTTTTACACCAAAATACTGTATTTGAAAAAAATAATTCTAAAATTAGTTTGGAAACGAAAATAAATACGGATTTGGTGTGTAATGTCACTATCATTGACAATGACAATTGAAATTATCAAATACTTAAATACCGTTGTCCTCACAAGACTTAAAAACTTAAAACGCCATTATTCATAACAATTCAGAACTGAGCCTTTAAAAACCAAGTATCCCAATTGCATTGTCAATCTCCTCCTCCTTCAAGCCTCTTCGATGTTGAAGATGATGACATTCCTGTTTTCACTCAGGTTTCTTCACCAGCTCCATTCACCTCTCAATTACAACATCATTATCTCAATTTGATAAATTTTTGTCGCTTTTGATTTCTTTCCTTTTTGGTTTGCATTGGTGGCGACAAGTAAATTTTATACTCGAATAATGGGTTTAATCTATTTTGTTGTCTAGCTTGGTTTTGGATGAGTTTAGCAATTGGATTGTCCTTGTTTGGTTGCCGATAAATGGTTCAAAGAGGTTGTTGAGAGTTTTTGAGTATGTTTTGTAGAGTTTTTGAGTTTGCATGGTTGCTGAGAAATTAGTCTTGAATGGGATTTGGCGATTTTTTATGTTTATTTTAATTTTTAAATGTCTTTCCTTTTTGTTATACTGTATGGGTAATATATTTCAGTTACAATGATTGGAATCTAATTTCATCACCTTTATTACTGGCGGATTGGGAGAAAGGCGCATTCGTGGCCATACGAAATGGTTTTGGGGTGTTGGTTTCAGAGGGTGCTGGTGTTTTTGAGGCGCTTTGGAGTTTGTCTGAAGCTTCCAGCAAATGGCTGCGAAACATGTCAAGCACAAATAGGGAGGTAGGTCTTTTATTTATTTATTTATCCTTTCTATGTTAGTGAGATGATATATGTGTTGATGATTTTAATTGTCTTAGAGGAGTTTGGATGATGGATTGTGCTCTTTCTGGTTCCTGAGAAATGATTGGGGAAGTTCTTTTCATGTTTGTTATATAGGTTACATTTTCCTTTTTCAGTGTGAGTTGTGATCAAGTTTGTTCATATGTTTCTCAGATTTTTGTAAATGGTTCTGTGGAAGTTGTTTCAGATATAGCATAATTTAAACGAGTTTATATGTGTTTGATTGTAGTGAAATGAGTATGGGAAGTTGTTTGCTGTCAAGATGGTCTAGTTCGGAGTCCGTTTCAGGGACTTTATGTTATTTAACAACATTTCCCAATGAAATTGCAGAAAAATCTTTGAAATTTGGAAAATAAAATGTAATGTTTTAACTACATCTGGAAAAGGAATTGGAGGAAATAATAGTTTTGATAGGTATAGAATGGTTCTACTTTTAAAAAGCACATTTCAAGGAACACAATTGTGAACTGTTATCTCCATTTTTTTTTTGTAATGAAATACAACATAAATTTTTTGATGACTTCTACATTTTTTGGATTTCTTTAATCATCATTTAAAAAGCTAATGAAAGTAGAGAAATACTGAAAAAAGAAATGTATTTAGTTCTAATTTGTTTTAAAGTTATTTATTTATTTATTCTTTCCCATTTGCTACCATGTATGTTCCTTTCCTACTTGCAATTTCTAATGCCAAATAAAGCCATACAAAAAAAAAGAAATAAATAAAAAGAGGAATTTATGAGAGAATGTTGCATATGGATGTAGTAGATTTATGCCATTTATCTTTTAGGCAAAAATGGGAGCAAAATCATGAGCAATGAATGTATATATCATTCCCATGAAGAGATTTCAGGGTTGTTGTTTTATTTTAGTTTTACTTATAAAATTTTCAAGACATATTTTGGGATGTTTTACACTGAATTGGTCGTACAGTGTCGACTAGCAATCCACCATTAACACCAACAACATGATTCTCTTTAAGACAGATGTTAAGCATATTTTACCAAGGAGCCTAATATAACCAGATCCATCATCTTACCAAAGCTTAGATCGCACAATTCCATGTGCAGTGGGAATAAGGTCTTACAATGTCGGCACTTTCATAACCTAGGGTAGCTTATGGTTGAATTTTAATGGTTGAAGAACCCCAAGAAGCTATGTTTTTCGACTTAATTTAGGGAACATTTCCTTAGGTTTTTAAGTCTTCATCCAAGAGTTGAAACTAAAAAGTCTGGAATTCATATATAGCTTGTCCTAGGCAAGGGGCTTATTGCCATTTCGACAACCCGGTCCCATTGGCCAGTCTTAGCTCCTTGGTAACCCCTAACCCTAAACCCTAAAACCTTAAACCCTAAAACCTTATACCCTAAAACCCTAGACCCTAAAACCCTATACCCAAAACCCAAAACCTTAAACCCTAGAAACCCTAAACCCTACACACCAAACCCTAAACCCTTAACCATAAAACCCTAAACCCTAAACCCATAAACTCCTAAACCCTACACACCAAACCCTAAACCCTAAACCCTAAACCCTAAACCCCGCACACCAAACCCTAAACCCTAAAATCCTAAACCCTAAACCTAAAACCTTAAACGTAAACCCTAAAACCCTTAATCCCTAAAACCCTAAACCCTAAACCCCAAACCCTAAAGTCTAATCCCTAAAACCCTAAAACCCTAAACCCTAAACCCTAAACCCCGAACCCTAAAACCCTATAAACCCTTATATATATATATACACCCTAAACCCTAAACCCTAAACCCTAACCCTAATGGACAACTGAATAGGACAATTTGAAATGTCATATTTTTATTTTTTAGAAGGTGATTGTTTTCTTTATGATAAAGTTGATGTGATAAGAATAATGACATCTCATATTATTTAATTCATTTGTGACCATTTTGTACAGGTCAATTATGTATGTTTCAACTATTCCCGTGATATGTTATTGCAATGGACAAATATTGAGAATTGAAACATATGTCAAATATGGGGAGAAAAGTCGTATCAGGCTCGATGTACCCTATTGAATGCACGCTTTGAACACCGACCGATATGATATACTCAAGGACAAACTATCGACAAACAAAGGTTCAAATTAGTCCTCAATTGTAAGTATCCCTAAAAAGTGGAAATAGGTTCCAACCTTTTTCAATATGGAATGACAGTAGTGTGTACCGAATGTTGAACATGGTTAACACAACTAGCATTGAAGAAATTGAATTGTATATTGAAGTGGTTCGAGTCAAGGCACAATTAAATCAATCTATGGATGGCAATATAGGTCTATTGGTTCGCGACAATTATAATGTTGCAGAATTTAAGTATGGTTGTGGGCATAATAGCAGTCCAGTACCAGATATTTGAGTATATGGAGATGATGAAGACTACGCTCACTACTACAAAAAGTTAAATAGACTATGGTTGGTTTTAGGAAAAAGACTACGTTTTTAGTAATAAATGTAGTTTAATATTTTAGATTACGTTTTCACAATTTTTCATAAATTAAACGACTACATCTATAATTAAAAACGTTGTCTTATATTATCTTTTAATATGAAAAGACTACGGCTTAATTAACAACGTAATAGTACACATTAATCGGACCTTAGAACTGGTTTTTGGGTAGGAAATGAAGGGAATTTGGTAGTGAGTCCCTCAGGTAAATTGTAGCCACACTCGCTGAACTTGTCATAGCTTTTGAATTTCTCAATTGGACCTCTCAGAATTTCTAAGTTATGGTTTGTTTACCTTGAATAGTCTAAATGGAGAGGTCGGCTAGTTAGAGGTCGACCAGCTAGAGGTCGGCCAACCAAAGGTCGGCCAGCCAGAGGTTAGTAGACCAGAGGTCAGCTCAGCTAGGGTAGGTCAGCTCAACCAAGTCGTCACCATGGTTTGATCGCGCAGACTCCAACTTCTAATGTCATAACATGTCTGGTCCTCGAACTCCATTTCGGCGTTTCGACTCTATGGAAAGCCCATCGAGTCAAGATTCCATTCATATACCGTGGAGGACATTAGGCCGTGTTTGGTAAGCAGGACTGAGGGGATTAGACTAATTTTTTCGACAAATTAACGGGGTCAGCCGTTTGCAGATAGCCGAGACTAACTAAATCGGGGGACAAAATTACCGGGCGAAGTTATTTTTGCTCTTGCTTTAACCCCCTAAATTAAATGGGCCTCGCCTCAGACTAAACTAAATGACAAAATATTTTATAGCTTTTACAAAAAATAATTAATGTAACTAAAAAATTTATTAACTAATATATTATCAAAAACCTCGTTTATTTTTTTCAATTTCTAAACTTGTCTCATTTAAAAATTAAAATGTATATGTGAGATGGAAAATTCCAAACTCATTCTCGTTTACATTTTATTTTTTTGTTTTTAATTTTTAATTTTAATTTTATATTTTCTTTTTATTTTTATTATATTAAAATTAATATTTTTCATAAAAATAAAAATATTATGAATTTTTATAAATTATTTATTAAAAAAATATTATAATAATAATTATTATTTATATTAAAAGTATAAAAAATAAAATAATAAAAATTATTTTTAAAATATAACTAGAGTTTGGCTTATTATTATTATTTTGGATACATAATTCATATCGCTTCATCAGTCTGCTTTCTACCTCAAACAATTTTATTTCTTTCGCCTCAATTTTTATTTTAAACGAACTTAAATTTCAAACCATTTTCCTAACTTTCTCGGTATTTTTCGTGAAAATCTCGTCCCTGAGCCACCCAAGCAACTTATATCACCTAGAAAATTGGAAAAATTTTCGCTTGTCTCATAATTCGACGAAACTTTTCTGGATCACTAGATTTCGCGAGATGAATTTAACGGCGCAGTTCGTTTCGTCATCCGAGATCTAGAGAATTTTCTGCGCTTCGAACCCTTATGACAACTTTTTTCATTATTTTTATTAACATTTTGCCAATTTTGAAATTTCTAATTTTTCTGCTCTTACAGAGAGTAACAATACCTGAACTCAGACGGATGGAGAAAATAAACTCAAACCTATTAAAAACCCGATTAAAATTAAATTAAACCCGTGTCATTAAGAATGAGGTCGGACAAACCCAAAAATAATCCACATTCCGTCATTATCCCATCATTACCTAATGTTAAAAACAACAACTTAATATCACTTAATGCTATTACTACTATTCAAGATTAAGCTCAAAAAGTTCTATTAAGCATCATAAAAACAAACACCACCTTAGTCCCAGATGTACCAAACGGGAGGGATAAAAAGTCCATAATTTTGTCTAGACTGTACCAAACACAAGACAATATTAAATTTGTCCCAGTCCTAGTCCGACTAGATTAATCCCAGTCCGAGTACAAAATTAATCCTGCTTAATCCTGCGTACCAAACATGGCCTAGGTGAGCTTGGCTAGGTCAGGTCAGCTCGGCTGGGTTTGATTACGTGTGACCTCAAACTTTGGAAGGTCATAACTTCTTCTTCCGAACTCCGTTTCAGGTGTTCTTGGACTCTATGGAAAGCCCATTAAGTCAAAATTCCATTCATATGCCTATGGATGATAGTAGGTGAGCTCGGCCAGGTCAGGTCAAATCGGTTGGGTTTGACTACGTGTGACCTCCAACTTCGGAAGGTCAAAACTTCTTCGTCCGAACTCTGTTTCAGGTGTTCTTGGACTCTATGGAAAGCCCATTGAGTAAAGATTCTATTCATATGCCTATGGAGGACAATAGGTGGGCTCAACTAGGTCATATCAGCTCGGCTGTGTCAGGCCGCCCCGCCAAGAGAGGCCGCCTGGCTGGTTTCGACTCACGGTGACCTCCAACTCTAAGGTCATAACTTCTTCGTCTAAACTCCGTTTCGGGTGTTCTAGGACTCTATGGAAAGCCCATTTAGTCAAGATTCCAGCCATGTGTCTATGGAGGGCAATGGGTTCTGAGGCCGGGTCAATAGGTAGGCCTACAGGCGCTGAGTAGTGGCTTACCTACTCTCATGTATGACCTCTAACTTCGGACTGTCATAACTTCTTCGTCCGAACTCTGATTCGGGTGTTCTTAGACTCTATGGAAAGCCCATTGAGTCAAGATTCCATAAATGTACCTGTGGAGGGCAGTAGGTGATCATAACCCTACTGAAAATCTATGTTTTTCACCAAGTGTGTAGGTTGCATGGTTGTGTCGAGGTGAATAGCCGGGATATAACAATACTATCAGATGGCATGTCGTAGGCTATCAGACAAGTATGGTATGGATGTTCATGGAGGCCATGAGAGGCCATATGGTTTAGTTCCAAAACTTGGGATCAAGGATAAAGGGTTTCTATGACCTGCTTTCACGTACCCAAGATCATGCTGGTCGTTTGAATCGAAACTAAAAGTTTCTAGGTTTTCTGGTTGTTTGATGTTGTATGGATGATTGGAACCAAACTAGTTCATGTTTGTGAAGGGGCCGTGAGGTACCTTGTTGGATGGGTCCAAGATTGGGACCTAGTTGTGTGTTATTGCTTGTATGAATAATGTGCATTGTGAATATGACATGTTAATGTATGCTATTGAATTATTAACATGGGTTATATATGGATGTTAATTATATGTATCAATTATAACTATCCATGGTATGTAAATGTTCATGTAGCACTCATATACATGTAACATGAAGGAAAAAATACGCATTGGCATAATCAGATTGCATGTGCAATTTAAACATCGTGATGACAATGGGTGTGAGTGTATCATTGGATCGAGCATCAGGTTGTGTTCGATGAAGTGTCATGCTTACACGGTTGTGGATCAACACTGCGTATGGTGTTGATTAGTAGGCTCGGTTATTGGGACAAAGTCCAAATGAGTTGCACTGGTTAAGGAAATGGTAAAGGAAAATTATGTGTCTGCATCGCATAGTCGATAGATTCCCCTGCGGTGAAAGACTCATCAATTATGGTCGACATACCTTGTGGTGAAAGGTCGTAAAAGCATTCGGGGTTTATGGAGCCTTATCGGTGCGACACTTAAATCCATTACCTATAAAAAAGCGGGCATGGTTGTAAGTGAAAATGTGAAAAGATTAAGAACAAATCTTTTTGATCACACTCCAAATCGATAAATAGTTCACATCGGGGCATAAAGTGTGAGGAGCCTGGGTGAGTGACTCCTGATACGGGCATGATGACATTTCATGCATGACATATGACATTCATCTAGACATTTTACTCGATGTGTGTTTGTCGTGACCATTGCATATGCACTTAGCGGGAGTAACCTCCTTATAGGAGATTATCACTACTGGGCTTGCTTCACCCCGCCGTGGGACCCATTTTCGTGTACACGAGAAGACTAAGTGTCTCTTTGAGACCATGAGCACGTAAGCATGGGCTGGTCATGGTGTTGAGAAGTACTTTGTAAAATATATTAGAATAATCTAGTTTTAATATATTTCGACATGTAAAAGTGTAAAATACAGACATCAAACTCTTGTAAAATATTATAAGAAATTAGTTATTTGTAAGAAAATACATGTAAATGGGTCTCGATATATAGACATGTGAGTGTGATATCGAGCACCATATTCATGTTTCCGCTAAGACAGTTGTCAACTGGACCCCCGGATGTGGCGCCACAAATCGCCTGTTTCCATCGGGCATTCATATTACGTATGTGATAATATTGATAGTCAGGGATGGTCTCGCATAAAATGTAAAATAGAGTAAACTTAACTGATGGGGATTTGTGTTATATCCGATGCAGTATTATGGCATCAATGATCGATCCCATCTCGTCAATAAGACCCATCTCGCTCTATCACAGGATCTGCGATGTGTCATCTTGCAAGCAATTTTATGACCCGGTTCAAGAATTTGGTATGCAGAGCAGCTTTAGCGAGTACAAAACTCAAATTCAATAAGCATATGACTATAATTGGGAGAATTAATTCTGAAGCACAACAATGGTTAGAGGCAATCCCTTTTCAATTATGGGCACTTTCACACGATGGAGGTCGAAGATATGGGATAATGACAACCAACATGTCGGACGTATTTAACAGTGTTCTTAAAAGAGCTCGTAGCTTACCATTCACTACATTAGTACAATTGACCTTCTTCCGCCTTAACAGTTATTTTTTTGTAAGAAGGGAACTAGGTGCTAATAGATCGCATCCGATGAGCGCTCAATTTCATACTGCCGATGCTCGATTCAAGGTCGTGGTTGCTAAGGTCGGTTCATGGAAATTGTTCCTTGGCTAACTATATGTACGATTTCATGTCAAGTTAAGGAGTGGTCGAATGCATTGCCTCAACTTACATGACAAAAAATGCACATGTGGAAAATTTCTGATATATGGATTTCCATGTAACCATATCATAGCAGTATGTCAGCATCGATGTGTTGATTTTCGGTTATTTGTGCAAGCCTACTACACTACGCAGTCATACTATGATACATGGGCAAGCTTGTTTCATCCAATATTTAATGAAGATGAGTAGCCTTTTTTTGATGGTCCTACGATTGTGCCACTTGAGTTAATGAAACGCATAGGCAGTGGACATCCTAAATTAACCTGGTTGCATAATGAAATGGACTAACAGGGAGGGGAAAACAACTATCACATGTGGGTTATGCAAACAACTGGGTCACAATTGACGGTCTTGTAAGAATATAAATCAAGTTCAGTAAATGCTTGTGTACGAATGTACGAATGTAGTTGCTTTGTATAACACTTATGTTCGAATGTGTATTTCTTGGATTATGAAATTGTAGTGTACCTTACTTAAGTAAATGAGACATCAATCATGTATGTGTCTATTTTAATTTATTATCGTTGTAATTAGTACTTATATTAAATATGTTGATACAATATCTCAAATGTGTTTTATTAATATTTATACTGCCTTTTAGACATCCAGGTTATAGATACGGCGTTCAGAGGGCTTCATGATATAGATCCTTTGGATCCATTTATGTTGGTATTACAAGACAGACATAGACTTAGTAGATACAGAGCATGTATGTATTTTATTACTTATCAAATAATATTTCCAATTGCAACATGTAATTTATATATAAGCAATTATAAAATTTTGTTTATTCGTTGCTTGTAGTTTCAGGAAGTACTCTACCCTCAACAGCAGATGAAAGCTTTCATGCATATGTGGAGGATGGATACACACATTCGTCCATATGTGACCCGCGCAGAATTTTATGGTGTATACCGCTTGGGCCACATCATGATCGATTGGCCACTTATCACTTATCTCGTCGAGAGATCGTGGCTCGAGACACACACGTTTCATGTGCCCATCGGAGAGATGACGATCACACATGATTGTCATTTATCATCCCGTCCTCGTGACGACGCGACCACGGGCCATCGGGACATGTGTACCGATGTCACGGAGTTGTACCTGTGGACGTTTGCGTCACCCCACCTCGCGATATGCTCCTCAGAGATCCGCATTTCCATCCTGGTTAAGTGTGGATCAATTATCCACCCAACACTTGATGCATATGAGGTCGCTTTAGAGCTAGCGGCACAGGGTTTCATCCTAGAGGCCGATGGGATCCTTCTTGTTCAGGGACAAGAAGGAAGCATGTTCATCCTCGTGCTTTCTCCACTACTATGAGATTCGGCTACTACACCGCGACTTATAATCGCAGGGCAAAGAGGTAGCACATACATATTACGAGTTATGCCGAGCCAACTTAGATCGTAGAAGCGGTATTAGCAGTTGTATTACACTGGTACAAGTATATATATATATTTTTTATTACATACACATTCATATACACAACACATCATTAGGTTGCTTACTTTATGCTTGAAAGATATTCAATATGGTCTCTGGGAGAGAGACTCTGCTGGGGGCGCACCTGGATTAGTGATCAAGAAGATATCCATGACCATCAAATCTCATGCCTTACATGACGACGATGTCGACAAGCCGCCGATGGAGACCAGCCGAGGCCTCGACGATGGATTACCACTGAGCCTACCAAGCCAGAGATAGAGCCGCCTTCCATTAGTGGTGTAGGTGGGAGAGTACCTTGACATGGGTGCATAACCCATCCTAAGGTACTACTTCCTATATATCGATCAATCGGATGCATAAACTTTGATTAAGAATATATGCAAAATTGTATGGTTCTATAGTAATTTCATTCATATTCACATAAAGTTTTTTGACGCATGCAAATGTGTAGGTCTTATGGCAACTATATGTCTGAGAGCTGGTCAACGGGCCTTCCGTGAGCATCTCGCTTAGCCGATCAAGAGATTCGCTGACGATGTCACGCCTTATGTTTCGAGACTGCTGAGTGGCATCGCTTAGAGTGAGTCTTGGCCCGCCAGCTACAACAGAGATACCTCCATCTTTCTCTCTTATGAGCAACAACTCATATGGATGCACGGATGTCACCCAGAGATTAAAGACATACAACCATGGCATTGCCTTATGGGATATGCGAACGGCTAAGATCATCAGTACACCCTCTATGGTGGGTATGATGGACTTCCATGATCCATATATGCAAAGGGTATCGTTGTATTATAACGACGCTTATGACACCACCAATTCCATGTGGATGATATGAGGCTCCATACTACAACCTACTACCAGTTTCTTGGTGTTAGAGTCCCGTGTTTCTAAAGCAGCTCAAATTTGAATAAACAAGACATGTATTTATAATTTTCGTCAGGTTCATTTAGATATCTGCCATGGCTGACATAGCTAGTCGCTCGCGCTATGCTACCATCGGTTTGGTGTACGACTTACATCATATTGCTAGATCAGTGTTACACCATATCGGAGAAGAGCATCACATCGCCAGCTACAATCAGAAGGCATCTACATCACATGGACCATCTATTAGACCTCTAGTGTCATCCACTCTAGTACGTATGCAGCCCATTCAAGGTAGAGGGAAAGGGAGATGGAGAGTTGATCGCCGAGGTCGTGGTCGAGATGGTGGGCGAGGTCATGGTCGAGATGGTGAGGCCGGTCGTGGTACACCTGAGCCAACATTGCCTACTTTGATAACCCCTCCCATACTTACCTGTCACCCAAGATTTTTATACCCCTACACACTGACACATCACCTTCCATACCCCTCTTTACCATAGCAGTGTCGCCAAAGCCAGCGTCCATAGCAATAGATATCACCTTCTCATCTCACTCTTTATCATCCCCTACATTGCCTCCCATCGGTGACACCATCCTTGACCTTGTATCGAAAGGTCCACTTCCAAATTAGCGACCTCGTGCTCCACGATACCGAAAGGGTTTCATCCATAACTCGGCTCCCTCGGCTCCATCAGCTCCATCAACTCCGTTTGAGATTGTACGGGACCCTATTGATCAACAAGCTGTGTATTCTAGGCGCCGTCCTAAGAGAAATATAAAGACGCCATCTTTTAGGACTCATTGATATATGTTGATATTTTTATATATTGATATTTGTATACAATGTTTTAATATATTTATATGATTTGGTTTATGCATGGAGGTCTTAATCGGCTAGTGTTCCTTGGCTAGTGTGGTTGTTTGTTATGATTCTTTGATAATTAGAAAGCTGGTGTTTTTGCCAATATCTTAGTTTATGGTGCTTGTGTTTTTTGTTTCTTTTGTATAGGTCTTGGGGCACTTGTTGTATACATCCCCTAAACTCTATTTGGGGTTGCTTTCCCAAATTCGTTTACTGAGCTCCCTTTGCTTTTTATCATGTATGTAAAAACAACTTCAAATGACGTATCTCCATAACACCATTTCAGACACATATTTGTTTTCTCTTTTGTTTTGAAGAGGTCAGCACAAGAAGAATCCCCACTCGAGCTGCTAAAAACAAGGCCAAATGCCATTTTGCAACCTGTAACATTGCTGGGCACTCCTACGAACAATATTTTTTTGCCTCCAATGGTAGTACCAAAATGGGGTGTCATTTTAATAATTCAATGCTTTTTATTAAAAAATATAATTAAACTTGCCAAATATGGGATGAAATATAAATGCTGAGAGGAAACAGAGCCACCATCCCGCTATTTTGCAACCTTTCCATTCTCTCCAAAGCTACAACAGCGCCACCCCAAAACCCTGGATGACATTTTGCCACCTTTGATGTCACCTCCGTTGGAACCTGATTCTTTGTCGTTGAGGTGCCATTTTAGCTGTTATGGGGATGACACCCCTGATAGCAACTCCCGTTGGAGTTGCTCTAATGGCTAGTCCCTTTTCAAAATAAAAATGAAGCTTTTTATTTTTTGGTCTCGTATTACTAAAAATGTTAATGAAAGCAATACAAGGATAAGTTGAACAAACAAATACAACTGCGAATTATGTAGTTGAAAAAGGTATTAATATTATAAATTCAAAATTTAGTTATCAAATTTCTAAAGATTTAGAAATATTATTGTGATTTTTATCAATCACCTTTACAAAATTATAAAAAAATATTAAATAATCCATCATGTGGCTTTCCTATGACCTCATCATCTTTAGGTCGTTATTTACTTGTTCAATAAGTTAATATTACATAAAATACTTCTAGTAGTCTAGTTGAAAAAATTATACCTAACTTATTTTATTTAGTACTCAAAATATGTAATACAATTTATATAGGTTATTAAATCAAAGTATGAAGAATGGTATCGAATATAAAATAATGGACCGAAATTTGAAATTGAAGCCCAATTGCTACTGTCTATGACAGCGACATTTGAACATGCCTAATAGCCGTTGTTATGGTTAACGGCATTTGAACATTCTAATACCCGTTGTTATAGTTAACGACATTTGAACATTTAAACTCATATCACGTCGAAGTATGGTTAGCTGCTTGGACAGATTTATGAAATCCACCACTGTCCATGACAAATGCAAGTGGCATTACGAAGTAGTTTGGTAATTATTTTGGCATCCAAACTAATTTAATCATTTTTTTTTCAAACGTATTATTTCCGTCTAAAACTCCATGTTTCGTTTCAGTTTTTGAGAATAGGAAAACAGGGAGCACAAACAAGGAAAATATAAAAAACATTTTTTTTTCTATTTTAAAAAATTTAAAGAACATAAGGAAACAATTAATTCAGATAATAATAAGGGTCCGTTTGATTTATGTTTTTAAAAACTATTTTTGATAACAGTTTTTGAAGATAACACCATTTTAGTATTTTATGAAAACTACTCATGTACTTTAAATTTAGTATTTTTTGTGTCTTTTATAATTAAAAAAAAAAAAAGCTATGAACAAAATGTGTTAAAAAAAAAAGCTAGGAACAAAATGTGTTATTTATGTTTTCCTTGTTCTTTTTATTTTTGAGAATAAATTTTAAAAACATTAACCAAACAGGTCTAACTATTTTAAGAGAACACCCAAATTATATTCTTTGTAATTTCAAAAACTTCTCAAAAACAATTTTTTCAAAACACTTTTCAAAATTAAGAATAAAAAAAAATCCTAAGTCACTCAAAATATGAAAAGGTTATCTAATATAACATTTTTTTTTTTTTTGGCCGGGCTAGTTTTCCTGAACACTAATTGTCACACCTTGAACCCTCGCCTAGGTGGACGAAGGGGGTGTGAGACTGTACTAGGACTCTTTATTTTCTTTTTCAGACATTGGTGGGCCAAAGTCTTATAACTTAATCAAAATATCATATAAAAAGATACAAAATAAAACTACCACCGTAGTGGTGCTTATAGTGTCAATACATACAGTCCTCTTGAGTCTATTTACAAATACATATACAAAAACTGTACATTTACATTACATAATCAGAGCACGAAACTTACAAAGTTGATAGAATTCTCAAGTGTGTCGCCTGGAAGAATATGCGAAGACGCAGACGCCCTCCTCTCGTACCTACATGGATTAAAAACCCGTGGCTGTGTTTCATGCCAGTGGAAACATATGACTTATACACATGCATCAATACTTTACAATAATCATATAGCAAGAATGTATTTTCGTGAGCGTGATATCATAATTTATAATGAATTCACATAACAAAATTATACACTTACTTGTACTTATAGCAGACTTATACTTGTTCAGATCTCCCGTAGGAGTTACGGAGCTTATACTTGTTCATAGGTACCCCTAGGTACTATAGAACTTATACTTTCAGGCCAGCTAAAAATCTATAGGTACATTTGTAGTGTAATCCATGTACTTTACTTTTACTCTTATTAAGTATTCAGACTTTATCATATAACTGTCAATTACCTGCACTCGCAAGAATAAAGAAATGAGTGACATAAGAAAATGGCACCAAGGTACGATACGTGTACTAAGGTGTCAGGAGACAGCGGTGGAGTGCCAAGACCGAACAAGAGTACGGCGTACTATACGTGCCCGCCCACGAATAAATGTCGTAGCACTAGCAGTGAGTGCCGGCACCGACAGACGGTCTCCGCTTCACGTGAATGTATGTCGTGAAGACTCAGCAAGAGTGCCGAAGCACTAATCAGAGACGTGCTTCCCCACGTAATAGAATTGCCATGTCATTCAATATCTGGTCTTAGGCAGTCCTATAATGATATGTGCTCAGGAACCTACTATCTTATCATAGGGACATTACGTTTGCTAACATCGAACTCGCCGAGGTGGCGAAGTACGATCTAATTTCTCTATTTCCTTTACCTTACAAACATGTATGGACCCTTTCATACACTTATAGGGTCCTCATTAGTCCAATAGATGAGTCCCTGAGCAACTAATAACAAACAAACCAAACACGCATTCTTCCATGTCATGGACTAATCTAAGCCGCGACATAGCATCGTTTACGTCTACTAAGAAACCCAAGATAAAAACTCTTTCTCGCTCACGCCACGACGCGTGGACATGCCACGCCATGGCGTGAACCTTGCTGCAGAAATAGGGTCTCTACGCCACACAGAGGACCCCGACATTGCCTAGATTTTTTTTTATCATTTTGTCCATTTTTTCTAAAAACCCAACCAAAAAGCCTCAAATACTCCAAAAGCATCACCAAAAACAACTCCCAAATGTATTCTAACCTAACCAAAACCGAACATAGAGATCAATTAGAGTTTTTCCAAACCCTAATTCAAATACTTGTAAGTTAGGTTAACTTCATAACACCCATACATGTATCCATATACCATAAACCAAGAATCCATACAAACCCTTACTCATCTTATGCAAACTAGGGTTTTACCAACCAAACTTTCAAGACATCTAGGGTTAGGATGAATTCATTCAAACCCTAGAAATGGAACGACTAATCTCCATACAAACACTTCTATACAAAATCCTAGTTTCCATACAAAAACATGGTTTCCATACCTTTCCTCTTCTTCTTCTTCTTCTTCTCTTCCTTTCTCTACTTCACGTTTTGCTCTCTGAAAATGCCCAAATGAGAGACTAAAATTGGTCTTATTTGGTCTAATTCCCATAAGGCCTTGTTTGGCCACCAAAAATGCATTATGTTGACTTAAGTTTCATTTTATTGCACTTTGGTCCTTCAACTCTTTTCTATTTGCTCCACAAGTTATGTTATTTCTATAGTAGCCTCACATCATTTTATCTTATGACTTTTGTGTCATAATTTGAAAATTTACAAATTTACCCTAAACATGCTGAAAACGACTAGGGTATAATTCGGGGTGTTACAATTCTCCCCCCCTTAAAATAAATTTCGTCCTAGAAATTACATGAACTAAAGAGCTGAGGATACTGTAACCTCATTGTCGATTATGGTTCCCATGTCGCTTCTTTCATATCGTGATGTTGCCATAGCACCTTTACTAGAGGGACTTTCTTGTTCAGAATCGCCTTATTTCACGATTCTGTAATAGCTTCTGCCTTCACTCCAAAGTGAAATCTCTTGTACTTGTATATCTTGAACTGGTAATATGTGCGATGTGTCAGAACGATATCTTCGAAGCATAGACACATGGAATACATCATGTAATTTG
This sequence comes from Tetrastigma voinierianum, assembly GCA_016808115.1. Classification (NCBI taxonomy): domain Eukaryota; kingdom Viridiplantae; phylum Streptophyta; class Magnoliopsida; order Vitales; family Vitaceae; genus Tetrastigma; species Tetrastigma voinierianum. The sequence goes on along the minus strand of JAEQBH010000183.1, from coordinate 647,114 downwards.
GCTAACTCTAGAGGGAGTGCCAAATGATACGCTACTGGTCCAACCCTTTCTAAAATCTTGTAAGGGCCAATGAATCTTGGACTCAATTTTCCTTTTCTTCCAAAGCGGAGTATCTTTTTCCATGGAGATACTTTTAAAAACACTTTGTCTCCGACTTCATATTCTATATCCTTTCTTTTCAAATTAGCATAAGACCTTATTCATCATCGTAGCTGAACCTCCGCCAATAATCAACTTTTTCTTCCGTGTCTTTTACTAAATCAGGACCAATAATCTTATGCTTGTCCAACTCTGTCCAACACATAGGAGTTCTACATCTTCTTCCATACAAAGCTTCATACGGGGCCATACTAATACTGGACTGATAACTATTGTTATAGGCAAATTCCATGAGTGGAATATACCTATCCCAACTTCTTGGAAAATCTAATACACACTCGAAGCATATCTTCCAACACCTGAATTACTCTTTCAGACTGTCCATTTGTTTGTGGATGGAAAGCGCAAGGTACCCGCCTCGTACTCAAAAAATTGATCAGAATTCTTCTGTAACTCGACGTAAATCGTGGATTGCGGTCGGACACTATCGATAAGGGAAACCCATGCAATCTGACAATGTCACTCACATAAAGTTCGCTTAGGATCCATGAGTAGTCAAGTCGATCGGTAGGAAGCGAAAGCAGACGGTCAATCAGTCTAATAATTACCCAAATCAGATCATGTTTCCTTCTGAGTGAGGGGAAAATCGATACGAAATCTAGTAATGTTACCCCACCTCCATTAGGAATTGGTACATGACCAATAATCCCGATGGTACTTGGTGTTCGGCCTTTACTTGCTAACACGTCGTACACTTAGGACACGTACTCAGAACGCCCCATCCCTCGCCGCCTAATAGTACCAAAGCCATATCCTAGTACATTTTATTACCTCTAGGGTGCATGATGAAAACAGTATTGTGGATTTCTTATAATATTTTCTTTCTCAAATCCATGTCATTCGGTACACATAATCTGCTCTTGTACAATAAACCTCCACTTTCATCTATGGCATAATCAGTCTTGTCTCCATTACTGACTAATTGCACTATTTCATGTAACTTGACATCATCTTTCTGAGCATTTACTATCATTTTCATCAAATCTGGTATAACTCTCAATTGAGCCAACAAGGCTCCTTCAGAATCAAATCTCCAATCATAATCTTTCAAAGACAAAGCATAAATCATTTTCCTACTTAAGGCATCCGCCACTACATTTGCTTTTCTCGGGTGGTAGTCAATTATACAATCATAGTCTTTAAACAATTCTAACCACCGACGTTGCCTCAAGTTCAAATCTTTTTGAGTTAGCAAATATTTTTAGACTCTTATGATTAGTGAAAATTCTACATTTTTCTCCATATAAATAGTGTCGCCAAAATTTCAGTTTAACACTACACCAAGTAACTCCAAATCAAGGAGTGGGATAGTTTTGTACATGCGCTTCTCAACTTCCGGAAGCATAAGCCATCACTTTCCCATCCCGCATCAATACATCCTAACCTATCCCTCGGCTATCACCGCATAGTATATTCCCACCAAGTAGGCTGAATCAACAAAGGGTACTCAACCGCATTTCTTTTAACCTTTCAGTCGGATCGCACTTATCATCCCACTCCAAACTTCACCCCTTTCCTATAATTCAGAAGTGAGGATGCTATTACCAAAATCCTCAGACAAATCCGACACAACCATCAAACCTAAGAAACTTCTCACCTCGGTTACATTTCGAGGAGGTCTCCAATTCATGACTACTTCAATTTTCACTAGGTCCACTCTAATACCTTCAGCATATACAATATGACCTAGGAATGACACTTCCTTAAGCCAAAAATCACATTTACTTAACTTTGCAAATAACTTATTCTCTCTCAAAATTTGCAATACTATCCTCAAATGATGTTCATGTTCCTGTGCATCTTTAGAATACATCAGGATGTCATTAATAAATACCACAACAAATTGATCTAAATAAGGGTGGAAAACCCTATTCATCAAGTCCATAAATGCAGCCAGAGCATTGATTAACCCAAATGGCATTAATAAAAACTCATAGTGGCTATAATCTAAGTTCTCGAAGCTGTTGACATCAACCTTTACCTCGAGTTGATATTATCCCGACGCAAGTCTATCTTCGAAAAACACTTCGCTTCCTTTCAACCGGGATCAAATAAATCCTCTATTCTTGGCAACAGATACTTATTTTTAATTGTCACTTTGTTTATTTGCCGGTAGTCAATGCACATCCGAAGAGTGCCATCTTTCTTCTTAACAAATAAAACCGGCACACCCCAAGTTAAGACACTAGGTCTGATGAAACCCTTATCCAATAGCTCCCTCGTAGTCAGTCTTCAACCTCTTTAGTCTCGCTTGGAACCATACCTACAGGTGCCTCGGTAGGAGTCGCTCCCGTACTATGTTATCAGAGAGGTCCACTCCTCTCTTGTGGTATTCCCGTCACTCTTTTGGGAAACACATCGTGAATCCCTAATTGTAACACCCCAAAATAGGGCTCTAGTTGTTTTCAACATGTTTAGGGTATTTTGTAGGCATAAATTGAATTTTTCATAAATTAAATGCGAAAAATGGAAATTGAGAAACCTGAAAATTGTACAAGATTTAAGGACAAAATTGTAATTTATCAAAAAGGGGGCATAAAAGTCATAAGTTTATAAGATTGGAGGCCAAAGTGGAAATAACATAAAATATAGTGCAATTAATGGAATGAGGGAGGACTAAAAGGTAAATAACATAAACTTTAACTATAAAAAGGGGAGGGAGACCAAAAATAACTCATTTTTGGTCTCCAAACAAGAGAGCATACGGGAAGAAGAAGAAGAAGAGGAAGAAGAAGAAGGGGAAGAAGGAGGAGCAAAGAAAAGGTATGGCATAGTATGGAATTCTACAAGTTTGTATGGATTCTAGTATGATTTTGTATAAAAACTACTTGGGTATGGATTTCTAGGGTTTTCTTTCGATACATACTTTACCCTTTCAGGTTTTGTTAGGAATACATCCTAACTCTAGATTTAAGGGAAGTTGAAAATCCCTAGTTGATATCAATTAGATATGGAATCCTTCATAAGTGTACAAGGATTTTGTAAAAGTTTGGTGAACTTTGGTATGAATCCTGATTCTGGGCTAATTAAAAGTGTTTGTGGAGTTGTTTGGAGGGATTTCAAATAGTTTTTATTTAAGGATGGAATTAAGAGAATTATGGAAGAAAAGTGAGTGGAAAGGTCGAATTTCGTCATTTCGGGCAGACTGTTAAACTTAGTACCTGGTGATCAAACAGGTGGTACCAGACACTGATGTAAATGGTACCCAGATACCATCCAAAGTGTATCAGATTCACTCTAGAACCGATTGCATTCCAGACCAAACGTAGTGGTACCTCCGGTATTCAAAATGTGAGTGGTACCCAGATCACTAGTTCCAAAGAACCTCGGTTTTTGGTATTTTTGCATAGTTAAGCTATAATTCGCATATCAGGAGTATAGATAAGGAAGAAATTAAGTGAAAAATGTACCATACCTCGCCGCCTCGGCAAGTTCGATGGGAGCAAAGTTCATGCCCCAATAATAAGATAGGAAGTTTCTAAATACATATAATCGTAGGAATGCCTAAGACCAGGTATTAAATGACATGACACTTCAGCATGCGGCAGATTATCGTTTCACTGGGCAGCCGGGCACTCTTGCCAGTGCCAATGGCACTTCCGTTATGTGGGCTGTATATGTTTTTGATCGCTATTTCGCACTGCAGCAGCTACGACACTTCGCATGCGGCAGCATCGACCGATCAAGCAGGTTCGACACCGCCATATACGACACTTCAAGAGATCGTGACAAGATTCGGTACTTATCAAAATAGATCTTACTCATTTATTATTACTGGTCTAGGTATTCCCATAGTTATAAGATAATAACTTGAATGAGGAATATGAGTAAACAAATGTGTATCGTTCTGATCTGTAGTACCTACGAGTACTTCTGAATAAGAATAAGTCTGCTATAAGTGTAAGATCTGTGTAAATATAAGTTTGCTAAAAGTATACGTATAAGCTCAGTACCGCATACGAGGCATAAGTAATTGTATAAGTTCCTTATATGAATGCATGCAAATTCTGATCTCTGTTATTGTTATACGCTTACTATAACTGTGTATATGCATATTACCTATGTTTCCCACTAAGCGTAAAGCTTAACACGGTTTTTAACCGTAGGCACGTAAGAAGCGAGACAAAGTGATCTTCCGCATTCGCCGGGCCAACACACTAGTGGGTCTATCACTATAGGTTCTGCGCTCTGATTGGCAAATGTAAATGTATAGTTTTGTATATGTAAACGGGACTCAGATCGTATGTATAGACATCGTAAACACCACTACGGTGGTAGTTTTATTTTGTATTTGTGTATATGATATGTTGATACAGTTATAAGACTTGGACATACCAACATCCGATAAAGCAGGTAAAGAGTCCCAGTCCAGTCTCTCGCGCCTCCGGGCGTGACACTAATCATGGGAATATTTTTGAAATTCACTTGCTCTCTTTTGGAGTCAAAAATCAAAGCTAAAAAGGCTTCACAACCTTTTCTTAGAAAACGTCGGGCTTCCATAGCTGAAATAACTTTCAGTATTGGTTTAGATTGGATACCATGTAAAGTTACTTCTGACAGGTCAGAACATTTAAGTAGGACTATTTTCTTATCACAATCAACTATGGCCCGATGTTTAGATAACCAATCCATTCCCAAAATCAAATCAAACTCATGAAAAGGCAAAGCAATCAGATCAACCGAAAATTCCCTATCATGGACCATTAGGGGACAATTCTTATACACACAGTTGACTCTAACACTTATGCCTTAGAGGACTTGTAACAAGCAGGTCATAAGCTAACAGCTTTATTGAAGGCAATTTATCACTCATTTGTTCCATGCATATATATGAATGCGTAAAGCCCGGATCAATTAAAGCATACAAGTCAATATCAAAGAGAGTGAAAGTACCAGCAATAACCCCTGGTATGTCCGGATCTTCACGAGCTCTCATAGCATAAGCTTGGGTTGGGGCTGTAGTAGCAGGACGATTCACTGTCTCTAAAGAACTACCTCTTCCTTGTGAACCACTTCGTCCTCTACCCCTACACTGAGTCTGCGGAGGTACATTTGACCCTCCTCTACCTCTTCCTTGAGGATTTCTAGAACTTCCCAATCCTTGCGGGCAGTTGGCTATCACATGGTCCGTGTTCCCACATCGGAAACAACCCCCAGTTACCCGTCTGCAAATACCAAGATGATATTTGTGGCAGTGCGGGCATGCATATCTTTCCTCTTATCCGGTTGAGGTGCCTCGACTGGAACTTTCACATGGCAGTCCTTTCTCCTACCCTCAGAAGGTCAACCCTGTACTGAATCAACTTGTGACTCTCTAGATCTTTTTCCCAAGAGGAACCCCTCTTGAGAACTTTTTCTCTTTCTTTCTTTCTTGACTCTTTATTTCAGACTCTCACAATTTTATACCGGTCAGACTAGCGATAAAATCGACAACTCAGAATGGCAACAGCCTCGCGTGTACCTTTGATGGACTCGTGAAGCCTCCTCAAACTATCTACATCTGAATTTTTCCGTAAGAACGGATTCCGGTGCATATTTACTAAGACGGCTGAATTCTTTCTCATATTCAGCCACTGTCAATTTCCCTTGTCTTAGAGTCAAGAATTGCTTCCATTTTGACTCCTTGTAATCATTTGTGAAGCCCCTATCCCGGGGGTCCCGTTGACAACCCGTCAACCTATGGAATTCTTGTGGATTTTGGGTTACATGATACCACATGGTTATGTCCCATTTATCGGGATCCATATTTCCACAAAAAATCAGGCAGAGTCTCCTTTGTTCGGGAAGCTCTACCCAACATACAACTTGTATAACAGTAATCCATAAGAGTTTATTTCAACACTCTTATACAAAACATATATTAAAACTAGCTTGTTCTAATATAGTTTACCCGACACCACCTCAATACGTCCCTTTACCGGGACCCATTCATTCATATTTAATTAAAAAAATATGAAAATTAACAGTTAATGACAGTCCATAAGAGTCCAATCATGGTACTCTTACCATAATTACACACCTAACTATTTCTACAATAGTTAGAATTACAATTCTTTTCTTTTACATAAAATATTTTTTTTCAAAAGTATTGTCAAGGCACAGCTGGTCTTCTTCACACCACGGCCCCTCGTCGGAGTCGCCTCCCATACTCCCCCGTATTACGAAAGGGGTCCCACAATGGGGTGAGCAATGCCCGCAGAAAAATTCTCCTGCCAAGGGCTACTCCTCGCCTAAATGCACACATGAAACGCCTACATAAACATCAAATCATATTCCATATAAATAATGTAATCCTATATGGAATGTTCCGTGTCATGCATGAGATGAGACTCCTCATGCCCACAACCCGAGCCTCGACATTAACTCCTCACATCAGAACACCAGTTACAAAAAACCAAATTATTGGTGTTTCACCTAATGACTTAACCCATTGGGGACAACCTCAAATTTTAATTTATCAAACTCCGTGTGTTTACTTGCTGCGACTCCGGTCTCACCGTCAGGCTTCGTAACGCCTCTCTCGACACTCACGAACTTTCATTGCTCGGGATCCATATGTCCCACCAAAAAATAAAATTTGGGTCTTTCACCCTACGGTGGGGGGAGGCCTGCCCCATCTGCTTCATCCAAACACACGTGATTTATTCTTATTATTATTTTATACAATCGTAAGTCTCGATTTTGGACGTTGTCCCCATTTCCGAGCTCAACATTAATACACCATAGACAATTATAATTTTTTACATATAATTTACATCCATGCAATCCACGTTAATACATCACATATCATATATTAACATGTTATTCTTCACACAGCATATTATTTGATCAAGCAATAACACACAAATGGCCCAAATCTCGGACCCATATACAATAGGACACCTCTTGGTCCCTTCACGGTTTGTTCCTGAATTACTGTGATACCAAAATACACCACAAACCCGAAGACATCAATCTCGGGATCAAAACCAAACCTGAACTTAGTCCGAAACTGCTTTAAAACAGTCCTAAAATTTCAGCCTGGACTGTCTAAACACAGTCTCGAAAATTCAGCTAGGACTGTCCAAAAACAATCTCGAAATTCAACCAAAACTGTCCGAAAACAATCCAAAAAATTCCTAAAAATTTCTACACTAAGTCCAAAATTTTAAATCGAAATTACTATCTTTTCGTAATTCCCGGCAATCTCGCCGTGAACAATTTTATGCGAAAAGAGCAGGAATCACCCTCACCAGAGCGACAATTCATTAACAGCCTACGTGGATCAACTGGCCAAACTACCGAAACCAAATCCGTCAGATCGGTATATGGTAAAGAAAGAAATTCTCACCTAAGCCTCCACCCGCTCGCCCACCCTTCTTACTTAAATTTTGGAAAGAGAAGAGGAGGAGGAGGAGGGACATGAGGAGGAGGAGGAGGAGGAGGAGGGAGGAGGAGGAGGAGGAGGAGGAGGAGGAGGAGGAGGAGGAGGAGGAGTGGAGAGAGGTCATGAGCCGGTCGAATGGCTAGCAAAGAGCCTGAGTTTCTTTCGCTCACTTTATTTTAAATGAATCCAGCCTAAGCTATTTCGACTTAGATTCTGTAAAAATCTCGTCTCTAAAGTCATTGACGGCTTATCACCTAGAAAATCATAAAATATTCCGCTTATCTCAGAATTTGACGAAAATTTTCTAGGTCACTAAATTTCACGAGACGAATTTAACGGCGTAGTCCGTTTCGTCATCCAAGATCTAGAGACTTTTCTAGGCGTCCTTGAACCATTCTGGCTATTTATGACTATTATTATCATTTTGCCATTTTTGAAAATTTATAATTTTCCTGGGTTTTACATCATTAGTGACATATTAGGTATTAAACTCTGTGATGAAGTAATCCCATGTAACTAGATCTGGAAGTAGTGGATTGCTCAAAACCAGCTTCCACCAATCATAAGCTGCACCTTGCAGCAATGAAACTGCATGTGACCTTTTGGTCCACAGGACATCTCACTTCATCTAGAGCCCTTTCTAGTTTTTCAAGCCAAAACTCGGCTTTATCGGACTCTTCCATACTAATACCATGGAATTCTTCCACTCCATGCTTTCTTACTAAATCACTCGGAGCTCGAGGGGTCGTGAGTCGATCTAAGACCCTTGCCATATCCTGAGAGATTTTTACCAATGCTTCAGTTGAAGCATATTCATTTGTCGTTGAGTCAGACGGATCATAAGCAGATTGATCTAAAGGATTGACACTTTCAGTTGTTTCATCTACAGCTTCCTGAGGTGGATCCATTCTAGATAATACACAAAACAAGGACATCCGCATTAGGCCAACACAATACTATGTAGGCACATCCTTAATCTAAGACTCTTCCAAAAACGCCTAAACCTAGGCTCTGATACCAACTCTGTCACGCCCCGAACACCCGCTTAGGTGGACGAAGGGGGTGCGAGACTGTACTGGGACTCTTTACTTTCTTTTTCAGACATTGGTGGGCTCAAGTCTTATAACTGAATCAAAATATCATATAAAAAGATGCAAAATAAAACTACCACTTTAGAGGTGCTTACAGTGTCAATACATACAATCTTGAGTCCCATTTACAAATACATATACAAAAATTGTACATTTATATTACATAATCAAAGCGCGGAACCTACAAGTGATAAACCCCTAAAAGTGTGCTGGCCTAGTAGTATGTGAAAGATTACGAACGTCCTCCTCTATACCTACACGGATTAAAACTCATGCTAAGCTTTATGCTTAGTAGGAAACTTATGACTTATATGTATACACATGCATCAATACTCTTTTACAGTAATCATATAGTAGTAATAGAATTTCAGTAGCAGATATCATAATTTGTCATGAATTCACATAACAAACTTATACACCTACTTATACTTATAGCAGACTTATACTTGTTCAGATCTCCCGTAGGAGTTACGGAGCTTATACTTGTTCATAGGCAAATTCCTAGAACCATGTAACTTATACTTGTACAAAGGTACCAGAGGTGGCCATCTCAGAAAGCAGAACAATGTAATTTACTTTACTCTTATTCGTTATTTAGACTCTTATCATATAACTGTTTGACTACCTAGACTAGTCATAAGAAATGAGTAGGACACAACACAATAAGTACCCGAAGGTACGACACGCAGACCATAAAAAAGCCATAACACAGTCAGAGTTCTGGCATTGATCGAGTACCGGCGCTCATACGTGCTCGCCACGTAACAGAAATGTCAGAAGACTAGCAGGAGTGTCGGCACTAATCGCAGACGTACCGGCCCATGTAATAGAAGTGCCGGGCAATGATCGAGACGTGCCTCGCCACGCAATGCGGCGCCATGTCATTCAATATCTGGTCTTAAGTAGTCCTACAATGATATGTGCTCAGGAATCTACTATCTTATCATAGGGTATTACGTTTGGGTTAACACGAACTCGCCAAAGAAGGTGCCGTTTAATTTCTCTCGCTTTCCTTTACCTTACACAAACATGTATGGACCCTTTCATACACTTATAGGGTTCTCATTAGTCCAATAGACGAGTCCTCGGAGCAATGGAATAACAAAACAAAACCAAAACACAACAATTTTTCATGTTGTGAATAGTGGCTATGCCGCGACGAACCTGAGGATGGAAAAATCATCTTCTCAGCCACGCCTTGGCGTGGACCTTTGCTGCGGCGAGGGGTCTCTACGTCGAGGCGTAAGACCCTTGACATTACCCAGATTTTTGATCATTTTATCCAATTTTTTTTTCTAAAAACCCAACCAAAAAGCCTTAAATACTCCAAAAGCATCACCAAAAACAACTCCCAAATGTATTCTAACCCAACCAAAACCAAACATAGAGATCAATTAGGATTTTTCCAAACCCTAATTCAAATCCTTGGAAGTTAGGTTAACTTCATAACACCCATACATGTATCCATATACCATAAACCAAGAATCCATACAAACCCTTACTCATCTTATGCAAACTAGGGTTTTACTCAACCAAATCTTTTTGAAGACATCTAGGTTAGGATGACTCTTATCTAAACCCTAGAAATGGAACGCTTCCAATCTCCATACAAACACTTCCATACAAATCCTGGGCCTATACAAAAACATGGTTTCCATACTCTTCCTTCTTCTTCTTTCTTCCTTTCTACTTCATCAAGCTAGCTTCCTCCTGCAATGCCTAAACGAGACCAAAGTTGGTCTTATTTGGTCTAATTCCCATAAGCAATTTGTTTTGGCCACCAAAATGCATTCTTTGACTTAAGTTTCATTTTATTTCACTTTGGTCCTTCAACTCTTTTCTATTTGCTCCACAAGTTATGTTATTTCTATAATAGCCTCACATCTTTTTATCTTATGACTTTTGTGTCCCAATTTGACAATTTACAAATTTACCCTAAACATGCTGAAAACAACTAGGGTATAATTCGGGGTGTTACACTAATCCCACCACATTTGACCCTAAAGTTAATGGTAGGGCAATTTGCATGTCCTAAAATTTTAGGTTAGGTTTAGTTCTCAAAAATTTGAGAAGAAAATACAAAGAAAATAAATTATGAAAGAAAAGTAAGAAGAAAGAAAATAAAAATAGTGTTTAATTCGACATTATATATTTATTTATTGCTTCTAATTAATTTTATTTACTTTAATTTATCAATAAAAAATAAATAATTTAGTAATTTGTAAGTTTATAAAATTTTATTTATATTTGATTTTATTTCAGATTTTTCATTGTACAACCAAAAATATATATAAATATTGTAATAATGGTGGATGACCACCCATATTCGGTCTAAGTATAACCCCCCTTACCATTAAGGCTTATGACCATTCTTATACCTTTTGTCTCTTCATATTCAAGATTATGAGCCTATAAAAAGGAGGACTTAGACTCTTTGAAAATATAGATGAAAGACAAGAATTTCTTATCTAAACTCTTCTACATTTTCATTACTTTCACCACACGTTATCAGCACGAAGTTCTAACCAAGTACAAGATTCTAACCAAGTTATTTTAAGGTAACGATCTTACATTTGGTGGGTATATATTTTTTTCACTATGATATTTTTTTTACTAAAGTATAATTGTAGTCTTTTCATTTTGATCCTAGTCATGAAAAATCCCCTCTTCCTGCAGCAAGAGAGTGATTAAGGAAACAATATAAACCGAAGTCATTGTTCATGAGATTCTTCTTCTGGAAGTAAGAGAGTGGATTAAGGAAACAATATAAATTGGAAGTTTTATTATTCATGAGATTCTCCTCTTCCCGAAGCAAGAAAACCTTCTAATGAAGTTTTTTTTTTTATAATTTTTTTTTCACCAAAACTATATCTCACGATTTCCTTTTTTTATTTTATTATTTGATGCTAATAATATGATTATATATATATATATATATATATATATATATATATGTTGTTATTATTGTTATTAGTTTTGGTAATTAATTTCAATAAATAAATAAATAAAAATAACATATTCTTACACTATCAATTATGCTTCAATATTAATTATAATCTATATGTGGCTCTAAGGTTATTTCCACCATAAATTTTCTAATTTTAATGTTACTCATATTATTGTCTTACAAATTCAAGAATGTCAAATCTTACGAAACTTGAGTTTGTTGCTCTTGATATCTTCGAGAAAAACTATTTATCTTGGATCCTCGATGCTGAAATCCATCTTACTGTTATGAATCTTGGCAATACAATTCAAGTTCTTAAATAATCAGGCATCCTAGCAGGATTGCGCCAAGGCAATGATTTTTCTTCGCCATCACCTTGATGAGAGCTTGAAAAATGAATATCTTACGATAAAGAACCCCCTTGTCCTTTGGAAAAATTTAAAGGAAAGATATGACCACCAAAAGACAATTATACTTCCTAAAGCCTGTTATGATTGGATGCACTTAAGGTTGCAAGATTTCAGAACAATTGCAGAATATAATTCTACACTTTTCAAAATCAACTCTAAACTGTACCATGCGGGAGAGAAAATCACCTAACTGATATGTTTGAAAAAACATACTCCACATTTTACGCCTCGAATGTGCTCCTGTAGCAGCAATATCGAGAGCGTAGGTTTGCAAAATATTATAAATTAATTTCATGTCTTCTTGTGGCTGAACAAAATAATGAGTTGTTACAACAAAATCACCAATCGCGTCCAATTGGCTCTGCATCTATTCCCGAAGTGAATGTTGCATCATCTAGTGGTTGTGGTCGAATCCGTGACTGTGGTCGTGGTCGTGGTAGTGGCCGTTGGCGTGGGTGAGGCTGTGGTCAAAATAATTATCAATCACGAGGTCATATCAATACCATAAAAAACCACAAGAAGTGGTCTAACAATATAGCACAGCAAGGGAAAGAACAATTTCAGCCTCCTGCGAATTATGAAAATAAATATTATAAATGTGATATGAAGGGGCATTGGTCACGTACATGCTATACGATTGACCATTTAGTTAAACTTTACCAAACCTCACTCAAGGAGATAGGTAAAGAGAACATAGAAACAAATTTGATTAATGGTGACGATCCGGTGGATATTACTCATCTTGATGTTTCAAATTTTTTTTGAAGATCCAAATGGCAAAATTGATCACTTAATTGGTGATGGAAATGTCCACATCAATTAATATTTTTATTGTCTGTGGATGTTTTATGCATTTTTCTTTTGTGAGTTTTTTTAGTGTCTTTTTGTTTATTTTTTTTAACGCAATGCTTATTTGAATTTATTTAATATACATTTTATTTTAAGGCATGGATCTTTGTGTTGGATCGCTCGGTTCCAAGATAAATGGTGGAGAGATATGAAACAAAGGGCATAGTGCACACCATACAATTCTTCTAGATCAAAATATTTTTCCCACATAACATTAGTTGAAGCAATGTTTAATTGTATATTTACTATTATGTTACCATGTGGCACGATATTCCATATTAACGATGCTCATTCATCATCAGATCCAAGAAATATATAAGTTTTAAAGATATTTGTCATAATGGATATCATATTGAGACCACATATGATAATAATAAAGAATATTTATGCATTACTCATATTGTTTCAAGCTAGAAGCTTGTAGTGGAAAAATTGCATGCTTTTTCTTCAGGATTATATTATACCACAATAACAACAATTGAATTAAATATGGTGATGAGCCAGAAGCTCTCTCACCCAAATATTTTTATGCTTTGGCATGATAGACTTGGACACCTAGGGTCAACAATGATGAGGCGAATTCTTGAAAATTCACAAGGACATCCATTAAAGAACCAGAAGATTCTTTTGTCTAGTGATTATCCATGTACTGCTTGGTCACAAGGAAAATTGATTGTTAGACCATCTCATACAAAAGTCCTTATTGAATCCCCAACATTTTTGGAACGAACTAAGGACATATATGTGGACCAATCTTACTCCACCATGTGGATCATTTCGTTATTTCATGGTGCTAATAGATGCCTCATCTCGATGGTCACATGTCTTCTTGTTATCTACTCGCAATGTTTCATTTTCCAGGCAAGCTCCTTTCTCAAATCATAAGGTTACAAGCACATTTTCCAGATTATCCAATCAAGAAGATCCGTCTCGATAATGCTGGTGAATTTATATCTAAAGCCTTTGATGATTATTACATGTCAGTTGGAATTGAGTTGGAACATCCGATTACTCATATACATACACAGAATGGCTTAGCAGAAGCCTTTATCAAACGACTCCAACTGTAAAAACCGTGAAAATTTAAATTTAAATTTTTTAGAAAAAAAGGGGGCAAAACGGTATTTAACAGAAATAGTCTGGAGAAAAGTTGGGATTTTTCTAGATCTCGGATGACAAAACGGATTGCACCGTTGAAATTGTCTCGGAATTAGCTATCTAGCTCACTTATTAATTCCGAGACAAGAAATTTTACCGTATTTCTCGAGATGAATGAAATGAATTAGAGGGTGACACTGCATGAGGAATGAAAGCACGGCACTAGTAGGAGAGGACATCACATGAGTGGGTGGGCCAAGTGCCATAATTTCCTCAACTATTGCATGGAATGGGTGGATAGGATTTGAGATGAAAACACATGGCCTAGCAAAGGCCATGTCAAACTGAACCACCTTAACTCAAACCTAATTTAGTGGTTTATGTGGGGAAAAGGAAAAACTGCTCATGTAAGAGAAGGGAAAAAAGGGGAGAAAGAAAGAAAAGGAAGAAAAGGGAGAAGAAAGGAAGAAAAGGAAGGGGGTTTTACACTCCAACAAGGTAGGGGTTGATACGAACCCCGTCAACTTGCGAGGAGACCTATGATCAAATTAGCTCAAGAACTCTAGTGTTTCCAGCTTGATGGATGACCTGACCCGCTGCTTATAATGAAGCAAGAACCTTGGTGGCGTGGAGACGCCACAATCGGTGATGGAGATCCGATTGATAAGTCTTGATGAACGCGACGGAATAACCGATAAGTTCAAGGAGTTCTTTTAAGAACCAAAGAGAAATTTAAACTCTCAATTTTATTAATGCTTAAAACTTATAGAATGTAGGGATAACAAACCTTTAAATAGGCCCAAAAAATATGAAGAATAGAAACTAAATATTCGGCCACAAGGAAAGTAAATATTTTGCCAAAAACAAGAAAGGAAACTAACATACTATACACACTAAAAATATCCATGAAGGAGAGAAAGGAAACTATATAATTTTAGGACAAGTCTTGGTAATAGAATTAGCAGCAAATCTGGAACAAATCAGCAGCAAATCTAGAACAAATCATCTCCAAATCTACAGCAAATCAACTCCAAAATAGTAAGAAATCAGAACAAATCAACTCCAACAAGAAGAAACCAGAAGAAATCAGCCTAAATAAGAAGAAATCCGCTGCAAATCATCACCAAATTTGAAGCAAACCTTTTCTAAAAAAAGAAATAGCAACTCTATTTAAGTAGAAAAACAGACTTTTTAAATTAAATAAAGCAATTTCTACTTTGACTTGGAGAACAAATCTTTCTAAAATAAACCAATTCTAAATCAAAATAGTAATAAAACTCAAAACACTTGGAAATAGAAATATATTAGGTGTCTCCAAGGTTTCACAACCTTCCAAATCTGAATTTTCCATAATTAAGATTGAATTCCCAATGTATGTTGTAAATGCTCTGGCATCACGGATCCTTTGTGTTTTGATTTTCATCAGGGGTCTTCTCCTACCTCAGCTAATTCCTATTTAAGAGCCATGAAATTGCCATGAAAGATAGCCTCAGTTAGGTTGATACAAGAACGCTTCTACGTAAACCGCTGATGTCGACCTGCTTCGGGGTCCTTATAATTTTGCACTTCTAGAATTGATCTTGTTACTAAGTGGTTTTGGGAGGCAAAACTATATTTAGACTCAAGAGATATTAGTTTGTGTCTCGGGGTTGATTTGCATGACTAACATGCGTGATCTCCCATGGTTTTTAGACCGGCTGTTATCAGCTTATTATAGTTTGAAATGAAAAACATGCAAACTTTTCTCGGTTTTGCATCAAGAGATATCGCTTGGTGTATGGTTGATTTGCATGACTAACATGCAGGATTTTCTCTGGTTTTTAGATTGAAGAAACATCAGTTTGGTATTATAGCTTGAATGAAAAACATGCAAAACTTATGGTTTTAGATCAAGAGATATCGCTTAAGGGTTGATCAGGCACTAACATGCAGGATTTTCTCTGGCTTTTAGACCTAAGAAGACATCGCTTGGTATTATAGTTTGAATGAAAAACATAAAAACTTCTAGGTTTTACTGAAGAGATATCAAGCAGGTTGATTTGCATGACTAACATGCAGTGATTTTCTGGCTTTAGATTGAAGAAAACATCAGTTTGGTATTATAGTTTGAATGAAAATGCAAAATTTTCTCGGTTTTAGACTCGAAGAAATATCAGTTTGGTGTATGGTTGCTTGCATGACTAACATAGAATTTTTTGGTTTTAGACAAAGGAAATATCAGTTTGAGTATTATTGCTTGCATGAAAACATGCATAATTTCACGGGTTTTTTAGGATCGAAGAAAACACGCTTAAGTATTATAGTTTGAATGAAAAATATGCAAAATTTTTTCTAAGCTAGATCAAGAAATATTAGTTTGGTGTATGGTTGCTTGCATGACTAACATGCAGAATTTTTTTTTTTTTTTTTGGGTAATTAACATGCAGAATTTTTTGGGTTTTAGATTAAGGAAATATCAGTTTTGGGGTATTACTGCTTGCATGAAAAACATGCAGAATTTTCTGGGTTTTTAGACTAAAGAAAACATCAATTTGGTATTATTGTTTGAATGAAAACACGTAGAATGTGAATATACATGTTGATATGCATGTGTTAATGATTAACATGATGCTTAAGATAAAGCATAAATGATATATGTTGGGTGATGTGAAGTTTTTATTATGCATGTAACATGAGATTTTTATGCAAGGCATTAGCATTGCATGTGCACTAGGACATCGTGGAAAATCAAGAGCGCATGACATGGATTTTGAATGAATTATATTCGGAGGGTTGTCCAAAATATTAATTTCGGAAGGTTGTCCACCAAATTTTATCGGAGTCTTTCCAAAAATGAATATTGGAGGGTAGTCCACATTATTATCGGAGTCTGTCCAAATGAAAAGTATCGGAGGGTGGTCCAAAATTTTATCGGAGTTTGTCCAACTAACCTTCACGAGAGCTAAAACAAAAATCTTTGTTTTAGAAATGATTTATATACATGGAAAATGCATGTGTGAGGAAATCTATGAGGACTCGAGGCATGAGATTTTGGCATATGACATTCATATAGATTTTTATGTAATATTTATGTGAATGTGTGAAATTATAACATGGTATCGCATGTGCACTTAGCGGGAGTAGCCTTCAGAGGAAAATTTCACCGGGCGTAGCCACCGCCGTGGGAAAAAAAAAAAAAACTAAATTTTCAGGTACTGAGATACACCAAGAGAGGGTGCTCATTGAAACCTGAGAGGTGGAGGAAGCTAGAAACAAATTTTAAATATTCTTTTCTTAGAACACCTGGACTGCATCCACTTTTTTTTTGATGTGCCTCGGGAGAACCGCTTCGTACCTAATGTAATGAAATTGTACTGTCCAAGTGTTTATGTTTAATACAATTTGATGAAATTTCTGTAAGTTTGTTGGTAAGTTCTAGTAGTTTTTAGGATAAAAAGATCACCGGGAAGGAGAAATCACAAAGGCACTGTGGCGGAAATGCAAAGAAAAGCCTGTAATGTGCCATCAGAGATGGAGTTGGGCAACTGGAATTACCGGTTGTGGGTTGCGTACTTGAATTCTAGGTTGGCACTAGTTTTTTTTTTTTTGCGAAATACTCAAAATTTAATAAATATACATAAACAACCCCTAGGTTTAGGCTACAACTAATTACCTCGACCTTTACTTATGAGGACAAAGTTACTTATTTATGCTTGGGGACATGCCATTCTACATGTTGTAGCATTGGTTCGCATTCAACCGACTACTAATCACCAACAATCACCATTTCAATTGGTACTTGGTCAAATTCCAAACTTTCCCATTTACGAGTGTTCGATGCACTGCATGTCTCCAATTGCACCTCCACAACGCACAAAAATGGGTCCTCAATGTCGATCAGGAATATACATTGGCTTTGATTCACCATCAATCATCAAGTATCTTAAATCTTTGACAGGAGACATTTTCAGAGCAAGATTTGCAGATTGCCATTTTGATGAGGTCAATTTCCCGTCTTTAGGGGGAGATAAGCTACCAAAAGAGGAACGACGTGAAATTATTTGGAATGCATCATCCATGTCTCATCTTGACCTGCGCACTGCTCAATATGACAAGGAAGTACAGAGAATCACTCATCTTCAGAAGATTGCCATCCAATTTCCTAATGCATTTACAGATACAACTAAAGTAACCAAGTCCTATATACCGGCTACAAACACACCAACAAGGATCAATATACCAATTGGAAAAACTTCTATTATGGAAGCTAATGAATCATCTATGACAAGCTTGAAGCGTGGTCGACCCTTGGGTACAAAAGATTTAATTCCTTGGAAGAGGAAAATAAAAGGGCAACAAAACCCCAGTCTTGAAGAAAATTGCACTCCTGAAGAGGCGACTCCCACAATTTCTAAAATCATAACCGCTGAAGAGGAAAGTGCCATTGAAATGACACATGCCCCTAAAGAGGCAATAGTCCCTGAAGAGATAAAAAATCATGAAGATGGACAAGTACTTGCAAATGATGAAATTTCCATAAATTATACATCCACTAGGGAATTGTGGGACCATACAAAAGTGGTTATTAATGAGATATTTTGCTTTGCAGTAGCCACAAAAATTTTAAAAGAAGATGATGATCATGAACCACACAATGTCGATGAATGTCATAGTAAACATGATTGGTCAAAGTGGAAAGAAGCAATCCAAGTAGAATTAGACTCTCAAGCAAAACACAAAGTATTTGGGCCTGTAGTCCCAACACCCAATGATGTGAAACCTGTAGGTTACAAATGAGTGTTTGTAAGGAAGCATAATGATAAAAATGAAATTGCTAGATACAAAGCACGTCTTATGGCACAAGGTTTTTCACAAAGACCTGGGATTGATTATGATGAAACGTATTCACTTGTGATGGATATTATTACATTTCGATATTTAATTAGTTTGTCGGTCTCAAAAGGACTAGACATGTGTCTCATGGACGTAATTACAACATATTTGTATGGTATGCTAGAAAATGATATTTATATGAAAGTCCATGAAGGATTTTAGTTGCCTCAAGTAAACATCACAATCACGAAATATGTACTCATTTAAGTTGAGACGATCATTATATGACTTAAAACAATCTGGAAGAATGTGGTATAATCGTCTGAGTGAGTATTTGATCAAGGATGGGTATATTACAATCCTATATGCTCTTGTGTTTTCATAAAGAAATCAAAATTAGGATTTGCCATCATTACAGTATATGTTGATGATATAAATTTATTTGGGACTCCTGAAGAGCTCACAAAAGCAGCTACATATTTGAAGGATGAGTTTGAGATGAAAGACTTAGGAAAAACTAAATATTGTCTAGGTTTGCAAATCGAGCATAAGTCTAATGGAATTTTCATACATCAGTCAACATATGTCGAAAAGGTATTGAAGCAATTTAACATGACAAAGCACATCCATTGTTCTCCAACGATTGTTAGATCCCTTGATGCTAAGAAATATCCTTTTCGTCCCAAAGAAGAAAATGAAGCACTACTTAATCCTGAAGTACCATATCTTAGTGCAATTGGTGCTTTGTTATACTTAGCATAGTGTACAAGGCCAAATATTGCATTTTCAGTTAATTTGTTAGCAAGATTCAACTCTGTACCAACTCGAAGACACTAGAATGGTGATAGGCGTATTTTGTGATGTGTATTAAAAATATGCGATAAAATATGTGATGAGTGCCTATTCTGCGCAAGTATACGCTTGTCAAGTAATAAAGTGTACCTAAGTACGGGTATCGATCAACAGGGAAAATGGGGATGCTAAGTATCAAAATTAGAATGCTTCTCTAATATTCAAACGGTCAAAGATTGTTTAAGTAGAATTTAAATTAAACTAAACTAAAGAAAACTTAATAGACTAATAAACTGTGCAACTATGGGACACCAAGAGATAATATATTTCTAGGGTATATGGTGCAATTGGACATTTATATTATATCTAGATCAATATTCCACTCTATTGTCTCATGAAAATGCTATCCAAGGTAGTTCTTATCTAATATAATTAAAGCCTTTCCCAAGGTCAAATAACATACCATTTATCATTAGGTTTCTTGCTTCTTAGCTCAACCACAAGTGTTAAATGTGCATTAAAATCAAAGAACTACCAAGCCTCCTAATTATTGATAATCCCATATTATCAAATTTATTAGGTTAACTCATCTATGTAAAATTTCTCACTCACTTCTCAAATCTCATGAGAAACCACTCCATTGAGATTAGCCAGAAACTCAATATAAAATATCAACCACGAATTAATAGATATACAATCACAAAATGACAATAGAAATAGGAAAATCAACCATTAGATATAAGATCCATGTCCAAAATACAACCAAAACCTAGAAAACAAAAGTTAGTCCATCAATGAGAAGATCGTGATTTTCCATATCCGGGTGTCCGCGGATAACCTGTCAACCCGCGGAATACTCGTGAATGTCGGGTAACCCGACACCACTCACGAAAATCAGGCAGAGTCTCCTTTGTACGGGGAGCTCTACCCAAGGTACAGCTGTGACACACCAAATCCCGAGGGTCTTTTTTTTTTTTTTTTTCACAGGTAACCTTCAACAAGCTATATAATAACCTCATTCACGCATATTCACGTGTAACTCAATTATTAAGCAATGACACATAACAGTCCATCTCATTCAAGATTCTAGTAATTAGTGCACTTAGTGCAATGATCAATTTTTCAGAAACTATGTCAGCACAAAATGCCATCCACAGGCATATGGTTAGATTCTAGACTCAGATATCTTTCCATAGAGTCTAAGAACCCGCAAAACGGACTTCGGATGAGGAAGTTATGGTCATCCGAAGTTAGCCTACATGAGCAAAAGAATCGACTTGTAGAATCGGATGTGTACCTACTGTCTTTAGTCTTTTTCGAACAGAATATGAGCTCAGATTATATTTAGCCATATATGGATGGATTCTAGACTCAAAGGGCTTTCCATAGAGTTTAAGAACTGCAAACGGACTGGCATGAGTAGTTATGGTCATCCGGGTTGGCACGCCTGGGCCTGCTCTTAACCGAGCTCAACTGTATATCTCCTCATGAAAGGAGGTCGCCTACCATAGCCTCATCCCCGCAGTTCATGCAAGAGAGCCCAACCCCGCCTAAAGAGGTTAGCTCATGCAAAGGAGAACTCAGCCAGGCTCGCGTGCAAAGAACTCGCCCACAACTCATGCAGAGAGCCTCGCCCACGCCATGCAAAGAGAGCCCGCCCCACAGCCATGCAGGAGAGCTTAGCACTGGGGCCTCATGCGTGAGAGCTCGCCCACAGCCTCATGCAGGAGAGCCCAAGACAGCCTCAAGGGGTAGGGAGAGCTCAGCCACGCCATGCAGGAGAGCTCGGCCACAAACATGCAGGAGAGCTCAGCCACAACATGCAGAGAGCTTAGCACAAACATGCAGAGAGCTCAAGACAACTCATGCAAGAGAGCTCAAGACGCCTCATGCAAAGAGAGCTCAACACAACTCATGCAGGAGAGCTCAGCACAGCTCATGCAAGAGAGCTCAGCCGCCAAACATGCAGAGAGCTCAAGACAAATATGCGTGAGAGCTCAGCCATCTCATGTAGGAGAGCTTCAACTTGACCAAAGAGGTCGGTCGCCAGATGAGCTGTCCAGCTCATCCCTTCACTTTATGAGTAAAAAGGCCATAACTTAGGCTGTAGAGGTCCGATTTGGGTGATTCAAAAGCCTACATCAAGCTTACTAATGGGGCTACAATATACGAGAAGGAAACAGGGCCAAATTCCCTTTACTTCCCAAAAAAAATCAATTTTAAAATTCGGCTAATACATAGGATCGAAACAGAGCGACTTCCTATGGTTCAGACGCAACCAAACATCCTCTCAAGGCAAGGCATAGCCCTTACCAAATTGTATTAAACATATAATCTGAGTTTAATTACAATTTATTTATATCACAATTACAAAATATTGACAATAGTTCAGTTTTAAACAAAAACTGGGTTTTCTACCCAAAAATTTTACAAAAGACATAACAAGCCATCTTTGACCTTCTTCTCAACTAAGGCCTCATGAAGTGCCTTCTCTTGGTGTACCTCTCGTACCTGAAATGTTTTTCCCACGACGGGGTGAGCTATGCCTAGTAGAGAAAGTCTCCTACATGGGCTACTCCCCACCTAAGTGCACATGCAATGACATAATCCACAAAATCATTCACACACATTCATATAAAATATGCATATCTCTATATGAATGTCTATGTCATGCCCTGTTTCCCGAGTCATCACCGACTCCCTCACACATGAAATTGTCATGTATGAAAACTGTTTTCAAAACTAAAGCTTTTTGTTTTTAAATCCATTGGACCACCTCCGAGTATCAAACCATTGGACCATCTCCAAGAACCCTTTTTTTTTTTTTGGACAACCCTCTGATAGAGTTCATTGGACAAACCTCCGATATAATTTATTGGACAACCCTCCGAAATAATTTATTGGACAACCCTCCGATATAATTTATTGGACAACCCTTCGAAATAATTTATTGGACAACCCTCCGAGTACCCATTTTATTCATGCACTCAATTCTCGATTTACGCGATAAAATTCGCACATGCGATGATAATGTCACTGCGATAATATCTCATGTTACATGCATACCGAAACTACATGCAATGCTTATATTCATGCTTCATTTTCAAGCATCATCATGTTACGATATCAAGCATGAGTATATCAACATCAATATTCACAAAATCGCATGTTATTCAAACAAGCAATAACACACAACAAGATCATCATCCGATTCACGTGTCTCAAGAAAATCAGCCCAGAACCGTAGTTCCGAAACTACACAAACACTCCGACCCATAAACCCACCACCGCTGCTTCACTGAACCGTTTTGAACTAGCCCATCACTGTTACCATAGCCATGTCATGGCTCAATAAGATTAACTAGAGTAGAGAACCCGCCTTCGCCGTGATCCGCTCACCGTCGCTATGTTCTTAAATCGTAGGAACCGCCGGTTCTCTCTTCTTTTTCTTCATTCTCTCTTCCCTTTTATTTCTTTTCCCTTTTTCTCTTTTATTTCTCTTCCATTCCACCGACCAGATTTGTCTTAGGTGGAGAAGACTTCCCTAGGTGTGGACACTTCATGTCACACTAAGCATGCCACATGCTCATTCCATTCCTATCACTATCTTGCATGCATGATTTAAACTTGACACTTGGCCTCCACTAATGTGCCAAGTGCCCTGTCCTCAAGTGCCACATGGCATGCAATACTCATGCCACATGTCACTTTCGCTGGCTCCATTTCACTCGAAATTCGACTGCTTTCAAATCCAATGAATTCGATCGTGTACAGAGTCACTTAGAACGGTGTGATCCGTGTCATCATCCGAGATCTAGAGAAATCTCTGTAACCTGTATCTAATGCTTACTTTATCTCAGGGTCTCACATCTCCCTTTAAAGAATTTCTCATTCCGAAATTCACACACACATACATACAATACATGCATGTATCGCCATTACTCATTCAATGATTAATTCACGACTGTCCCGAAGAGGAAAGGACATCTGCACGCATCGTGTCCCCACGTCTATGCTCTCTCCTCCACTCCTCAATCCATTAACACCTTTAGCTCACGCTTTTGCTTCGCAAACCTACTTTCATTATCCACGCACAAGGTCCAATAACAAGCTCGCCCCAATCCACTACATGTGCTGGATCTGGAGTGTACTTCCGGCTGGAGACACGGAATACCTCATGGACACCTCGATAACCCGACTGTAATGCTAATCGATATGCAATCGCTTCACCCTTCGAGTACCTCATACAGAATCTGGCGATAGCCTTTCCCGTTTGCCAATCAATTTCATTCCTCTTTAGGCATCAACAAGAAGACATGATCACTTGCCTCAAACTGCAGCCGCCGCCGCATCTAAGCATAACTCTTCCGCCGGCTCGAGCATGGTCAGATTAAACCCACTTCTCGATGGTGTCTCGAATCGTTGACCAAGGGTAGAGCTTTCTCCCACCGCGTCCAACAAATCTGAGATCGACATGGCTTCCCATATAAGGCCTCATAGGTGCCATCTCGTATGTCACTGACAATCGTTGTCAGAGGGCGACCCCAACAAGGACAAATGCTCTTCCCATCTACTCCTCTTGAAATTCAGACGCATGCTCGCAAAGACGCCAAAACCCGTATAGTCCTCTCCGATCGACGGTCTCACACTGTGGATGGTGCCGGTGTTCATCATCAATCAGGTCCTATGGCCGGGAACTTCTTTCAAAAAGTGTGCCGTGAACTCCGATCTCGCCCATGGATACTGCAACGGTATGTAACCTAACAATCTCTCGTATACATACCAGCAGAATTCTCCAAAGCAGGTCATCGCTTGTGTCGACTTAGTGAGCCATCCATCACCATGACCCACACCGCATCATGTCTACGTGATGTTCATGGTAAGGAGTCAGTCCATCGTGACATGCTCCCACTTCCACTGGGCTTACCTTCAAAGGTTGAGTTCTACTTCTTACCGATACGGAGACACCTCGAACAAAATCCCCAATGTGTCTCTTCATCCCGCTCCAATAATACTGGCGACGAAGATCTCGATACATCTTTGTGCCACCTGGATGCACTGTGAAACGAGAGCAATGGAACTCCCTGAGAATCTCCTCTCTCAACTCTATTAACTAGGGAACCACAACTCCGGGTCCCTACCGAAGACGCCATCGCCCCAACCTTCACTCCATACTCCACCGTACTGTCCTCGATGGATACTACCGTGGTCTCCCGAGACTCAATCACTCTCTTAGTAGGGAAGGCATAGCCAAACTTCCCTTAACACTCGAGCCCGCCGTAATCGTACTTCAACCGTCCCACGCTGAGCATCCGCTACCCCGAGAAGCTATACTAGCTAATGCTCCCCGTGACTTCCGATTGAGTGTATCAGCCACCAGATTTGCCTTACCAGATGGTAATGCCAGTCGAATCCCCAGAACTCCATCCGCTGCCCTACATTGAAATCTCCACTGCAGGAAGATATACTTCAGACTTGTTATGACTCAACTCGCATAAGTTGCGGGCGCAAAATCTCTGCTACGGGCATAATGGCCGCCAACCCATGTCATGTGTAGGTAATTTTGTCGTGATTCTTCAATCGTCAGAACCATAAGCCAATACCTTCCGGATCAGACAAACACATCTCAATTCCGGCTCTTCAAGCATCACAAAGACACGACTTTGCCCCTTCCGGACTACCGTAATAGAAGTCGGGGCAAGCCTCTCGTTTCACCTTGTAATGCCCTTCACACGAAGATCGCACTAAACTCGCCCTTCACTATAAAGCCGCAATGAGAAATCTCAATGAACTTCCCGCATACCACATCCTAAGAACCATTGTCTCGAAGACCGACTTCTACTTCTCCCAACCCAACAAATTTCAACCTCTCAGAACATCTAGTCGACACGACGTGTCCTAGAATATTACTCCTCGTGAAGCCAAAATTCACACTTGCTGGTGGCATACAACTCGATGGTCTCTCGTGGTCCGGAGAACGACCAAGTGATCCCCTACTCCTCCTGAGTAGATCAAGATATCCACTAAACTACCACAATCGACTTAAGTAGGTGAAGACCTTACGATGATCCACAGCCCGAACCGGCGCATCACTTCAGAACTGGAATGCCCATACCGTGCTCAATGGCCTTAGTGGATATCCGGCTCCTAACTCAATCTGATGGTACCCTGCATCTTAGTACACCATCAACAAATCATCAATCCTCTGCAGATATCGATTCTCGATCGTCACCCCGCTCAACCATCTAAGAGGTCAATGCACAAATGGCTGGCCTTATCCTTTTTCTTAGCAAACAGAACCGGAGGCTCGGCCTAATGAAACCCTCGTCCAATAATCCTTGTATCTCTGACCTGAAATCTCGCAACTCAATCAAGCGCCATCCTAAGGGAGTCATAGGAATGGCGACGACTGTGGTGTAGCTCAATGACAGTCTACATCCCTTCTGGGGAGGCATGGCACATCTCAGACATCCTAAACTCGTGATACCAATTCGAGACTCAAACTCTGGTCTCCGTTTCACTTCCAAGGTAATGCATCAACTCGTCCATGCCACCTTAGCTATACACTACCGCAAAGCATCATGCTTATCCCCGAAATGTAATACGAATACTATCCCCGTGTAGGCAACCTTCCTACGATCACACCGTGTCATTAACCAACCCATGCCAAGAATGACATCAAAGTCCGATATGTCCATAACTCGAAGATCACCGTGGAGTAAAATCTAGATCTTACCACAATCCCGCACATATCCGATCAATCCTCAATTCCGCTAGGGAGAACTCACATGCAGCGGCTTTTCCAAGGATTCAACCTTTAAGCCCAGAACATTCACACAAGATGCAGCAATTTATTTATTTATTTATTTATTCCTATGGTTAATTTCACCAGTGTTCAATATCGAAGAGACGATTTCCAAGTATAATCTACATAATATATAGCATAATATCATGCAACAATTCATCGTATCGCACAATGGATGCATGATCTAACCCATGCCCATTTAGCCCAAGGTAATTGTACCTAAATTTTCCGATGACGAATCAAGTTATCGTTAGTATCAAGCGCTCAACACTAGGTATTTATAAACCTAGGCTCCTGATATGTCGTGATACCCCAAACTCCGTATTGTTTTTCATACAGTAACCCCAAATGTTATATAATAACCTCATTCACCCATATCACGTGTCACTCAATTATTAAGCAATGACATACGCATTCAAGACTTAAGAATTAGTGCACTTGGGCAATGATCAATCTTTCGTAAACTGTCAGCAATAAAAATGCCATCCACGGTTAGATTTTAGACCATATTTCCATGTAGCCCAAGGAACGCAAAAATGCACTTTGATGAGGTGGTCATCCGCTGAGCCACATGGGAGCGAACTCCACGCAAGTGCAACCGACAGTACCCACCGTGATTTCATCTTTCGAATATGAGCTCATATTATATTGGAGCAATATATGGATGGATTCAGATCAAAGGATTCAATAGAGTTCAACTGCAAACATTTCACAGGAAGTTATGGTCATCCTAAGTTAACAACCAAGCCTGCTCCCCGCCCGACCTGGCCCGCTCAAAGGAGGCCACCCTCGCCATGCTCATCCCGTCGCCGTAGCTCACGAGAGAGCCCACCCAAAGAGGCCAGCCCACAGGAGAGCCCGCCCACGCCCCATGGGAGGTGAACCCACCACAGCCTCACGGAGAGCCCACCACGCCTCGTGAGAGCTCCACCCACGCCACAGGAGGCTCCAAGACAACTCACGCAGAGAGCCACCACAACCCACAAAGAGTCCAAGATAGCTCAGAGAGCTTAGCACACCTCATAAGTGAGAGCCCAAAGACGCATGAGACTCATGTGCCTCATGCAAGAGCCAGAGAGCTCACCAGCCACTCAGCAGAGGAGCCCAACACACCACTAGGAGAGCTCACCATACTCATGGTGGAGAGCCCAAAGATGCCTCATGCAAGACTCTAGCACAAACTATGTAGAGCTCACCAGCAGGCAGGAGCCTGAGCTCAGCACTGCGGAGAGCTTAGCCACAACTCATGCAGGAGAGTCACCACGCCACGCAGGGAGTTTCCACATACTTCACAGAGAGTCACATTAGCTTCATGGAGAGCTCAAACAAATTTCATGAGAGTCACCATACCATGCAGGAGAGCCACATAAATTGTCAAACATTGGCGTGTGAGTCACTTCACCAAAGAGGTCACGCGCATTTAGCTCATCTACGCCTCATCCTTCAGACTTTTTATGCAAGGCTAACTGGGTCAGAGGTCTAATTGGGTGATCTTAAAATCCTACACTGCTTGTATCGATGGGCTACAATATACCAGAAGGAAACATGGCCAAATTCCTTTACTTCCAACAAAATCAATCTTAAAGTTTACAATACATAGATCGAAACAGAGCTAATTTCCTGTCTCAGACAAGAATCAAACATCCTCTAGGCAAGCAGATAGCTCTACTAAATTGTATTAAACATATAACTGGAGTTTAATTACAATTACAATTGACAACAAATTTTAGTTTTAAACAAAAACAGGGTTTTCTACCCAAAAATTTTACAAAGACATAATAGTTTCTTCCTCCGCCTTCTTTCCTAACTATGCCCACAAGTGCTTCGTGTACCTCCTGACCTGAAATGTATCGAGGAGCTATGTCAGTGAGGAAAGTCTCCATAAGGCTACCCCACCTATGCACGCAATGACATAATCCACAAAATCATTCATACATACCCATCTAATTACATTCATATGAATGTCTATGTTATGCCCCTGCCCGAAGTCCTCATCGACTTCACATGAAATTGTCATGTATGAAAACTCGTTTTCAAACAAAAGCAGCCAAATCCACCGAACCACCTCCGAGTATCAACCACTGACCATCTCGAGGAACCTTTTTTTTTTTTTTTTTTTTTCGACAACCCTCCGATAGAGTCATTGGACAAACCATATAATTTATCGACAACCTCCAAATAAATTTATTGACAACCCTCCGAAAAATTCGATTTTAGTTTGGTGCACTCACACCCGATGACATAAAATCTTGCACATGGCGATAATGTCATCTCATATGACTCAAAACTACATGCAAATAAAGATCTATGCTTTTATCTCAAGCATCATGTTAATATATCAGCATGAGATATCAATATCACTACAAATCCGCATGTTATTCAAACAAGCAATAACACACAACAAGTATCACATCCATTCGCGTGTCAGAAAGTAAAATCGCTTCCAGAACTCAGTTCTCGAAACTACATACAAACACGACCGATAAACCGATCCTACCAACAGCCAGTTTCACAAATCAGCTAACTAGCATCAGGTTACACCCCGCTGCTGTCATGGCTCGACCGCTGATTAACCGTGAGTAGAGAAACCCCTACCCTCTTTGAAGCGATCCGCTCATCGCCGTGAACCCTCAGAAATCGAGAATCACTGGGTTCTCTCTTTCATTCTCTTTTACTTCTTTTCCCCTTTTTCTTTATTTCTCTTCCGCATTCCAATCGAACAGATTTGTCTTAGTGAGAAGACTTCCCAGTGGGACACCTCATGCTTCCTTTGACACTAAGCATGCCACATGTCACCATATCCCACTTCTTATCACTATCTCGCATTTGATGATATGTAGCTCCACTATTGCGCTCCGTCCTCAGTACCACATGGCATGCAATACTATGCCATGTCACTTTCGTCAGTCTTATCACTGTAGCACTAATCGCTTCAATTCAATCAGGTACCTAGAGTTCATGACGAACTCAACTGCAGGATCCGTGTCGGCCATCCGAGTCTAGAGAAATTCCCAGTTTGTAAACTCAGATCATCGTTTACTTTGTCCGGTCCAACAACCCGGTCCCACAATCAACAATGACCATGTCTTAAACGCGCAAATAATGGCCACTAGCCCCCGCATCACTCACAAGTACATCAACTATTTCACATGGTTCAATAAATTACTCTATACAACATATATTAAAATTATAAAAACCTAATACATGTTAACAACATCAAAAGCTACAGTCAGCTCTCTTCTAACACGCTACCTCAGTATGCCAAGCCCCGTAAATAGTGATCTTTCGACAGGAGTAGTCAAGATATAATTTCTACATGGGTTACTCTCCACCTAAGTGCATGCATGGTAACAACAACATTCAAGCAATTTCATGAACCCATCGTCTATATGTCCAACTTAATCCTCGAGTCCTCACCCGACTCTCACATATGCAAGCCGTAACGCGAGCAAATATCCAGCCAAAACAAAGCTTTTGTTCGAAAATACACTACCACTCTCGCAGAAAATACGTGGGACTACCCCGAGGCAATGTGTTGAGAACCTTCCTAAACAAATCACGGCTCCTCCGACGTGAAATCTGTCGGACCATCTCCCATTCTGAAAATATTCCGTCAGCTTTTCACTAACATTTTCTATTTAATCCTCAATTTATCATGACCACTCCTAATATTCTGCGGGGTGCCCACAGATACGAAATGCACAGACAATTCCAACACATCTTGCTAATATATTCACATGCATATATATTAAATCACATAAAGCATGTTGTGTAAATTTCAAACTACACCAAAATTAGCTCATGTGCTAATTAACAAACACAAGTGCAATTCATTTCAACAACTGTAAAATTCACACAAAAAAGACCACATCACCATCTGCTGAATAAAGAAACCCTCGAAGCATCATCGCTCACTCGACCACACAAAATGAGAATTTCTCCCCACTGCTCAAAAGTTTTTCAGATCTAGCTTACGGCTAAAACAAGCCTCGAACTTTCCTAACCATTTGCATGGTTCTAAACATGAAGGCGTAGGAAATCTTGCCTGAACTCCACCAACACCCGACGCCTACGCAATGGCCAACTTTCCTTCGTCTGGCCGAAACCAACTATCGTTTAAAATCTAGAGAGAATTTTCTCACCCTCTCACACACTCCACATCTGGTTTATTTGCTATGTTTTCGAGAGAAGATGACATTCTATTATCATTAAAATTTCCAAATTCCTATCACGTCTTTTCTGTGATTTGACATCAAAAATTATCTCTGTCATCCATTTCCATCATCTTCTACTATACAAATATATTTCATACGTCATATGTGACTTTCATTTGCTTTTACAGACCCGATATACCGTGCCTCGAAACGGTAAATCTCTGCCTGCTTGAATCTGGCTAGAAATTGACGTGGACATGGCTACGATTCCAACTGGTGAAGTCCTCATCATCCGAGATCTAGAAACACTTTGGATTGTAATTAAATGATTGCTTAAGCATTTTTCCGAAATTGGGCTTAGTTTTACTACAACCATAAAAATAAGAGAAAACATGAAAAAGGGAGAAGAAATAGTCTAATGTGATGAATGAAACCCAAATCTCCTCTTTAATCTTCATCTTCTTCCCCAAAGAGAACCATGCCCTGTAGTTTTTCCAAACTACCAAACGCCATCCCCGTCTCTTTGGGTTTGATTTAAAACCCACAATTATGAGCCCAAAATGGGCTAAAATTGACTAAAACCAATCAATGTCGCTGATGTCGCTCGCAACGCCAGACGTCGATGCTTTGTTTCTCGTGACTCTTTGCAACTTCGTGATGTTACCAACGTCAGAATCTGCTGCTAACTCCTTGTTTTTAAATTCAACTCTAATTTAACTTAGTTACGCAGCTCTTGAAGTGTAGAATCTAGATATATCCAGGAAAAAAAATACTTTAGAGATGATTATAAATATTGAATGTACAAAATGTCTAACTAATACTTTTGCTCTTCTCTTCTTCCAACTAATGAGTCATAACTGATCATTTTTAGTCCAATGGATTGGAAAGCATGAGAAGCTCTATCCATCCATATCAAAATAGAGCTATCAGATCAATAAAATTTTAAAATATCAAAACACAAGAGTTACTACATGTGTAGTTTGTTGATTTTTAGGCTTTATCCCTTGTTTTTCTCCATATTGCCTAGTTAATTCCAATCTGAACATTTGACAAGATTAGATCCTTTATTTGTTATAACAAACTACTAAAATATATGTAAAAAACAGGATAAAATTTATATAAAAGTATACTCATCACACCCCCAACTTAAATTCTCGTCATTCCTAAGCAAGAGACCGACTCAAAACAAACAGGAATACAGAACTAACGAACGATGAGTATGATAACATGACCTGCAGGAACACAATTTAAGAATATCAACATTAGTAAATTCTCTAAGGAACATGGCAAAGCATGCGAGTAAAACAAATCACCCCCTGAGTCCTCAATTTTTCCCAAGGAAACTAAGTGTGATAGCATGATCTCCAAGTAGCAGCAACTTAGCACCCCCAATGGCTCAACTCACCTAATTGGAAGAAGCTAACTAAGAAAGGATAAGAACGCATTCACATCCTTTATTCCATACCAAAATACCAAAAATGAAAGAAAACCAGCTCGCAATGTTTTAGATGAGTGTTCTGTAGAGATCCATTAGAGGATCTCACCACCACTGGTTAAGGCACCAGTATTAAATTCCCTCCAAAATTCACCTCGAACACTCAACCAAACTCAAAGGCCCTAAGTTGTGGGAAGGATCCATTTATGTCCCATGTAGTGGGTAATGAAGTCAATTGGCTTAGGGAATTAGGCTTTGAAAGGCCCTCAGAATGCGCCGAGATTCGACTGATGGTCCCGCTTTATTCTGTTCATATACTTATTTCGACATTTTTCTTTTCTTTTCGTTTTATCTTTCTTTTCAGCTTTTTCTTTCTTTTCAGTTTTTTTCTTTGTCAGCTCAATCCTCTTTGATTAGACGTCCCATCACTTATTAGAATCCCCAAGATTAGTTGGAATTCAAGAGAAGGGTTCTAGGTATACAAGGAGACCAAAAGTGTGTGTGATAGATTCCTGAGATAGTTGGTGGAGGTGATCATTAAGTCACCCATACTAAGCAAGCACACAATTTCAAATATTTAAAATCTAAGGGTCTAATTTCTTTGGCACTCGTCTTAGGAATAGCCATAAAATGACCTCTATCTGAACAAGGCATCAAACTCACTCATATAAGATACAAACAAGAGCAAAGAAAACACATGCAAATAAAACCAAACAACCAAAAGAAATAACTAAAAACAGGCGATGTTGAATTTCATAAATATTGTTTTTTTTTAAATCACCCCCAAACTTAAATGAACATTGTAATCAATGCGAACTAAAGCAAGAATGATACCGAGTACCTCCCTTGAGGTCACCAAGTCTCCTAAGTTTCCCAATGAATATGGCCTTTGGGTGCAAAGCAGCAGGGGATTAGACTTTAGTCCAAATGAGAGAAGACTTGAAATAGGAAGCATGAAGGGAATGGAATGAGGGAGGATGTCAAACCGATTTCTTTGTCTGTTCTTTGAATCTCCAAGATAATATATGTGACGCCCCAAACCCTGGGGTCCCAAGTGATCACCATCAACTCATGGAACTTGTGTGTCTCATATCATGAGATCCACATGAGTAAATGACCCAATAGGGCCCATCATCCATACTGGTCCATACAAGAATAAACCATACATTTCTATAGATCCAAGAGTCACTCTAATACAAAACATATATTAAAACTAGCTTGTTCTAATATATATACACAGCAAGAATCATGTTACAATCCGACTCGCTTCATAATCCCGACCGAGCAATCACTCACCAGACTGCCATATAACACTCAAAGGGGGTCCTATGAGCTAAGGCCCAAGAGAGATAAATCCTACAAGGGCTACTCCCACCGGGGTGCACATGCAAATGATCATTTGGCAGTCAACCAACAACCAACTGCGGCATACAAGTTGTCCTATCATGGAAAAATATCAAGTATGTATGAGACGACACTTTACACTCTATGTACCGTCAACCTCCGACTCCACCACCCAATGCAAGTTAAAGGGAAATCAATACCGAGTCAATCTCGACTACTACAACTCAGAGGATATTTATTTGTCTTTTTTGGGTAAATGAACTTCCAGTGTTCAACTTACTAGCCCTTACACCGATTTTTCTGGCTTTCACCGATGGATACTTCGTTTCAACCGGCTTTTCACTGAGGGTAACATTCCCTACTTGCTACGCCGACACTATTCATTTCCATTTTCATTTAACATTGTGGGAACTCAATTGACTTCATTCCATTCCTAATCCTGACACGATTCCGCACCAACCTGCTAAACCAAGACTATGTACACACTCCATGTAATGCTAAGTGTTAGCTCGACACCAATGCAATGCAATTTGTGCCACTACACTAAACCCATGACCAATGTATGAAGACCTCACATGGATGACTTACACTGCATAATTATGTGTATGAACACTCATGTCTAATGCACACAACATTCCATATATTCGGGCCAACATCAACATACATGTAATCATGTTAATATTCCATACATTCAAATCAAGATACCATACATGCATGCACTATATCTTTCTATCATTCAGTTCATTCATGTCAACACATCGCATTCAAGCACGATAACATAATTCAACCATTACTAGGTAAGCAATGCTATAATTCATACTTTCAGTCGAGGCATAGTGTTAGTCATAAAGCCTAATGTGCATAATTATTTCCATCTCATCACAATATATCACATAATTTCACATTTTCAAGATGTCATTGAATATGGCAATAACATACAATCCCATTTGCTTGCCTTAGGAAATAACTCCGATCCTCTAGTCCGTAAAGTCCGGGCTTTTGTAAATACTACATGAAACATCCAACACGCACCCCTTACCAGCTATGCAATCCCAAGCATTTCTGCTACAAACCGGCTTCAAAACAGGTTCGAACCGAAACTGACCATTCCTCAACCGCTTCGTGACCCAAATTTCAATGTTCACCACATTTCGCTGGATCGCTTCTGATGGCGATCCCGTAATCACGCAGTGACAGCCCCGGAAGGTGAAAACTCCGCTCTCACCATCACACAACAACAACCAAACTACACACATATTAAATTGCTTTGAAATGGGGCGGAAACCGTTAGGCCATTGATGGCTCTAGGCGAAATAAATCCGTAGTAGAGGAAACCTCGGCAGTCATACGGTTCTTGCCGCCCGGGTCCGCTTACTACTAACACTCTTCACCCTTTATTTTTCCCCCCTTCCCCCTTTCTCCTCTTTCTTCCTCCCTTTCTCCTTTCCTTTCTCCCTTCTCTTTCTTTCCTCCTCTCTCTTCCCCCTTCCTTCCCTTCCTCCTCCTTTCCCCACTGGCTCCCACGGCTTGCCAGCCCTCCACAAACTCGACTGGGACTTTTCCTGCCCTATTTTTTTGGAAAATTTAAATTAAAATTTTCACAGTTTAACACTCTCCCTTAAAATAATTTCATCTTAAATTTTCATCACGTGCATACGCAATAAATATTTGAAACATTAATGACTAGAAAGCACCTTCCCAAATGAACAAGAAGGATATTAGTGCACACGGTGTCCTCACATCCACTCGACTCTCTGGTGCTGCCATAACACCTTTAAGGCTTCCTCACTAGCCTTGCCACGTAAACTCCGCTCTCGGCTATCCATGATACGGAACCGTCCTCCTATCAACAAACTTCCTAACTCATATGAGTTAGATCCGAGTGTACTTTACGGAGTATTAGAGATTTGAAACACCAGAACGCTTTAACAAACTCTGGCAACGCTTAACCGACATGTGACCGCGCTCGAGTACCGAAGGGTTCAATGTACGGCGATAGCTTCCCTCGTTTCCGAATTTGATCACTCCTCTCTTAAGCATCACCTCCAAGAAGATGATCAACCCGCCTCACTAGAGGTCGTCATTCAGACATAAGCGTAATCCTTATGTTTGAGCGCAAGGAGACGCTCCGATCATACCTACCTTCTCCAGGTGTTCCTAACAACTGACCAAAGGATGGAGCTCTCTCCCACCTCTCGTCCATATCTGGCGATCGATACGGCCTCCCGTAGAGCCTCATAGGCGCCATCTAAATACCACCCGATAATCCAAGTATTATGGCCCTCCTAGCTGCCCTTGAGATCCGTGACTCGCAAAGATGTCCTCTAAAATATGAATAGTCCACTGGACGACCATCCGTCCGAGGATGAAAAGCAGACTCAGACAACCGTGGTCCCCATGGCCTTCTAGAAACTCTTCCGTAACTCGAGCCGTAACCGAGGATCCCGATCCACACTATGAAGATCGACCCATGCAACCGTGCATTCATCTCTCGTATATGCAACTTGTAGAATTCCTCCAGCAGAAGGTCACCACACCCGCCTAAAATTCCGGCCGACTCAGAGCCGGTCCACTACAAGCTTCCCGCGATGTCCGCGGCAACAGTCACAAAGCCCATCGTGATGTGCTCCCACTTCCACTCGCATCTCCAATGGTTGGAGGCTCATGGTGCTCGCCTCACCGGCACGACCACCTGACAACTTCGACATGCCTCTTCATCCGCACACCGGGCGGCGAAGGTCACTGATACATCTCGTGTTTCCTCGAGGTCAGCCGAATCGGGAGAATGGAACTCCCTGAGATTCTCCCAAAATCCCCACTGGGACCACAACCCGTCCTCTTCTGTACCAAGACTACCGACGCCCGGCCTTCATCCGCACTCGACTGCATTCTCGTCCTCATGGATACTAGTTCTCGCGCCCCGCCTCGACCTATCACTATGCTTAGTAGAGACGACGTAGCCATCAAACTTCCCAAGGTACCCCTCGAGCCGCTTCATTGTACCAGCCTCGAATCGCTTCACACCGGCATCCGCCACTCTGGAAAGAGCCATAGTACTCCCGTGATTCTCTTCGCACAGCCGCATCATCCACCACATTTTCTTAATGATGGTAATGCAAAGTGAAGTCAGCAAAACTCCATCCACTTACACCGCCTTCGCCGGTGTCTCGCTTACGGAAGATGTATTTAATTTTCAGGGCTTGAAAACACCTCAAACTCGTCACCATATAAGCAGCCAATCTGTAAAGACTACTGGCCGCTAACTCCATGTCATGGGGTAATTCATTGTGATTCTTCAACTGAGAACCATAAGCCACACCCTTTCCTGACACGAACACATCCTAGTCCATCCTTCGAAGCATCATAATACACTGTGTACCTCTCGTCTCTTTCGACTATCGTATCAGAGCTGAAGTAAGCCTTCTCAATTCTTAAATGCTCGGCCATGAGTCATCCCACACAAACTGACTCTCCTTTCGTCAATTCAAGAGAAGCACGCAATGAGAAACTCTATAAACCTCCTCGTATCACCCGCCAATCCTAACTACATATCTCGAAGAATGACTTCGATCTCTCCTAACTCATCAAACTTCAACTCTTCAGCACGACACTAAGCTAACACGGTCTGCACAACCTCGCAGCCAAAACTCACACTTACCGAACTCTGCATACAATCATGATCCTCAAAAGCTATGTATGATTTCCTCAAGATCCTCATGCTCCACCGATCGGGAGTAGGATCGTGATTTCATCAACAAAGGCCACTACAAATTGATTCAAATAGGAGGTCCAAGAATGTTGCCGTGTGCATTCACAATCCAAAGGGCATCACCAGAACTCAAAGTGCCCATACCATACTAATGCCGCCTTTGTGGATGTTCTGGCTTCCATAACTCTCAACCGATGGTAACCAGCAGGAAGGTCCATCTGGAGTAGACTGCGCTCTCGTACCGATCAAACAGTCATCAACCCTGTGAATGGATAATCATCTTCGATTGTAACCTTTATTCAACTATCTCGTAATCGATGTATAGTCGGTGGTCTCTTTTCTTCTCAAATAGAACCCACCAAGTAAGCCAGAAACCCTGCCCAAGAATCCTCAGATCGATTCCGAGCTCCCGCAACTTGTGAACGGCGCGAGTCATAGGCAACGCATCAGATGCAAACTCAATCCAGAAGTCTACATCCTGGAGGTAATCCCTGAGCTCGTCCAAAACATCTTCATACTCAGAAACCACTCGAGGTAAACTACAACCTGCCTCACTGGCCCTCCAGTAGCTGGATAGCCAACCCGTTAACCGATCGTGCCATCGCGAAGATTACAGATAAGGTGAAGCATCGTGCCTATTCCCTTTAAACGCAACACAAGTACCGCCTCGTGTAGGCTGTGAACCCTACATTTGCCACAATCTATGACAACCCGATGTGCCGGCCAACCACCATCCTGAGGAGTTCTCAACTCGAATCCTGAGATCTCTAACTCACATCCCCGACATATCCGACTTCAATTCTCATCTTAGTCCCTAGGAGAACTCACATGTGCTGGGCTCGTCGGTCCAACCTCTAAGCCCAATACTCTCACACAAGACGCAAGAATAAAGCGAATGCGATAACTAGTCAAATAATCTCAAGCCATAAGCCGGAAGAGAACGTAGACCAGGATCTACGCCCAGGAGTAATGGCGTAGACACGCCCCCGAGCCTGGTTCCCACTGCGTACACTCCCACCCCCGACCGACCCATACCGCCCTTCTGGCTCAGGAAACACTCCGACGCTTGTGTCGCACCCCGAAATGATACGTTCCCCTGTACTTTGCTAGGGTAAGGAGATACATACTGAGTCTACTTATATCCCACTGATGATCGAGACTGTGGTGTCCCCTGATCCTGAAACCCCTGTATTTGAGGACAGTTCCACCTCATGTGTCCCGGCTGATGGCAATGGAAACATGTCCGCCTGCAAATTTAACCGGTAACTCCGACTGTCTGCCCCGTGGTCACGGCCCGCCCCTAAAACCTCATGGAACGTGTCCTCTACTTTCCCGAGCTTCCAAAGAAGACTTTCGTATCAGCATCCATATCCCGGATGCTATGAGCGTCATCTACCTCTCGCCAATGATCATATCAGACCATCAAGTCCATATCTTGTAGGTTATGTCCTACACCTGCTCCCTGATGGGATAACTTCCACCACTGGGGTCTCGACTCGCCGCCGGGCTACATAATCATCCCCGAAACGTGCCAACTTTGTGAATCTGGCTACGTACTCGAGTACAGTCATCGTCCCCTGTCTCAGCTCAAGGAACACTCGGCCTTCGTGGATAGTCGGGCGGTAAATCGGAAAGTACTTCCCATGAATAGTCCGTGGAAAATTCATCCAATGTCATAGTCTCCAAGTCCCCGAAGTCGTGGACCCACCCACCGCATATGGGACTCACCCCGTCGAATGAGCTCAGATCCCAGTAGTATCCGAGGTGACTCGCGGCTCAAGAACTTCTCTCAATCTGATGAACTAATGGTCGGGTCCCTCCTCCCGCGAACGCCGGAGATGATGCCTTCAACCTCGAGGTTGCACCTCCCGACCTCTAATGACAATTTCGTAGCGTAGTGGCGCATCACAAGACCCATGGCCTCTATGAAGGCCTGCTGATAAAAAATAGGTGGCGGTCGACCATCGCCTCGTGACGAAGCCTCATTTTCTCGCCCTCTACTTCATCTACACAAGTCAAACAAAGAAGTTTAGAATCATTTTCGTGGTCCTACTATTAGTGCACATGCCAACCAATGTATTCATATCCCGAACCATCTGCTTGCTTCCAAATCCTGGGTTTCTCAACCCTAGCATTTCTATACATCCTACCACGTGCTAATCTTTACATAATTTCTAACACATAATCACGTACATACAATCAAAGCATACACAAGCAAACGTGATCCAATCCGTCCCGTGGTCGATACTCTGTGACCTTGATAACAAACTATGACATCAAGCACTAGGTACGAACCCAAACTCCAACACTAAGCTATACAAAGTCAGATACTCTTATACCTTAATGACCATGGCCTAAGCTCAAGTCCTCAAGCCCTAGTACTACACTATATGCTCGATACTGCCGTGACGGCCCTAAAAACTCCGGGGGTCCCCACACCACCGGGCTAACCCCATGAACTTGTGTGTCTCATATCATGCAGAGTAAATGACCCAATAGGCCCATCATCCATACTCGTCCATACAGTTACAAAACCATACATTTCTATAGATCCAAGAGTTATTACATCACTCTTAATACAAAACATTTATTAAATCTAGTTTGTTCTATCAAAAAAAAAAAAAAAAAATCTAGTTTGTTCTAATATATACACAAAGCATGAATCAAGGCCACCGCATAATCCCACTCCTAAGGAGCACCGTTCGCTCGTACCGTCCCAGAGACTCAGTGGGGGTCCCACTATTGGGTGACTAATGCCCAAGCAACTCTACAAGTGGCTACTCCCACCCAAAAGTAATATTTAAATGATCATTTCACAAATAAACCAACAACTATCGCATACATGTTGTCTTATCATGGAGAAAATACTACATGTATGTATGAGACGACACTCTACATGCCCCATGTACCGGGTCAACCTTCGACCCACCATCTAATGCAAGTGCCAAAGGGAAATCAATACTGAGTCAGTCCCGACTCTCATCTCACAACCCATAGTCTATGTGATATTTATTTAATTGTTTCTTGTCTTTTTGGGCAACAGAACCTTCCGAGGTCTCACCGCGGGTCTCTTACACCCTCCGACATTTTTCTGCCAATCGATGGATAACAACCGGATTTCTGTGCTTCACCTATCCCCTACTTGCTACGCCCGACACTATTCGCTTTCCATTTTCATTAACACTAATCGACTTCTCGGTCCCATTCTAAGCGCACACGATCGCAGACCGAACGCAGCTACAAATCGCACCTTGTACACACACCCATGTAATGTGGTACACGCCAATGCAATGCAATTTGTGCCACCGCACTCAAACCTACGACTAATGTATGAAGACCTCTATATGGACATTCCCATGACACTATGTGTGCTATGAACACTATGTCTAATGCAATAACATATATTCAATTCAACAAAGAACATATTTTCATGTACCATGTTAATATTCCATACATTCAAATCGCACATCACATAAGCATGCATTATATCTTTCTATCATTCCGGGCCATTCATGTCAACACATCATTCAAGCATGTATTAATTACACTCAACCATTACTTAGGTAAGTAATGCTAATTAATATCTAGGCTCAAAGATAGTGTGTTTACCATAATAAATTCAATGCATATAATTATTTCCATCTTTATCACACATATATCACACTTCACATGTCATTGAATTTATGGCAATAACACACATTAGTCATTCCTTACCATAAACGAGCCATGCTTGGCTCGAAATAATCCGGACTTAGTCCAAATTAGTTTTTTGTAAATACCACACGAAATATCTAACACACTCCTCGCTTCAGCCATATGCAGTCCCGCATTTCGTTACAAACCTATTTCTCAAACACTCGGGAAACCGTAATCCACCATTCCTCAACCAGCCTGTCGTTTAGCCTACATTTTGGCTGAGCACTCTATCTTATTAAATTCTAGACTCGACGAGCTTTTTGTAGAGTCTAAGAACGCGCAAATCGGAGTTCGACGAGAGTGCAGCCAGCCCAGTCGGTTTCACGATTCATGTGCGGAAATTCGGGGCACACCCCGCTTGCATTCTCCGTCTGGATTGCATCCTGCACACGTTGTTCATCCTGACACCCGAAACCCTCAGAATCGGCTCGACCATCACACAACAACAACAACCAAACTACACACATATTAAATTACCAAACCGTTAGGCCATTACGGGCCCCAGCGTAAACAACCGAGCGAGGAAACCTACCTTCAGCAAGGCCCAACTGTCCGCTTACTACGCAACACTCCTTCCACTTCTTCTTTTCCTCTCTTCCTCCCCTTCTTTTCCTTTTCCTCTTTCCTCCCTTCTTCCTTCTCCTTATCATCTCACTAACCGGGGCTTACGCCCCCCACAAATTGAATTGGGATTACATGCCATGTGCTACACACATGGCTTGCCATCACACTCGCTTGCCATGGTCACACATGCATGCTCACTAGACAGACACACGTGCCTGGCTATGTGTCACCCGACAACTGGCTCGAATATTACGAAATCTCGACTATATCGGAATTCAACCTAAATTAATCGTAGCTGATTTAATGAGAGACGATTCCAACTTTTCTTCGTTTACTATTCGATAAATTCACCTTCCCTTCTTTTTTTTTCAAAAATTTAAGCTTGTAATTTTCAACGGCTTTTATACAATATAACTTACTC
This sequence comes from Tetrastigma voinierianum, assembly GCA_016808115.1. Taxonomy (NCBI): domain Eukaryota; kingdom Viridiplantae; phylum Streptophyta; class Magnoliopsida; order Vitales; family Vitaceae; genus Tetrastigma; species Tetrastigma voinierianum. The sequence goes on along the minus strand of JAEQBH010000183.1, from coordinate 605,462 downwards.
TTCATGATTCTCCACCTCCATAGCAAACTTTGAACTCTTAAAACCTGAAAACAACACTACACAAGAGCAAGCAAGAATTTATTCAAAACAAACTCAAAGTAACTAAAAAAAAAAGGAAAATGAAAGCAAAAAACCTTTGAACTCAATGCCTCCCAAGAAGCCCCGCTGAAACCATAGACTCTACCAACCACGAGATATGGGTGCTTCTTCCATCATTCCTAAGAGGCGATAGCTCAATCAAAGAACTTGGAGCACATAGTCTTCCAAGATCATTATTTTTTTCTATTTTCTATTTTTTCATTTTTTTATTTACAATGATTCCTCTCAATTCATTGTTCAAGTGAATGATGTACTCATCCACTTCGAAAGTTGGGGTTTCTTTCTTATTTTTCACTTCCTCATGCATTGGATCCCAAAAAGCATCTCCAGAATAGTCTTCTTCACAACTTCATCATTTGTCTTTTCATGTAGTTTTGGAGAGGTTGACTCTTTTCTTCATTCACAACTAAGGTTTCTAAAATTTGTACATCATTCTCCACATTCTGAAACTTCTCTCAAGTTCTGCATTATCTCTTGAGGTGATTTCTTCATTGTAGCTCAAGCTTTCTTCTTCCTTATTCATCTTAAGAGTTGATGGCAAACTCTTATGTTGTCCTTCAAAGGACATTTTAGCCACGTTCTCTTATTCTTTCATGCATTTGGCTACTAGCTCTTGTATACTCATACTCTCCTTTTGCTTAGGTTGTTCTTTCTCAAATGTAAGTTGAGTACAAGAGGTAGCCATCGAAGCTATTTCTTCTTTCACGCTCTTAAATAGCGTAAGCTGAATTTGAACATTAGTCCTTGTCAATTCCATGAATTGATTTTTTAGATCTGTACATTAGTACGAACTTTCTAATTCAGCCATGGTTGCCTCGAACTTAGTCATTCTCTCCCATGGAGGTTGACTTTCCTTATTCTGATCAAGAAACATAGGCAACCCAACTCAGTGTAAATATCCATTCAGCCCTCTGTCTCAACGCTCAGTATTTTTCATGACTAATTCAGCATGTATCGCTAATTCAGCCAATTTTTCTCATCTAGGCTTAATCTTTGATCATATGGGAGGTATGGAGTTGGTAGCTTGTATTCCATGAGGTGTTTCAAGTGGTATCTCCATCCAAATTATGATTGCTCATGTATGTGGTACCCCATATCGGGAAAGTACAATCCACATGCATATGGTTGCTACACTTATCTCTCATTTGAGCTGCTACTCTTCTTCGATGCTCATCGCCAATTGTCGTGATTCTTAGTTGTTGCCTGCGGCAAGCCAATGCATTTGTTAACTCAATGATCTATCTATCAGATTTTAAATCTGAAAAATTCCTGCAAAAAGAAAACAAAAAGTATCAAAAACTCAAAAACCACACAAAATATACATAAAAAAAATGGTTGAAGTCCTAAAGAAGCACTTAACATTGATATTAGCATAAAACACCAATTTTCCCCAGCAATGACGCCAAAAACTTAATAGGCATATTTTGTGATGTGTATTAAAAATATGCGATAAAACATGTGGGATGTGCCTATTCTCGCTGCGTAAGTATATGCTTGTTTATAATATGTGTACCGTATATGGATATCGATCATCAGAAAATAGGGATGCTAAGTACCAAAATTAGAACGTCATAATATTCAAACTGGCCAAAGATTGTTTAAGTAGAATTTAAATTAAACTAAACTAAAGAAAACTTAATGTATCATCAAACTCACAAGAATCACTGTGATCCCATCACTATATCACACTTAACATTTATATCATCAGATTCACATCATCTCACATCTGAAAATGTCCAAGAAGTAATCATTCATACAACTGAAGTTCCCCATGTCAAAATAATCTGCTCATTTATGAGACTAGGTTTCTTGCTTCTAGCTCAACCCTGGGCAAGAAGGTGCATTAAAATCAAGAACTAATAAGCCTCCTAATTATTGATAATCTTATATTATCAAATCGGTTAAAAGTTAACCGCGCCTATGTCAAATTAACATCCTCGACTACGAGGTCTCACTTTCCAAATTGAGATTAACTTAGAAATCAATATGTAAATATCAACCAAGAAATAAATTAATAGATATACAATCACAAAGACAATAGAAATAAGAAAAATCAACCATTAGATATAAGATCCATATTCGTACACAACTAAACCTAGAAATGAAAGTCAGCCCATCAATGGGAAAGAGACAATCATAAAGATAAAAGAAATGAAAAAGAGAATAGTTATTTTAATGTAGATGAACAGTCAAATTCTCTTTTAATCTTCATCCTCTTCAATCCATCTTCTTCTGAAGAGAACTGAAGGTCTCAGAAAAGCCCATCTAAACCCCACCAAAAAAACGTTTCTCCCCTGCCTCTTCAGATTTGAGCTTTTAAACCCACAAATTACGGGCCTTAAAATGACTAAAAATCGTAATTCAAAACTGTTCCTCAACGTCGCGGATATCGCTTGGGCCATGCCGACATCGATGCTCGCTTCGAGACTCTCCGCAACGCCACGATGCTTTGTAGCTCCCAAGGCACCAATTCACGTAGAGCCATAACTTCTTGTCATATGAATCCTACTTCCAGTGTTCTCGGCACGTGGAAATCTCTTGAAGTGTAGAATCCAGAGATGCTTTAGAGATGATTATAAATACTGAATGTACAAAATGCTTCGACTCAACTTTTTGAGCTCTCTCTTTATCTTCTTCCCTTCAATACTTGTAAGAGTTATGTAATTTGACTATTCTGTTTAAACGGGATAATAAGGTTTGTTTGGAAAGCATGAGAAGTCTCCTATCCATCCATATCAATATTGTAGCCATTGGGGATCATTGTGCAGCTTAAAACATCAAAACACAGTAGCTACTACTACATGTGTAGTTTACTGATTTTTGGGCTTTATCCCTTTGTTTTTGTTCCATATTGGCTCATGGTTGACCTAATCATAAATTGAACATTTACATCATTAGATCCTTTATTTATATAATCAAACTTCAAAGAAGGGAAACACATATGATAATGAAAGCAAAGACTCAGTTTTGACCAAGTATGTAAGCCTTAGGATTCATGAGTGGAATACCCACGAGGCCTGCAAGATGCCTAGAAGGGGTCCTCTTCAAAAATGCGCTTCGACCTAAACACTCCTAATTAGTGGACTCTAGCTGATAGCCTTCAGGGATGCGGCCGTCCGACCGATGGTGGGAGCGGTGACTCTACTGATGGAGAAAAGAGACCTCCGATATCTGCCGCAGGGATTCAACCCGCCACGCCATTGGGATCTAGTGAACGATCGGGCGCCCGTGTTCTTCTACGACAGTTCATAACGCGTTTCTTGCACGTCGCCTTTCCGCCACCGGCCTCGCAGCGGGTCAGAAGGCCACAAATTCTCATCACTATCCGTCGACCGGGCGCGGGATCGGATACCCATGCTTGAGGGTTGCCAAGATGCGTCCTCCAACGATGAGCATTAAGAGGTCTGATGGCTCCGTGACTGAAGTGGCTGGCAAGGGTGTAACTTCACATCACTTTGCTCCCATGGGTTTGGGCCTAGAATTGCAGGTGATGGCTCAAGGGGGCAAACCTGGAAGAACGCAGGGCACGGCTAATCGGGTGTGTCATGCAGGCCGAGCGCAAGCAAGACCAAACACGACCTTCCAAATAGAAGATGCTTTTTCAATCACGATAACAACCACCGATTTTCTCGCTCGCTCATGTGGATGGATCGCTTGTGATACACCCCCTAGCTGAGCCTATTTATGAAGGTATGAGTATGTGGAAGAGTTGTTGGTCAAAATCTTCTGATAAACGAATACCTCTCCACAGGTGGAGAGCGGCAGAGACAAATTATGGGGGAAACATGAGATGCCCAGATCTCACCACGGATCATGAATCATTTGTTCGTGTTCATAGATATGGGATGGCCCGGATTGGGTAACAGGAGACGGTCCATGGTATATTGCCGGGAGACCAATTATCTGAGTATGACAATGTGCATGCAGACGCCAACATCCAAATTTCACTTCTCCGCCTTAGCCGGGTAAAATTTTATAACATCCCACTTGAATATTGACAAACACTCGCTCTCTTGGTTACATTGCAAGTGCGCTTGGAAACCACGTATCTTGATTCCTTTCACTGAGAACCCATAGACTATCCTTGCTGGTGAATTGCATTTGGTGGGTGGACTGAATGCTGAATTCCTTAAAGTCTCGCGCTTCTTAACCCGGAAATGGCAAATACACCACGTCGAATCGATCCACGGTTCCTCTGCGCTGCTCCCACCGCCAGGTTTTTGACGATAAACCTTCCACCCCTCATTCTAAGGCACAACACAAAAACAAGCCTCTAGAACTCCTAAACCTTTTCATAGTTGGTAAAGCAGCTAGGCATGCTAATGCAAAGGGACAATAGCGATTCTAGAGCTGAATCACATGGGTCTCAAAACCGGTCAAGATATTAGATGGAGGTGTCAGGGTATCATCGATAGAATTAGCAAATTACTTCGAGCATAACTCCTCCCTGCTATCTTTGACAAGACCGAAGATTAAGGATGGCGGAGAAACCTCACATGTTATGGGCAACACTTTGGAGTGTCTTGCAGTTACGTAAGCTAAGAACCCCATAGAAGGTAGACTTGAAGTCTACTAGTTACATGATCCCAGATATAGAAGATTTTTTCGATACATTGCCTAATTGTGACACATTTAAATAGGTCAGGAGAATCGATGAATTGGACTATTCTCCTATGCCTTTACCTCTGTCCAAGAGCAAACTCAAGAGACGAAAAAAGAAGAATCGTGATCCCAAGCATGTGGATGTTTAGTGTAGTCAAGCTCTCATGATTAAATTAGCCGCTGAATATCAGGACCGAACGACTCTCAAAAGAAAAAGAAATAAGTAACTTTGTTGTGGTCCACTCCCTGGCTAATCAGATCTTCGAGACCTCGAGCAAAAGCTTCCTAATATATAGAATCAGCACCTCCATCCTTCCCGGCTAGGGTTTGCTCCATACTATGATCATGCGCTGCTCGGGCAGATTCGTGTGCTCGAACATCAAGGTCAGCAGCACATGCTACAACACTGTACCGAATTGCCTACTGTGTTACATTTACTGCTCAAGGATAATAGCTCCTTCTTCCGGTCCGCCATTGTATCCCAAAGAACAGATTGATAGAGAGCGTTATGGAGTCATCCGCACTAGTGCGTCTATCGTGGGTTCTAACCTCAAGCCTCGGGTGGAGACTTCAACACAACCGCATTTGCTAGTGAAAGGTAACGGGGGTAATATGAGCACCGATATCAACATGGAGGAGTTCCATGACTCCGCTTCATCCTGAATCATGATATGCCTTCCTAGGCCTATACCACGCGGATGAACCACAGGCTGGGTGAGCAATTCATGCCAGGAAGGATCCGCTCTGAGAACAATGTCGAT